>JAJHJD010000010.1:1200000-1745000 GCA_020883615.1 Fusarium virguliforme | reverse complement strand
ATTAAATAACTTTTATTATTATTTAATAATTAAAATAATATTATTAAAATATTTTTTTAATATTAATAATAACTAATTTACTTTACTAAAAATAGTTAATAATTAAAAAGTATCTTATAAACCTCTTATAAGAATTAATATTAAAATAAAGCTATTTTTTACCTTAAGCTATAATATACTTTACTTAAATAATTAATATTTTATTTAATTTTTTTTTTTTAAATTCTTTATAAATAAGTAATTACCTCTATAAAAGAAGATTAAAGGTTCTTTAATTAATTATAAAAAAGAAAACCTTATTACTTATTTTATCTTTTTTATAATTTAATTTCTTTTATTACTTAATTTATATATTTACGATTTAAAGTTAGCTATATATATTAAAATAAAAACATTTATAAAGTAATATATTATAAACCTTATTATAAAATTAACTTAGCCTTATATATTACTTATACTTTTTTAAGCTGCTAAAATTATTTATTTTATAAATAAGTTTTTATTTTAGGTAATTAAATTACTATAACTCTATAATACCTAAAGGTATTAAAGCCTCTTAATATTACCTAATAAGATTAATAATAATAGCCTATACCTAGATTAAGTATTTTAATAGCTTAAAATAATAATTAGTATTATTATGATATAATATATAGAGTTAATAGCTTAACTTAATTATAACGGTATAGTTAGATCTAAGAGATAAACTGGTTATACTAGGTTTATATTAGCAATAGGAATAGTTATATAGTTTAAATAATAAAGGAGGTTATTATATCTAGTAATATACTTTCGGGTATTAAGTATAATTAAATTATATTAATAGCTAAGGTAGCTACTATATAAGATAGTATAATAAGTATATTCTATATACTTAAGGTTAAGTAGTGAGATTAATATTCCTATTATTTAGTCTAAGGTAAGATTAATACTCTTAAAGCTTAATCCTTAGATTAATATAGGCGATATTTAGTCCCTTTAGTCTTAGGCTTAATTAAAATATTTTTACTATATTTCCCGCTTAACCCTTATTATAGCTATAATATAAGGTCTCCCCTTTATTAAATTTATCCTTAAGCCTAGCTTTAGCGATTAAATATTCCTAATAAATAACTTTAATGTATAAAAATCTCCTCTTATTATTAATATAATATTAAGCTAAGTTTTTAAGTATATTTCTTCCTATAAGCTTTTAAGGTATAAAGTCTTTTTATTTATATTAAGGCTTTTAATTTGAAAATTATATTTTATATTTATTATTTCCGCTAAGGCTTATCTTATAAGGTTATTTTTAATTATTTTAATTATTATTTTAATTATATTAATATAAAGGTTATTTATAATAGAGTTAATATAGCTTCTTTTTATAAATATACCTTACCTTCCTCTATATTTAATAGCTAATATTTCAAATAATAATAAAGAATATTTATAAATATAAATATCTAGAAGATAAAGAGGCTAAGGTAGAGATTACTTTAGAGAAGGCGATAGCTAAGCTTATTTATATCTATAAATAAAAGCGGTTACTTAAAGTATAAGGTAATAAGGCTTTTAAGGATAGCCTTTATGCTTTAGAGGAGTTAGGTAAACTCTAGGAGGAATTATCCGCTATTATAGAGGTATATTTCTTTAAGGCTATTAATTTAATTAATTAGAATATTATTAGCCTTAATAAGCCTATATTTAATATTATTAATAAAATTCTTTAGGAGGTATAATATATTAATAAAGTATTTTAATAATTCCTATATATTTTCTAAGTCTAAATAGTCTTTTTATTTAATAAAATATATTAATTTATTATTAATTTTATCTATAACGTACATGATAAGCAAGTGCACCGGACAAGTGAGTGCACCAGCATACTGTATAACCTAAAATCACAAAATCCTAAGTTTCAAAAAATAGCTATAAAATAGCTATGAAGTTAAAAAGGGTATTGCTATAAATATAACTCTACATAATATCTAAAAGTGATTTTTTAATATTTTTAAAAAAATCCGTTTATAAAGAAATAGCGATATATACAGTGCGAATAAGAGTTTTTCTAAACTAGCTTACTAAGGGATTTTTAAAAAGTTTATAAAAAATAATAAATACTTTTCTCATTTTATAAATTAAAGTTTAAAATTATAGCTTTCTAAGTTTTTTTCTTAATTTTAGAGAATTTTTTAAAGAGATTAAAAATTAAGGTGTAAATCCTAAGAACTTTCAAAGTGGTGCACTCACTTGTCCGGTGCACTCGCTTATCATGTACGTTATTAAGGATAGCTTTAATAATATATTCTTTTAATTTATTAATTTTAACCTTTAACTTATTATTAATCTTAATTTAAATAATATTTTTTATTAATTTAAATAATAAAATATAAAAGATTAAATAAAGCTTAACCTTTAATAATAAATCTAATTTATAATTATTTTATAAGATTTTCTATTTAATTCTATAGGGTTTAATATATTTATAATTAAGTTTTTTATTTTATTATTTTATTATAATATTTTTATCGCGAGATAGATTATATCTTCCTTTAAGAAGGTTAATTTCTTAATCCTTTTTTTATTAATATAATTATTTATTTTATTTTAAATAAATTTAAGTTCTATCTGTATTTCTTTATATAGATTCTTTAGCTAATCGCTAATAAGGATTAATTTAGAGTTAATAACTATATTTCGGGCTTATTTATAGATATTTAAGGTAAACCTAAAGTTAATATAGGCTAATATAATCTTTATACTTTTATTAATTACTATATTATAGGCTAGCTATATAGCTAATAGCTTTCTAATTTAATTATTTTATTTATAATTAATATAATATTAAAGGTATTATTTTAATATTTAGTTTATTTATTTTATTTATCTATTAATCTCTTTATAATATATTCTAGAGAGCTTATAATTAATCTTAACGTATTTAATTAATCCCTATTAAAATTTAAATATAAAAAGTAATCCTTAATTTAAAATAATCTTAAGTAATAGCCTATATATCCTAGCGATATTATAATAAAAGAGGTATATAAATTCTTCTATATTTATTAATTTATTATAAGGGATAAAATAAGAAAATTTTATAAATCTATCTATAATAATAAGGATATTATTATAGAAGCCTTTAATAATTAGTTCTTTTAATAGAGGTAATTTAATAATAAAATCTATAATAATTAATTCCTAAGGTTATTATATAACCGAAAGTAATTATAGTTTTCTATAGGGTTTATAGTCTTATATTTTTATTTTTATATATAAATTATATTTATTTATAACTTATATAACTATCTTCTTTATATTAAGAAAGATATATATTATTTTAATTTATTCTAGGGTTTTATTAATTCTTTAATATTTATATAATAGGTATTTATATATCTTATATATAAGGTTATATTATAATTTATCTAGGATTTATTATTTCTTTATTTTCTTATTATTTAAGAGTTATTTATTATATTTTAAGATTTATTTTAATAATAAATTACCTTATTTTATTATATAGGTTATTTTATTAATTTAAAAGGGTATTTTCATAATTTATATAATAAATTTCTATTTAAGGTATCCTTCTAAGGTATATTATAGTAATTATTTATTTATTTTAACCTTCCTTATATTAAGGTTTAATTATCTATTAATAATATTAATTTTTTTATTTTCTTTTCCCTTTATATAGATTATAATATAATTAAACTCTAAGAGGTATTTAATATAATATAATTATTAGCTATTTAATTCTCTAATAGTAATAAAGTATAAGATATTCCTATAGTCTATATAGACCTTAATCTTATAGAGGCTCTTAATAAAATAATATTAGAATTCCTTAAAAGAATTAATAATAATAAAGAATTCTTTATTATAAATAAGGTAATTAAATTCTATTTTATATAGTATATAGAAGTAAAATATAATTAAATATAAAAGTCCTTTATTATCTTATTATTTAATCTAGGCGCTTAATATAAAGTCTAAAATATCTATTTTAAGCTTAATTAATTAAGATAGGTTAAAGATCTTAAGGATTAATTAACTTAAAATAAATTCCTTAATCTTATTAAAAGTTTTTTATATTTTATTCCCTATTATAAATAATATATCCTTCTTTATTAAATTAATTAATAATATCGCGATATTTTTAAATCTTTTAAAGAATTTATAATAATAATTAATAAAACTAAAAAAGGCTTATATTTCCTTAATATTTATTAATTCCTTTTAATCTCTAATTATTATAACCTTCTTAAGGTGTATATATATCTTATTATAAGAGATAATATATCCTAGAAATTCTATTTTTAAGGTCTAGAACTTATTCTTCTTAAGTTCTATTAATAAATTAATATCTTATAGTATTTATAATACCTTATAGATATATTTTATATATTTTCTTTTTATTTTAAAGAAGATAAAATATTATTTAGGTAATATATAATAAATATATCGAGGTATTCTTATAGTATATTATTAATTATTTATTAAAATATAAAAGGTATATTAATAAGTCTAAAAGGTATAATAAGATATTTAAATAATCTATATTTAATATAAAAAGTAGTTTTTTATTTATATTTTTTCTTAATTTAAATAAAGTTATAGGCTTCTTTAAGATTAAATATAATAAAGTACTTTATATTAAATAATTAATCCTTTAGCTTATTAATTAAGAGTAATAATATATAATCTTTAATTATAATAATATTAAGTGCCCTAAAGTCTATATAGAGTTATTATTTATTATTTTTCTTTAGATTAAATATAATAAGGTATTTAATAAATAACTTACTTTCCTTAATATATCCTTTCTATATTATATCTTTAATATATTCCTTTAATATTAATAGCTATATTATATTAAATAAATAGAGTTTATTAAAGTTAGGTAATTTTTTATTAATAAATTTAATTTTTAAATTATAATATATATATAGTAATAAGCTAATCTTAAGTTCTTCTATAAAGAACTTTTTATAGATTTAATATTATAATAAGATATCCTTAAGTTATTTATTTTATAATTTCTTCTTAATTTATTTAAGGTTCTTTTTTAGCTTATAGAATTATTTTATAATATTTATAATTATTTATTACTTTTATTACTTTTATCTTTTATATTATTTATATTAGATCCCTTTAGGTAAAGAGATATCTTATATTTATCTCTTCTTAATTTCTTTATTATCTTAAGTAAAAATTTAAGATCTTATATTTAATAAATTATTATCTCCCTAGGGGGTATCTTATTATTAAAGGAGATTATTTTGTTAATCTATTAATTAAGATATAGGTTAACCCTATATAATTATAGATACCTAAATATTAAATAATATCTTAATATAGATATAATATTAAATAAGATTCCTTAATTTTTTCTATTAATAAAGATTATAAGGTAATTAATCTTATATTTAATAATCCTATTATTATAATTAAATCTTTCTCTTTTTAAGTTATATACTAAATAAGGATCCTTTTTATACCTCTATAATAGCCTAAGCCTATTTATTATCGCTAGGTCGAAATAATTCTATTTAACTTTATTATATATTAAAGTATTTATTTATTCTCTTTTAATTTATACTCTTAGTTTAAAGTATTTTAATTATTAATTATTTATAATTATATATAGAGCTTTTTATAGGAATTATTTCTTTCTTTCCTTTACCTATAGCTCCTTAATAAATAGGTATTTTAATTTTTTAATAATATCCTTTCTAGATAATCTTTATTATATTTATTATTATTATAGGTCTTATAGTTATATTTATTATCTTAATTATTAAGTAATTCTTAATATTACTCTTCTTCTTTAGCGCTTAGATCTATCTAAGGTATATTTAACTTAATAAGGTACTCTCTATACTCTTATAGCGCGGTTTCTTTCTATATAAATAAGGTTTTAATATATTATTATTATTAGAGATATTATTCTCGGTCCTCTATTATACCTCCTATTTATATAGGGGTATAAAAGTGTAAGAGACTGAGCTCTTATTTAAGCTGCTGAGAAAGGCTGCTTAATTAGCAAGATTACTAAGCCGTAAATTAAGCTAAAAGGCAGGGAAAAGAACCTGCTTAGTAAGTGCTTACTAAGCTAGGAAAAGTGGGGCTAAGTAAAGATAGCTTATATAAGCTAGAAAGAGTCTTAGAAGGAAGAGTATAAATTGAGATAATTAAAGGTCTAAGTTCTGAATTCTAGAGAAGAGAGAGAAATCGCTATTATATAACCCTATAGTGCAAATAGTGCTAATAGCACTATATTACACTATAGAGGTTAAGCTCTAAGAGAGCTTGAGCTCTTAAAGGGCTTAAGCCTTTATAGAGTATACGCTCTTATAAAAAGCCTTCTTTTATTATCTTAATAATCCTATTTAGGGTAGCTCTTCTTTCTTTATTATCCTATTTTATTTTTAGCTTTATTCTTTATATCTAAATAAGGATATTTATAAATTACTCTAGAGATATAATTTATTATTATAATACATAGAATTAAAATTATATTACTTTAATTCCCTTATATTATTATTTAATATAATAGTCTTTTATTTTATATAAAAAGTAGGGTTATATATTTAATTATAAAAAGGGGATAGAGATATAGTCTTATTCCTTCTTCTTATATAGGTATACCTTATAATAATAGTCTCTATAGGAGACCTATATAATCTTATAGTATTATAGGTATCTTAATAATATCTTATTATTATTATATAGATTATATTAAGCCTTTAGTAAATAGAGGTTTAATATTACTTCTTTATAATAGGCTTAAATATAAATATCTTCTATATCTTTTACTTTTTATTATTCCTAAGCTAATTAAATATATATATTAATATTATTATTTTAATAATATATTCCTTATTTATTAGTCTAAATATTATAATCTTTATTCTATATCTATTAATATTACTTAATATTTTATTATACCTCCTTAAGCTTCTAATATATTTATTATATTTATTATTTATAATATATATAGTTATTTTAGGCTATTAGCCTTATAAGCTAATTATTATATCGCTAGATAGCTCTAAGGATTATTTTCTTATAATTATTATTATTAATTACTCTTTTATCTCTAGGTTTTAATAATAATACCTAAGATAAATTAATATTATCCTATAAACTTTTATTATTAATAATAATATTAATAAAAGATCTTTCTAGTAGTTATTATGGGATATAAACTTATATAATATAATATTATCTATAGGCTATTATATTCTATTTTTTCTTTCCCTTAATATATATACCGATTAAATATATTAATTTCCTCTTTATATAGTCCTATTTTATTATAGCCGCTTTATGTTATAGTAATAATCTTTAATATTTATATCGCTATCTAAATATTATTTTATAAATATATAAAGCTTATTTATTTCTTACCTTCGAGGAGTATCCCTTACCCTATATTTTTCTTAATTAATACCTTCCTTTAGTAATATCTTATATTCTTTTTAGTATATATTTACTTTATAGCCTAGCTTATAATAATAAAAGTACTTAATTAATTTCTATATATATTATATAGCCCTTAATACTATAGGTCTAGGTTTAATATTATATAAGGTATTATAATACCTCTTCTTACTTTAGTTTATATTAAAATAAGGGGTATTAAATTAAGTATTACTAAATCTTAGGTTTTATAGTTTCTTCTATAAGAATTATTAAGTATTAATTTTAATTACCCTATCGATATAATTAATAAGGTTATTAAGTTAATCCTCTTTATAGAGTTTAGCCTATACCTCTTTTTTAAGTCTATTAAAGAAAAATAATATTAAGGGTTCTTAATCCTATAAAAGCTTTAATATAAATTAAAAGTATTTTATTCTATATTTAAATATAAATTAAGTCTACTTAAAGGTCTTAATCTCTCTTTAAGCCTATTTTTTTTATTAATTATTCTAAAGGTTTATTAATATATAGCCTTAAAGGTATTATAATTTAAGTAAATATTAATAATCTAAGGTAAGAAATTAATAAAGGGTATAATAAAATATTTCTTTATAATAGGCTTAAATTATATTATAGTATATTTAATTAATTATCCTATAGTATATTATACCTTATTAGATATTAAAGTAAATTATATTAAGTAATATATTATAAAAACCCTTAATTAAATAAAAAATAAAAGTAATTTATATATTGTTTTATTAAAGGGTTTAAATAAATTTAACTTAAGGATTTCTCTTATATTCCTTCCTTTTATAATAATAACTATAAGGTTATTAATTATCTAAGTATTATTTAGATATTATTTATTTTAAATCTATTAAGAGTTAGCTATTTATTTTATAATTATATAGAGGTTATTTATTTTAATACTTATAGCTATAATCTAGGCCTTAAGCTACTTAACTTCCTTATTATCGCTATTAGAGCTAGAAGTATCTTCTATCTATATATTAATTAAATTAATTAAAATAAGAGCGATAGGCATAAGTAGGCCCTATTATTATTAATTATTCGCGGGGGTAATAAGAGTAGCTATTATATTTTAATATTATTTAAGGTAATATAAATAGTCTATTAAATAAGAGCTATTAATATATAATAATATAGTTAAATCTAAGGGATAAACCGGTTAAATAAGATTTATATTAATAATATAAATAATTATATAGTTTAAATAATAAAGGGGGTTATTATATCTAATAATATACTTAAGTATATTAAGTATAATTAAGTTATATTAATAGCTAAGGTAGCTACTATATAGAGAGTATAATAAGTATATTCTATATATTTAAGGTTAGGTAGTTAGATTAATATTCCTATTATTTAGTCTAAGGTAGGATTAATACTCTTAAAGCTTAGTCCTTAGACCGGTATAGGCGATATTTAGTCCCTTTAGTCCTAGGCTTAGTTAGAGTGTTTCTATCGTGCTTCCCCGCCTGACCCTTATTATAGCCGTGATATTAATAGCGAGCCTATTTACCTCTATAAACCCTATTTAAAAAGAAGAGCTAGAGGTATTAGCTACCTCTCTTAATTAATTATATTCTAGATAAATAATATATCTCTTAATAAGATAAGAAATATAATAACCTTAAGGACTCTTAAGGGGATTATTACTTTATCTATCTAACCTTCTTATTATCCCTAAATGCTAATAAAGAGGATTACCCTCTAAATATACCTTTATAATTATTATAACTATTATAACTAAAAAAAATAACTATAACCTAAATATTAATCTAGATTAATCTATAAAGTATAGATTATATTAGTATTACTATTTTATATAGAAATAGCTTTTAATATAATTAAATAAATCTAGCTATAACCTTTATAGTAATACCCTAGAAGGCGCGCTAGAGGTTCTAAAGGAAATATTATTATAGAGCCCTTAAAAGGATTAAACTAAACCCTATAGTAATAATTAATAATTAAAAGGTCTTATTTATTAAATTTAACTATAAGCTCCTCTTTATTATAAACTTTATAGCCCTATCGCTATAGCTATATTATAACTTAGCGCTTAAAATTTTTATTATTAATAAAATTTACCTTTTTAGCTACCTTACTTAAAAGGTCTTAAATAGACCCTTTTTAGCTATTAAATAAGCTTTTATAAATCATATAAATAATAGAGCCTATAACCTATAGCTTATATAGTTAGTAATTAAGCTTAAAGTAATCTAAGTAATTTAATAATTATATAGATAAACTAAAGATATAAATAGGAAAGAATATAAAGTAGTAAGGGATTTTAGGTTTTTAGGGGGATTAATTATAATATAGGGACTATAATATTAGATTTTAGGAACTAAATAGGATCGATACTTCTTAGGTAAAGAGTTAATATATTTAATTAAATTATCAGTTAAAAAATAAATATTAAATATATAATATATATAGCCCGTGAAGAATATAAGAATATAAGGTATAAGATAATTTATATAATATAGAGGTTATTGCTCGGCGAGACCTTATCTAAAGATAGCGTTAACTCTCTTACGTTATGTAATATATATTAAAATGCGAGATAACTACTTAATAATAATTAGTGATATTAATAGTGATTTTAATAATATTATTTTAGGTAATAAGTATAATATATATTAATAATATTAAAGTTTAAATAGAAATATTATAATACTATGTATTAATTAAAAGTATTAATTTTTATAATATTACTTAACCTTTATTAATAAGATATATATAATATAAATATATTTATTAAAATAAATTAAAATTAATTAATTAAAAAACCTTAGCTTAAATAAAGAATCTTAGGCGTAATAATTAAAAAAAAAAGTAAAGATTATATTATAACTTAATAGACTTTATATTATATAAGAGAAAGGCCTTTATAAGTTTTAATTTCCTTTTAACCTATTATAATATTATTTATTTTTTACATATTAGTCTTGCCTTATAATATATAAACCTTATAATCTTATATATAAGCTACTTAAATATATATATATAATACTTATTATACTTAAGTAAAACCTCTAGCTACCTTATTTATTAAGATAACTTCATTATATTACTCTATGAATTAATATAATATTAAATATAATCCTACTACTGAGACTATATGCCGCCTTCGCCTGCTAGTAATAAACCCACAGTTTATCCACAGTTAGAACCTAACTATAAATTACACTTACCTTCTTTATCGCTATATAGTATCTTAAGTTAAGGCTAACTAAGCAAAAAAACCCTAAGACTCTCTATCCCTAATTTATACACTAGTCCGGGAAAAATAAGAGTAAGTATAGCCGCCGGCCTATAGACTTCTGGATATACGGCTTCTTCCCCGGTAATATCCACGGGCTCCTCGAAAGAGCTATTTAATATCCTCAGAGTATATACCATAACGATTCACGGCTTCTATTAAGCTAGGTCCGCGATAGGCTCGAGGTCCTAGGTAAGTAATAGTCAGAACCTCTTCACCATATGGCCCGCCGGACTGACACCCATGACTTATGTTTTATTATACTATCTCACAGGCGGGTTTGCTAAGAATTAGATAAATGAATCATAGTAGGCAAAATATTATAGCTATTCTATTTAGGAATTCTACGCTTTATAAATCTTTAAATCTAGGGAGCATAGGTCTGACTAGCTACCTTAACCACACTAGTGGCTACTAGATCAGCGGCGTTCTTACCGACGCTAAAGTTATATTCGCCGTCTTCAACTACCCACCTCTGCTTCGCCTCATTCCAGAACGCGATATCTCGGGCATGAACAGGCAGCTCAATATTGGCACTGTTTCCAGGCTCAAGGGTAACCTTCTTAAAGCTCGCGAGCACCTTGACGGGATTCTCGGGCGACGCCTTAATATTGCCGACGTAGACCTGCACGGCGATGGCGCCCTTGACGGATCCAGTATTGGAAACATTGACGCTGACAATCCATTGGTTAGCAGCGTTTTCCTTGACGGAAAGATTAGAGTGCTCGAAGGTGGTATAAGATAAGCCAAAGCCGAAGGGGAAGTTGACTTTGTCGGCTGGCAATCGGTCAAAGTGCCTATAGCCAACGAAGATGCCCTCCTCGTATTTGACAGTCAACTGGCGACCAATGTATTCTCCAGGGAAGTTGCCGTAGGCAGGACAGTCCTCGAGACGCTTGGGGAAAGTGGCTGTTAGATGGCCTTCGGGGTTTGGGCGCCAGTGAGAATGTCGGCGATGGCGTTGCCGGCTTCTTGACCAGGGAACCAGGCTTGAACCAGGGCCTTGACGTCATCAAGCCAGGGAAGCGCAACAGCAACACCGGTCGAGTTGACGACGATGGTGTTAGGGTTGGCAGCAGCAACGCCGGCAACGAGTCGGTCCTGACTGCCGTCCTTGGGGAGGTTGAAGCTCTGCTGGTCCTGGCCTTCAGTCTCCCAGAAGACCTCGTGGCCAGTAAAGACAATAGCGTAGTCGGCGGACTTGGCGAGCTCGACAGCCTCGGTGAGGATGTCCTTGTCGTGCTCGGCAGCAGACATGTGGTCCAGGCGGACACCAGTCTTGCCCTCGAGGATACCCAAGTCCAGGCCTTCCACGGGAGCAGGAGGCGCGCTGCTGATGAGGATCTTGTACTGCTTGCCGGCTTCGAGGCCACGCTTGACGATGGGGGCAGCCACTCCGCCTAGCAAGAAGCCCATTGGGTCAGAGCTGTTCTCCTTTTGCTCGTACAGAGTCTCGCCGTCAAAGGTGACCTTGGAAGGGCCGAGACCAGTCAGGGTGAAGTAGTAGGTGGCAGACTCGGGAGCAGTAAAGGTGCCCTCGAGCTCGCTCGACTTATTGAAAATTTCCATGCCGTTGAGGAGAGATACCTCAGAGTTGGGATGGCCGTGGGTAACGCTGGCGGGCTCAGAGCTACCGATATCGTAGGTTCGCCATGTGAAACCAGGCTTGCCGTCAACGCCAACAACGTGGTCAGAGATGAGAGGCATTTGACGGAACGTGTGAGCACCCTTGGCATAGGTCAGCTCGACATTATCGCCCTTGAAGGCCTCGGTGAGACCCTGCCAGGGGGTAATTTTGTAGTGGCTGTTCACAGATGCGCTGCCGCCGCCGTGAGCCAATGCCTCCTTGGCAAGGCCGAGGACAGCAATCTTCTTGCCGCGGGCCTTTTCCTTGGTGAGAGGAAGCAGACCAGCCTCGTTCTTCAGAAGAACCATGCCCTTGGCACCGGCCTCGCGGATCAGGGCTTGGTGCTCGGGCTTGTTGATGGCCTTTTCCTCGGCGATAGCAGGGTCGTTGAAGCAGTTCTCACGCTCTAAGAACCTAAGGACGCGGATAACCCGCTTGTTGATGGTCTCTTCGGTGAGCTTGCCGGCCTTGATCGCATCGAGAACCTGGTCCTTCTTTCGCCAACGAGTGGGACCGGGCATCTCGAGATCTAAACCAGCGTTTAATGATTCGGCAGTGGAGTTGGTGCCGCCCCAGTCACTCATAACGAGGCCGTCCCAACCCCACTCACCTCGAAGGACCTGTTGCAGCAGAAACGGATGCTCGTCGCAATGGTAGCCGTTGACCTTGTTGTAGCCGGTCATGACGGCACCGGGGTTGGCCTCCTTGACGGCGAATTCAAAGGGCTTGAGGTATATCTCGCGCAGGGCACGCTCGCTGATAATCTCATCAACATAGAGACGCTGTGTCTCCTGCTCGTTTGCAGCAAAGTGCTTAATGGTAGCACAGACACCCGTTGACTGGATGCCCTGAACGTTCTGTGAGGCTAGCTTCCCGGCTAGGAAGGGATCTTCGGAGAAACTCTCGAAGTTACGGCCGCCTAGAGGGTGACGGTGATTGCACATGGTCGGACCCAGCAGGCATCTTGCGCCCTTGGTCAGCGTCTCCTCGCCCAGGCCAACACCGATACGGTGAGCAATGTCGACGTCAAAGGTCGAGGCCACGCTGGAAGCGGCAGGGAAGCAGGCGGCCGTGATGCCACCGGAAAAGGTAGCTCCGCGAGCGCCATTTGGACCGTCGGAAACCTGCATCTTGTGAGCGAGTCTGTTTTCTTATGGGTTGTCGTTGAGTCGTGCCATTATCCCAACTAACCTTTAGTGCGGGAACACCCTTGTTGGCAATCGGGACCGTCTCCCAGAAGTCGAAACCAGCGAGGAGGGAGATCTGTTGGACGAGGTTAGAGACAAGGAACCCACTGAGAGCGGATTGCGTAGGTCACGCACCTTCTCCTCGAGGGACAGCTTTGAGAGCACTGCGTTTACGTCGGTAGGCGCCATGATCAACGACTAGCCAGAGGACAAAGAGGGAGAATGGGTTGGAAGAAGCAATGGATGGGATAGCATCTTCGCCGGCCTGGGTGACGACGACACATTATATAGAAATCCCGCATACTCCAGACCAAACGCAGTCCTCATAGCCACGACAGCAAGCAGTCTAACGTTGTCCATGTGCCACCCCAACACGCCCATAGCTGAACCTTCTCCGAGACCCTCCAAGGAGCTCAAAGGCTGGGCCGCTTAAACAACCCCGGTCGTAGTCGGTTTGGGAAGCCCGTTGCGCAACTGCGGGGAAAAGGATTTGGATGAGATCCTCGGGTTGTCTCCTTGGCTTTACCGACCCATGGCTTTGCCATGATTTGCCCTAGTTTAGTCCCGGAGCATCCGAGCTTTTGCCATTGTCCCTGTCCCGTTGGCGAGATGCGCCTTTAGGGCCTGATCGGCAAGAGGGCTACGCTATGCCAGGTGCTAGGAGTGAAGATAGAGATAAAATTATTTTCCCTCTCTAGACCTATTCGAGGCTAAAAAAACTGCTAAAATAGCGCTATCTTTACTTACGCTATAGGAGTTATATTTATATAAGTATTTAAGTATATCTTTAATGATAATACTTTTTTAATATTATAATATATATAATAAGCGAGTGAATTAAAAAAGTAAGTAAATTAAAAATCCCTTATCTTATACCCTTTCTATTTAAGTAATTAATTCTTCACTACTAAATATATTATAGATAAATTATCAAGTAAGAATTATTATAGGACTCTATATCTATTAAAATAACCTTAATCTAGGTCTTAAATACACTATAAAGGCCTATAAAGTCAGTTATAATACATTATAGCGCCGATATAATAGTATTTAGTCTTAATATAATACTTCCCCTAAATTATATAAATTATTTAATCTAGAGGAATAGATTATAATTTAATTTATCCTTAACCTAGACTTATGAGGATTTCTCCTATAATTATATAGTATAAAAGAAATAGTTAATTAATTATTTATTAATAAGAATATACTATCTATTAGTAAGCGCTAGGCTTTTAACTTTATTAAGCGATATAAGAAGCTTAAAATATATTTTTTAAATAGATATATTTACTAAAGAGCTAAATATAAAGATCTTGCTAAGATTTAAAAGTAATTTAAGCTTATAAAGAATATAATTACTAAATATAATATTAACTTTATTAATATCTATAACTTTAATAAGGTTAGCTTTATAATAGGTATTATTATAAATAGAATAATTATAATAAATATATAAAGGTATAAAAGACTAAAATAAATATAGCCTAAAAGCTAGAAATAGATTATTATTATTTAAGTAATTAAGATAAAAGGTTAAGGAATGTTATTATTTATTATTAATATAGGCTAATATTACCTTATTAATAAATATTAAGATAATAACCTTTTAAATAATTAAATTATTATAATATCTTTTAATAATTAAATTAATAATAACTTAAGCCTTAAGTAGTTAAAGTACTTTACTTAATATATAAAGATATAATTAATTAATTATTATTATCTTTTAATCCTTATTAATTATAAAAGTAATTACTCTCTTAATTTTAAGGAATATTATTAAGTAAATAAAATTATTATATTTTTTATATAACCTTATTTATTTTATTTACTTTAGCCTCTTAATATTAAGTACTTTAGCTTACTTAAGAAGGTTTATAGTTAAGAAATTAAGTATTTAATATAATACTCTATAACCTATATTTCTAAAATTAAGTTCTTTTCTACCTTTTATATAGTATTTTAGGCTATTATAAGAGAAAAGAAGATTAAGTTAGCTTTTAAAGGCGCTAAACTTATTCCTAGAAAGTATAATTTTAAAGCTTAATATATAGCTATAGATATTAATATTAATTAAAGAGTAGGCTAGGCCTTTTATGATTTAGGTTTTAAAGATATTTAAGATAGTCCTTAAGGCTAAATCTTAATCTAAATACCTTAATAAATAAATTAAAAGTATTAAAGTAATTTACTAGAGTTAATACTAAAAGTATTAAAGTTACTTTCTAAAGGAATAAAGGTAACGATATATATACTTACTTTATTAAGGGCTATAGTATGTAATCTTTAATAAATAAATGAAATATTAAGCTAGTAATAAAGGGTAAAATAGAGATAATTATAAAAAGGAGGAGTAATAATAATAAAGGAAATAGGAAAGTAATTAATTACATAAATATAAATAAATAGGTTGAGGCTAAATAATTAAGAAATAGTAATTAAGGAGAGTTAAGATAGCTTAGGGAAAGGCGCTATAGAGGATATAATAACACGGGATATAATATAAAAATATATTAAATAATTATTATAATATTTAAAGAAGAATATAGCGATTAATTTTAAGTAACTATATAATTTATTATACTTTTATAAAAATATTAATTAAGAAGGGTAAGGATTTTTAATATATTTATATCTTTAAGTTACTTATTTATTATATATATAATTTTAATAATCTTTTCTTTTTAAATTAAATTTTAATATTAATTTATTAATACTATAATATAATAAACTATAGTTTATCTTATTATTTACTTTATTAACTATTATTTATTATATCTCTATATAATACTTTATTATTATTATATAGTGAGGGAATTAAGTTATAGGCTTAAGAGTTATATAACCTATAGGCCTATATAATAAATACTTATATAAGGAGTATTTTAAGGCTCTATTAAGCTCTAACCCTAGTTAAATATATTATCTTTAACCTTATATTATACTTTTTAATAAATTATATATCTGATATATCTTAATTTTAAATTTAATTAATAATATTTTAATTAAATAAATCTCTTTTATTTATGAAGGCCTCTACCTCTATATAATTATCCTTATAAATTATTAAAACTCTAAACTTATCTTAATCCCTTAAAAACTAACCCCTTTAGACCTACTCTTAATTATCTTTAAATTAATTATAGAGCTTAATATATTATTATATAGGTATTGAGGTATTCTTTATTATATTAATATAAATAATTAATATTATATATTATATAATATAGATATTAATATTAAGATTTTAAAGAAATTTTATTTCTTAATTATTAAGCTTATAGCCTTACTTTAGCTTCTCTATAAAGTAATATAATAAATCTAGCTCTTTATTAACCTACCTATATGAAATAAGGTAATAAAATATTAATAGAAATTAAAATATAATAATAATCTTAACGCTAAAGATTATAAAGTTAATATAATATTTATCCATAAAATATAAAGTCTTATATTAAATATACTTAAGGAACCTATTATTAGCTATTTCTTTGGATCTTTATTATATATTAATAGGTATATTTAGTAATATAAAAAACCTTATAATATATAAGGGACTTTATATATAATTCTAGTAAATTCAGCTTATAGGATATAAGCATAAGAATTTACTACTATATAGTATAAGGTTAGCGCTTTATAGCGATATACTTATATAAGTAATATCTACTTATATAAGCAAGATATTAGAGAGTTATATAAAAATCCTAAAATTATATAATTTTAGGAATATTACCCTATAGGGTAAGTTACGTGACCTCGGACTTAGGGCTTTATTATAAGCCCGATAACGTTATGAAAGCCAGGCTTAAAATATAACTGTTTTCCATCCGGTTTTAAATTCCCTAATATAAAACCTCTATAGTTACATATATCTTTATGCGATAACTCGGGATCTAGTTATCCGGTTCTAGCCTACCCTATATAATGAGATAGCCCGGAAATTAGGCTATCTAGCGGTATAACTCCTAGCTGAATCGGACGAATAGGTTCCGAGCTATTTCTATAAAAGAAGAAGAACTCCCTTAGAATTAAAACCTCTCTTAGATCTATATCCTCTCCTATAATACAACCAATAAGACCACCAATCAGAAGCCCTCTTTTTCCTCTTTAACCTTATTTATCTTTTGACCCACTTTTCTAGCTATATAATTCCTTATCTAGCTAATCAGCTTTTTATAAGGACTAATTCCACTGCCTATTCACCTCCTATCTCTATTACCTACCCTATACCTTATGAGGACTTTATAGTCTATATCCTTCAGTCCTTTATAAGTAATATATAATTAAGATCTTTATTACTATATAGAGATAGAGTCTTATTGGATCTAGCTATATTACCTATATTATTTAATTAAAGGTTTAATTATAGGTCTCTATTATTATTATATAGATAATTATTCTATTAAAATTAGTATTTTAATGAACTAATTTTATTAATTATTAAGGGGTAAGAATTAGAAACTTAAATTAAAAGAATTATAGCTTCCCTTAGGGTTTTTATACTCTCTATTTAATTAAGAGATAGCTTATTTAATTAAAATAAAATTAATTCAGTAAGACTACTCATATATCTAGCTTTTCTTTTTAGAGAGTATATTAAGCTAGGAAGCCTTATTATTAAATTATAATTTATTATAAATAGCTTAACTTAATAAATTATAGCGTTATTATAGCTATATATAATATAGTAATAACCCTTATTAATATAGTATTAAGATCCTTAGTCTAAGTATAGCACTTTATTATTTTAATTCTTAATACATATTAAGTACCTTTAATTAACTTTATAAGCTATAATAAAGTTAAGAATAATAATAATATAATAAAAAGAAATTCTACAAAGGATAATAAAAGTTTTAAGATATTATTATTAATATATAAAATAAGCTTACGTAATAAATAAGTATATATAATACCTATAGTATATACTTAAAAGTGCTAAATATTAAGTATATAAACATAAATAGATATTAGCTAGAAATTAAAAATAAGTATTTTTTAATTATATAATTAGTAAGAAAAATATATATTTTACAGATTTTTAAAGAATTTCCATTATATATAAATAGCTAGATATATAATATAAATAGGCTTTATTTAAATTAGCTTTACAAGAGATTTTTTAAAATCCTATAAAAATTAATATAAATTTTACTTTATATAATAAAGCTAATTTTATAATCTTAGATATATTAAACTTAGCCTTAATTTAATAAAACTTTTTAAAAATATTATTTCTTTAAAATATAAATAACAAAATATATTAAAATATTATATATACTTATTAATTATACAAGATTCTTAAATATATTAAAGAAGTTCATATTTATAATGGTATATAAGAGGATTATTAAAGATTTAATTCTATTAATATAATTTTTTAATATTCCTAAATATTAAATTTTCAATTAAAATTATAATTATAATATATATAATAAGAGAGCTAATTTAATAAGTAAATTAATTAAAACCCCTTGATATATTATTATTATTAAATTAACTAATTCTTAATTACTTAAGATAGCTTAATTATACACTAAAGCTAAAATCCTTTTAAATTCTTTACGCTTATTAAAATTAATTATAATTTAATATCTATTATATTATAAAGATTTATTAACTTTATTATTATATACTTTATAAATAATATATTAATATTTAAGCCTAAGTTAATACTATCCTTAACTAATATAAGCTATTTAAATTAATAAAATAAGTTCTTATATAATTTATTTTTAATTTAATTTGTAGTAAATTCTCTCTTAATTATATAACATAAAATAAATAATTAATTAATTATATATTAAATATAATTATCACGGAATTAAGTAATATACTAATTAAGCTAATAGACTAAAAGATCAACTAATTCAGGCACTTTATACTGGAACTATACTACACCCTCATATATAAGGTCTTCCACTGCCGGCTCCTATAGCAGGCCCTTATAGTGGTCTCGCCGGCCTCTATAAGATAGCTTATAATTACCCCCCCCTTTATAGTAGCGCGCCCCGAGCTCCCGAAGCGCTATAATTAAGCGCCTCTAGGTAACTATACTATATAGTTAGGGTAACTATATAGGGTTAGCCCCTAAGGCTCGCTAGAGTAGGTAATTATATACTACCTTATAAGCTTAATATAGGCTATATTATTACTAAGAGCCCTCTATACCGCCGCTATATTATATATATTCACGCGCTAGGGATTAAACCTATAACCCTCAGCTAGGAGACCTATAAAGTACCTAAATAATTATTATAAAATTAGGTAATATATTAATTAAGCTAATCGATATAAAGATTAATTAATTTAGGTATTTTATGCTAAAATTATATTATACCCTTATATATAAGGTCTTTTACTACTGGCTCCTATAGCGGGCCCTTATAGGGGTCTCGCCGTCCTCCGCAAGATGCCTTATAATGATATATTATTAATTAATATATATAACGCTTTTAAATATATTAAATAATTTTTAATACTTAAAATAATTTTTCTTAAAAAATATAGTTATTAAAGAGCTATATATTAAGATTTAATTATACTTTATAATTAATTTATCTTATAATAAATATAAATTTAAAATATAATATTTAATTAAATAATATTTTTAATATTAATAAGATTAGCTTTATAATATATTTAACTTAAAGTAAAATAATTATTATAAATATTAATAAATATAAAAAGCTAAAATTAATATAGCCTATAAATTAAAAATAAATAATAATTATTTAGGTAATTAATATAAATAATTAAGTAATTCTATTATTTATTATAAAGATAAGTTTATATTACCTTATTAATTATAAAAGATAAAAGAGTATAGACTAAAAAGTCCTTATAAAGTATAAAGTAAGTAATAAAAATAGATAGTAAATAAAATATTATATTAATCTTTATAAATAATTAATTAGCTAGATAAGCAATTATATAGGTAGAAAAGTGGGTGAAAAGATTAATAAGGTTAAAGAGGAAAGAGAGAGCTTTTAATTAGTAGTCTTATTATTTTTATTGCATAAGAGGATATAGGTTTAAGAGAAGTTTTAATTCTAAGAGAGTTATCCTTCTTTTATAGAAATAGCTTGGAACCTATTAATTTAATTCGGCTAAAAGTTATACTTCTAGATAGCTTTATTTCCGCGCTATCTAGCAATATTAAATAGGCTGAAACGAGATAACTAGATCCTGAGTTTATCGCATAAAGAAGTATATAACTATAGAGGTTTTATATTAAGATAATTAAAACTAGATAGAATATACCTATATTTTTAGCGCGGCTTCAATGGCTTTATTAGGCTTATAATATAGCCCTAAGTCCGAGGTCATGTGACTTACCCTATAGGGTAATGTTGCTAAAATTATATAATTTTAGTATTTATATAACTCTCTAATATCTCGCTTATATAAGTATATATTGCTTATATAAGTATACTGCAATAAAGCGCTAGCCTTATATTATATGGTAGTAAGTCCTTATACTTATATCCTATAAGCTGAATTTACTAAAGTTATTTATAAAGTTCTTTTATATTATAAAGTTTTTTATATTAATTAATATTAAAAAAGTAACCTCTTAAGTAATTAAGTTATTATAATTACCTAAAATAATTAAATTAATAATAGAATAAATCCTAAGTAGCTTAAGTACTTTAATTAATATATAGCTAAGTAATTAAATAATTATTATTATTTTTAATCCTAAATAACTATAAAAGTTATTACTTAATTAAATTTAGGAGATATTATAAAAAATATAGAATTATTAGACTTCATATATTACCTTATTTATTTTATTTACTTTCGCTCCTTAATCTTAAGTACTTAAATATACTTAAGAATACTTATAATTAAGAAATAAAATATTTAATTAAATATTCTATAACTTATATCTTAAAGATTAAGTTTCTTTTAGTCTTTTATATTATATTTAGGCTAATAATAAAAAAAAATATTATATGAGTCTTTTAATAGGCTAGGTTTATTTTATTTTAATATAGAAAGTATTATCTTAAAGCTTAAGATATAGCTATAGATTTTAATACCTATTAAGGAGGTAGCTAACCCTATAACCCCTTAGGTATTAAAGACTTTAAAGCTTATTCTTAAGGCTTAATTTTAATCTAAATACCTTAATAAATAAATTAAAAGGTATTAAAATAACTTCTTAAACTTAATTTTAAGAGCTCTTAAATTATTCATTAAGGGGAGTAAGGTAGTAATATATAAAAGTACCTTATTAAGATCTAAGAATAAAAACCTTTAAAAAATAAATAAGATATTTAGTTAATACTAAAGGGCAAAAAAGACCTAGCTATAAAAAAAAGGTATAATATTAATAAAAAAAGAAAGATAAGTAATTAATTTTATTAAAAAGTAATAATTAAGAAAAATAAATATTATAATAAGTTTAATATTATAGTAATATAATATACTTAATTATAAGATAAAAATATATTAAATATTAATTAAGATATTAAAGAAAAAAATAATAAGTAATTTTAATTTATTAAATAATTTAGTATATTTTTATTATAATTATTATAATATAATTAAAAAATTTATTTATATATTTTATTTATTTATTTATTCTATATATTATAATTCTTAAAAAAAACTTATTATATTTTAACTAAATCCTTTTAAAGTATTTTATAACTTTTAAGATTATTTATAATATTTTAAAATATTTTATTTTAAACTTTTTTTTAAATTTCTTTTATTATAAGATTTAAAAATATTTTTTATTATTTTTAGCCTTTTTTTATTTTAAGCTTTAAGTAAAAATTTTATTAATATTCTTAGTAATAAATAAACTATTAAATTATTAAGTTATTATATAAAAGTATTATATATTTAATTATAATATAAATATATATATATAGCTTACGTAATAAATAAGTATATATAATAAAAATTCCTTAACCTATATTATCTATATTTAATGAATTCATTCTTAACTACTTAATATATTATAGTCTAATAATAAGGCTAGAATCCTTTTTACCCTTTAGGCCCTTTAAAATAACTTAAAATTAAAGCTTTAATATACTATAGAGATATATTATATTAATTATATAAAGCTATAGCACTAATAATAAGGTATTTAATCCTAACTTAATTAAATCTCTAAATTATATTAGCTCTCTAACCTTAAGTAAGATTTCTTTATTTAGTTTATTTTTACCCTAGATTTATTAGAATTTCCCCTATAGCTTTATACTATTAAGGAAATAACTAATTAATTACTTACTAACGGCGATATATTACCTATCGGTATATATTAGGCTTTAAATTTTATTAAGTAATAATTAGAGCTAAAGATAATTGTTTTTTTAGAAATATGACTATTAAAAAGCTAAATCTAAAGATTTAATTATTATCTATAATTAGTTTTAATTTACAGTAAATATAATTATAAAATATAATATCTAATTAAATAATATCTATAACTTTAATAAAATTAATTTCCTTATAGATATAATTATAAATAAAATAATTATTATAGGCTTAAAAAGGTATTTAAAGCTAAAATTAATATAGCTTAGAAATTAAAAATAAATTATAGTTATTTAAATAATTCATATAGATAATTAATTAATCCCGCTATTTATTATTAATATAGGCTAATATTATTTTATTAATTAATATTAAGAAAATAACTTCTTAAGTAATTAAGCTATTATAATAACCTAAAATAATTATATTAATAATAAATTTAATTTTAAATAAATAAAGTATTTTACTTAATATATAGCTAAATAATTAAATAATTATTATTATCTTTTAATCCTTATTAACTATAAAAATTATTAATATATTAAATTTAAGATATATAATAAAAAGAAGATTATCTAACTTTATATATTACCTTATTTATCTTATTTATTTTAGCTCCTTAATATTATATACTTTAATATACTTAAGAAGGCTTATAATTAATAAATAAAGTATTTAATTAAATACTTTATAATATATATTCTAAAGATTAAATTCTTCTTTATTTTTTATATTATATTTTAAATTATTATAAAAGAAAATAATATTAAAGTATCCTTTAAAGGGGCTAGATTTATTCCTTTTAATCTAAAAAGTATAATCTTAAAGCTTAATATATAGCTATAGATATTAACATTAATTAAGAAGGAGGCTAGCTTTTTAATCCCTTAGGCCTTAAGGACCTTAATGATTATATTTAAGGCTTAATCTTAATTTAAATACCTTAAGAGATAGATTAAAAGCTATTAAAATAACTTTTTAGAGTTAATTCTCAAAGTATTAAAGTCTTTTATAAAAGGAATAAAGGTAATTATATATAAAATAACTCTTATAAAGGTAAAGGTCTAAAACCTTTAATAGATAAATAAGATATTAAGTTAATACTAAAGGGTAAAAAGGATTTAGCTATAGAAAAGAGGGGTTATAATAATAAAAAAAGGAAGAGAAATAATTAATTAAATAGATATTAATATATAGATAATAGCTAAATTATTATAGAGTAATAATTAAGGAAGGTTAATATAATTAGGTATTTAATATTATAATATTTATAATAAGCCTAGCTATAATATATAGACCTATTAAGTAATAATTAAAATATTTAGGGAGGAATATAATAAATAATTTTAATTAATTAAATAATTTATAGTATTTTTATTATAATTTTAGTCTTATAGGTTAGAATTTTTATTATATATACTTATTTATTATATAAGCTATATATATATTATACTTATAGTAATTATATATAAGTTATTAATTATAATTAATATTAATATAAAGATATTAATTTATATATATTAATAAGACCTTTATAATTATAAATAATAATTAAATTATATACTTCTATATTACTTTTACCCTTACTTTAATTAAAAGGTAATAAGAGCCTGATTTATATAATAGGTCACTATAGGCCGCGAAGATATATTAGCTTCCTTATTAGGTCAGAAGTATCTTAGTCTCTACTCCTAGCACGGCATAGCTCTCTTCCCCCTTAGCCCCTTAGGGATCACGGGCCGTCTTTCCAGACACATTACACGTCGTTTCCCCCATACTTTGCAAACCCCTACTTGCTGCATTGTCGCGCAAGTGATCTCCCAAATGACCTGCTTTTAGGGGAATCCCGGGAAATAGTATAGTGGGCCCGGCAGTCCCGCCACTTCAACCAGAGCCGTTGAGTAGGGCCCCATGTCGAATCCGTAGGAAGCACTTGGACTAGTGGTTGGGAGCGCAATTCATGATGACAAAATATGTAAGACCGAGGTGGACTGCATCGTGATCAGGATTGAGTCTTGGGGGTCGCAAAGAATCCCGTCTGTCTTTGATTTGATGGCTCAAAGGCCGGTTCACCAGGGCGGACAAACCATATCAACTTCTATTTTCCGCATCTAAATAGCTAAGTGCATGCCTCTAGCCTTTGGAACTATTGAGTCAAGACGTAGTGGTACCGAGCTCTCCCTGCCTCAGTCTACCATGGCTTAATTTGCCCCCGATATTGGGCATTCCTGGACCCACGGCTTTTCTTTCTTTATGGCGGCGAGCTCTAATATCTCGTGGATCTCACTAGGTAAGCGATTATTAGAGCCTATAAATTTAATCTAGCGGATAACTAAAATACTAATATCCACCGAGAAATAGCTATCATTAGGTAGCCGAACCTAGATATATATACCGTCTAATATAAGTAAGTTTAAGTAGTTATTAAATAGAGTTTCATTTAAAGATATAGTATTAATAATTATATTAAAGGAACTAAAGTGCGCTTTTATTTAGTCTTTATATTTACTTATCGCAATATAGTCACTAACACTTATCCTTAATATATTATCTCGCTTACTTTTAGTCTATAAGATATTAACGATTTTTTCCGCTCTTAAGACTTTTGCGAAAATTATAATAAAGTAGCCTAAACTACCTACTTTAATAATACCTACTTTCTTATTAAGGCTATAGTTATAGAATTTAAGAGATGAGTTTATAGATATATTACTATATAATATAGAGCCTCTAGCAATATAATCTAAGCCCTTAAGGGATCTTAAAAATAAAGTAAGAGGGGTAGTAATTATATATAGTATACCTACCTATTACCTTACTTCTATTAAAATAGTATCTGCCGAATGTATAAATGGCATTCTTTACGCAATAGACCTCGTGACCCTTAGAGCAAGGGTCATAAGCACCCCGTCTATTAAGGCATGAGTTAGAGTGCGCACTAACGCCAACTCGGTCATCAATCTTGAAGCCACCTTTAGCCTTGGAACTTTGATATCGATATCGGTTCTTCCCAAGTCTTGGGCGTGAATTCACGTCACACCATGTTACCTCCCGTGGAGGACTTGTCCAACCCGAGCCAGCCCTCGAACTTGTAGTCTATATCTGACATTTTGACGATGGAGGAGTAGACTTGGAGCTTTATCGACACGTGTCCCTTGGAAACAACGCGTTTGAATAGCTAAAGAAGAAGGCGGTCGCATGCATTAGGTTAGTGCTTGATGAAGCCAATGAAACCCCGATATATAATAATGTCAAATCCAGTCTGGTTCATTCTGGATACCAATTTCTCGGGCTTACAAATCCCCCTACACATTTCACCATTCAGAAGATAATTGGCTCTTTCTCCTTGCATCAGGATGGTGCAGGTTCAGTACCAACGCATGGCTTTAGGCTACCTATGTCACGCCTACCGAAAGGGGCAATGCTAAGCACAGGTGATTGTTATCACTGCGAATTAATCATGTCTGCTGCTGGCGATTGGGTCTGCGTCTGTCGTGTGACGATGTTATGGCAAGGAAGTGCTGAAGAACCGGAAAATGATCCATTTTGAAACAGACCAAGTGAAGCCATCGTCGAATGACGGCGGCAAATGCATACCAGATGAGGACTAGAGTAGAGTCAGGAGCTCCACAACCCACCCAAGGGACTTATTTTCCGGGGTTGTTTTTGCATCGGCCTAATTTTACCGGCCGAATGCGAGCCCATTTCGGTTGCATCTTGCGATCATGGTGGGTGGGGGAATCGCGGAGTTCCGGAAAATGACGGATCGAGGTTGCCTGAGAAAAGGGGGTGGGACAGAGTGGGGCTCTTGGTGGAGACGCTTATTCTCGGCAACAGAGTGGGTGCCCGCTTGGATCTAGACCCCGGACTACCCCGGACTACCCCGGACTACCCCAAACTCTCTGGAATTGCGATGTACGCCCCTGTTTGCCAGAAGTGCTATGTATTCATCCGTAAGTAATTAGCTTCAGACTTCGCAGTGGTTGCGGCGAGACAGTCTATAAGCAGCTGTAAATAGTAATTCTAAGCCCTTATATCTTATTTTAGCATTAACTTAACTTAACTTAACTAAGTTAGGGAAGCTTAATTATTAGCCCGTACTTTATAGAGTAGTAGAGTTTATTTTCTAAGAAACTAATATTTAATTATAAAATAAGAAAAATAAAAATTAAAGCTTAAATTAATTATTAATTATATAAACCTAAGTCAATATAATAAGTTTATATAAAACTATATTTATATTTATTAATATAATAATAATATATATTAAATAAGTAAATTAAAGATATAAATTAAAGATATTTTATATATAAAATTAAAAAGCTAAATAATATATATAAAATTCTAATTAAAGTATTTTTTTTAAGAAAAAATAAAATTAAAAAAACATTTATATATAGTTTATTAATTAATTAATTTAAATATTAAGTTTTAGCTATTTTAAGCTTAATTTAGATTTTTAAAAGAATTTTTAAAAAGAATTATATAAAATATAAAAATAAAATATTTAATACCTTAATTTAATAATATTATTAAGTATATTAATATATAATATAATAAAAGCTTATAAGTAAATTAATTTAGAATTATTTTATTATAAAATAAAATATATAATATTATTTTTAAAAGTTTATTTAAGAAGTTCTTATAAATTAATATAAAAAAGCTTATTTATATTATATAAATAGCTATTTATTTATAAAGGAATTTTTTTTAAAAAGATATAAAAATTATTTTTAAATTTTTAATAAAATTAAATTTATAAAATTATTTTTTTTAATTTTTTAATTATTTTATAATTATTTTTAATATTTATAATTATAAATTTTAATTATATAATATCTTAAAATATTTAATTATTTAAGATATTTATTTATTATATATATTATAAAATTAAGTTATATTTTTTTTATATTATTTTAATAAATTTAAAAAATATTATTAAATTATTTTTTAAATTATAAAATATAAATAATAAAATAAAACCTTTAATTAAATATAAAAAATTATTTTTAATTATAAAAATAAAAAACTTTTTAAATACTTTATATATATAATTAATAATTATTAAAAGATTTATATTATTAATAATAAAAAATAAATTATTAAAATTAAAATTATTAAATCTTAAAAATATTAATTTTAATATATAATCTATTTATATAAAAAGTAATTTAAATAAATAAGTATTATATTTTAAAATATCTTAATATTTTTACTTTAATTTAAAAATATTAAAAATTCTTTAAAATAATTTAAATTATATTTAATATAGCTAAGATATTAAAATATATATTATATAAAATAAAAATTATAGTAATTTTTCTGGGTTTTTAAAAATATGATATTCTATTAATTTAAAAGAAATTTATTTAAATTATATATTTTAAATTTTTTTAAATTTCTATATATAGATTTTTATTTAAAGAATTAAAAAAATATATATATAACTCTTTTAATACTTAAATCTTTAAAAAGACTTTCTTAACTTTATAGCTATTTATAGCTATTTTTATAAAGGTTTAAAATTTTTATTTATAATATAATATAAATAAATATTTATTTATTAAAGGTATTTACTTAGTAAATATATTATAACTTAATAAAAAATTTATAAAAAAAGATTATTTAAATATTAAAATTTAGGTAATATAATCTAATTATATATTTAAAAATAAAGTAAGATAATATAATAAAAAAACTATAATTATTAATATAATTGAGCTATTATATATAATATATTTAATATAAAAATTAATATTAATTATACTCTATAAATCCTTTTATAATTAATACTTTACCTTAATATACTTTATTTAATTAAAAATATATTATTAATTTATAATAATAAAACTAATTTACTTTTTAGTTTTAGAATAATAACTCTATTATTATTAATAATAATAAAAATAATATGTATATATATATATATATAATAATAATAGCTTAAATTATTTAATATATTTTCTTACTTAATAACTTAAGCTTAAGAGTAAATTAATATAAAATTATATTTATATACCTCTTTATATATTAATATTTTTATGGCTAAATATTAAAACTACCTTAAACTACTTAAAATAAATTAATTTTATAAATCTATTAAAGCTAAAGAGGATTTTTATAATTTTATAACCTTTATTGAACTTTTAATATACTAATTTAATTAGTTTTAAATATTTTATATATTATAGTAAAAGTAATTTTATTAGTAATAAAAAGAGCTTTATTAATTAATAAAAAGAACTTTTTTAAGATATTAGTTAAAATATTAAATATAATTACCTTTTATATATTAAAGAAATAATATTTCTTATTGCCTTATAATAATGAAATATATTATTATAAAAGCTTCTTTATTTTATAATATAGGTTTAAATAATTAATTAATCACTAAAAAACTTAATTTATAAATTTCTTAATAAATAATAAGTTATAAAATAAGGTTTTAAAGTACGGTTTAATGAAAAATATATAGATATAATTTTAAGTAAAGTTTATAATCTATATAATATATAAATCTAATATATTAATATAATAAGTAATTTAATAGAAATATTAAATTAAGTATTTTTATATTTATAATCTTAATAAATATATTTATTATAAGATATAAAATTATTAAATATTTATTTATATAATAAAAATAATATTAGTAAGATATATATATTACTTATTATATTTATATAAGCTCTCCGGTTTATATTATTATTTACTTTATTAACTATTACTTATTATATCTCTATATAATAGTTAACTATTAATATAAAGCGAGGGGATTAACTTATAGGCTTAAGGGTTATATAACCTATAGGCTTATATAATAGGTACTTATATAAGGAGTATTATAAGGCTTTTATTAAGCTCTAGCTCTAATTAAATATATTATCTTTAACCTTATATTATATTCTTTTATAAATTATATATATTATATATCTTAATTATAAATTTAGCCACTAATATTTTAATTAAATAAATCTCTTTTTCTAACTAAAGCCCCCTAAAAACTAACTTCCTTAAACCTCCTCTTTATTATCTTTTAATTAACTATAGAGCTTAATATATTATTATATAGATATTTACGTCTTCTATATTATATTAAGATAGATTATTAATATTATATACTATATAATATAGGTATTAATATTAACATCCTAAAGGAACTTTATTTCTTAGTTATTAAGCTTTTAGCCTTATTTTAGCTTTTCTATAAAGTAATATAATAAATCTAGCTCTCTATTAACCTATTTATATAAAGCAAAATAATAAAATACTAATAGAAATTAAAATATAATAATAATTTTAACCCTAAAGACTATAAAACTAATATAATATTTATTCCTAAAGTATAAAGTCTTATATTAAATATACTTAAGGAATTTATTATTAATTCTTTCTTTAAATCTTTATTATATATTAATAGGTATATTTAATAATATATTATTAAGCTCTTTATTATTATATAGAGATAGGGTCTTATAGGACCTAGCTATCTTATCTATATTATTTAATTAAAGGTTTAATTATCGAGCTTTTATTAATATTATATTAATAATTATTTTATTAGAATTAATATATTAATAAGTTAATTTTATTACTTATTAAGAGTTAATAATTATAAGATTAAATTAAAAGAATTATAACTCTCTTTAGAGTTTTTATATTCTTTATTTAATTAAGAGATAGCCTATTTATTTAGAATAAAGTTAGTTAAGTAAGGCTATTAATATCTCTAGCTCTTCTTCTTAAAGAGTATATTAAGGCTAATAGCTAATATCTTAAGATCTTTTTTTAGAGAGTATATTAAGATAGGAAGCCTTATTATTAAATTATTATTTATTATAAATAGCTTAATTTAATAGATTATAGTATTATTAGCTATATATAATATAGTAATAACCCTTATTAATATAATATATTAAGATCCCTAGTCTAGGTATAGGCCTTTATTATTTTAATTATTAATAAATATTAAGTACCCTTAATTTCCTTTATAGGCTATAATAAAGTTAAGAATATTAATATACTTACTCATTTAATATACTTACTTATTATATATATTACTAGATATAATATTATAGATATTACCTATATTATTATATTATTTTTATTTATATATAATAAATTTAATATAATTAGTTTATTTCTATTAAAAATACTCTTAATATATAACTAAGCTACTTTTAGCTTAATTAATTATAAAATTATAAGATTATTATAAAACTATAAGATTAAATGAAAATTATTAAGAAATATATCGTACTTTTGTTAACTAAAGAGCACTTAATATAGTTTTCTAAAGCTAAAATTTAGGGGAGTAGAAATACCTCTTAGCTAATAAGTTTATACCTATTTCCCTGCTAACTTTAATACTGTCTCACCTTTTTATGACTACTGTTTTGCAATTTTGTGGCTTACTTAGCTGGAATAGCTAACTTAAGTCTGCCTTGGAGCCTGCTCTATCCTGAACCAAATGGGTAAGCCTTGCCGCCGCGGAGCTGAAAATGTCTGGTCTTTAGTTTAACAGGAGGACATGATCAAGACAGAGCGGAATAATCCGAGAGCGTCGGCACCTGCGCCTTCGCGCCCCGAATGTCTGAAGAGGTTGGCAAGGGGTCAACCATCTGACAGGCAAGAATGGGGTGTTGGCTCATCAACATGCACGTACCATCTACAACAAATCCAGAGCCGGAAAGGCTCCTGTATAAATAGCTATAATCCCGCCGCCCTTCGACTCCGATTGGTAGACTCGCCCTCGACTGTGCTGTCGAACCTCTCTGTCTTCCTCTCTCCTACACAACGTCCTTCTGGAATAAATCACAACTCGCACTCATTTTATTGCCAATAATGGCGGCAGACAACGCTGGCGCCCAAAATGCAAAGTCCGCCAAGGTGAAGGCGGTCGGTCAAGAGCTGGCGACTGTCTTACCCGACAACGGCCCATGGTACAAGCATAAGCACCTCGTCAAGCTCAACATTTCCGTTCTCTCGCTCGTCCTGTTTTCGTCGTCTAACGGATACGATGGGTCTTTGATGAATGGATTGATGGCTCTGCACCAATGGCATGATTTCATGGACCACCCAACGGGTGCATGGCTAGGATTCATCAATGCCATCTACTCGCTCGGCAGCATCATCGTCTATCCAACTGCCGCATGGGTTTGCAACAAGTACGGTCGCAAACTTGGGATTTGGATTGGATATTCCTTCCTCATCCTTGGGACCGCTTTACAGACGGCTGCTAATGGGGAAGTTGCCTTTGTTTTGGGCCGGTTTTTCCTGGGTACTGCCTCGGGCTTCGCCCTCTCCGCGCCGCTTCTCATCGCCGAGAACGCTTACCCTTCGCAGCGTGGCGTTGCCTCCAGTCTGTACAACTGCGGCTGGTATGTCGGCTCTGTCGTTGCAGCCTGGGTGACCTTTGCCACCAGAAACATGGATCATTGGTCCTGGAGGATTCCATCCCTTCTCCAGGCTGCTATCCCATTGATCGCTCTGCCAGGCTTCGTCATGATTGACGAGTCTCCTCGATGGCTCGTGTCAGTCGATCGGGTAGAAGAAGCTCGGAGGATCGTGGCCAAGACTCATACTGGCGGAGATATGAATTCGCCGCTCGTCGCATTCGAGATGACCGAGATCGAGGCAACTCTCCGCGCTGAAAAGGAAGCCAGCGACTCCACCTCCTGGTCCGATCTATGGAGCACTCCTGGTAACAGGCATCGGCTATTCATCAGCGTCACCCTGGGAATCTTTGCGCAGTGGGCTGGTAACGGCGTCGTTAGCTATTACCTGGCTATGGTTCTAGTACGTTATCCCGTTGGCTTAAAACCATACAAGCGAGATCTGCAACCACTCGGGTCAATATGGATGCTGAACTAAATCTTTCACAGCAAACCGTGGGGATCACGTCCGTGACCAATCAGACCTTGATTTCGGCCTGCCTGCAAATCTGGAATCTCATCTGGGCCTGTACTGCTGCAGCTCTTGTTGACAAGCTTGGCCGTCGACCTCTGTTCATGGCTTCTGTAAGTAAAGACACACGAGTTTGTCAAGCCCTGTAGAATGTGGCTAACTAAATTCGATAGGGAACGATCATGCTGATCTCCTATATTATCATCACTGGCCTTTCGGCAGGCTTTGCTGCGACCACGGACGCTTCGACAGGCATTGCTGTCATTCCTTTCCTGTTCATGTAGGTTGAAACAAACAATCCCGCTGCTCAATCACCCCCCCCCACCCCCTAACTCTATTCGACTGCTTACATGAAATAAACAGCTACTTTTTTGGATACGACATCGCCCTCACTCCATTTTTGATCGCGTACCCTGTTGAGATTTGGCCCTATAAGTTACGTGCGAAGGGGCTTTCAGTTACCTTCGTCACTACGCTGGCTGCCGTTTTCTTCAACATCTTCGTCAATCCCATTGCGCTTGATGCCATTCAGTGGAAGTACTACTTTGTGTTTATCATCGTACTAGTGGCAATGCTCTTCACTGTCTGGTTTTACTATCCCGAAACCCGAGGCCGTACTCTGGAGAACATGGCCTGGCTTTTTGATGGGGATAGTGCGGCTGCTACAATTACCATGGCGGAGGATGCGATCAAGATCAGTAATACTCATGTGGAGAAGATGGAGAGTGCGGATGTGCCAAAGACTGGTTAAACAATAGCGACGCGTCACGCTCTAAGGAAGCGCAAAGTCTGGGACAGCCATCTGGGTTATGGGAATGGACACCTTCAATCGCTCAGATTAGTGAGCACAGGATTCAAGGCAGAACAACAGTGGAAATTTCTAGTTACAAACCCCGAAGCGTTATGATCTAAATGGGACAGTCTTAATAGCATTGTGTTTTAAATTAGCTACCTAGGGCCTAATGAATTGATTGGACCAGTGTATTGTTCCCAGGCTTTTAAACTTATGGGAGATCGGGTTATTAATTAACGTAATAGTAGCACGTTAAAATAGAATTATTAGATTTATTGAAATGTTTTACTCAGCTAAAAATGCAGAGCATACTATATTAGTTATGATTAAAAAGTAGTGCTATATAACGGTACGGTTAGATCCAAGGGATAAACTAGTCGTGCTGGGTTTATATTAGCAGTGGGGATAGTTACGTAATTAAATAAAAAGGGGGTAAAATATATCTAGTAATATACTTAAAGGTATTAAATATAACTAGTTAAGGTAGCTACTATATAGGGAAGTATTAATAAATATATTTTATATACTTATAGGTATAGTGCCTAATTACTATAGCCTAGGGCCCTAATTAAAGTAATTATATAGGCAATTATAGTAATTAAGGAGTTAATTATTATAATCATTTAGTACCTAAGCGTAACTAAACCTTAGTTAGTAAGGAATTTATAGAGGTAGACTTAGGCATATAATATATATATATCGAACTATAATATAATATCTCCTCTCTATTAGTTTTATCCTTAAGGCCTCTAAAGTTAGCTATTTTAAAAAAGATTTCCCTTATTATTTATCTAACCTTCCTCTATTAATATTTCTTATAATATTAATAATATATCGAAAGTAAAATCTTAATCTATTATATACCGCTATTATTTATTTAAGTTTATTAAAGAAATAAGCTTTAAAGTTATACCTTATTTTTATTATTTTTAAAAGTACCTAAGGTATAAGATACTTAAGGGTATCTCTTATTATTTTAAGTATATTTATTATAGTTATTCTTATAATAATTTAGGTATATTAGTTTCTACCGATAGGTATAATTTTTCTTTATTTATATTCCTCTTCCTACTAACTTTTATAATATCCCGCCTAATAGCTAAGAAGTACTATCTAGAGCTTAAGGAGGAGAAAATAAAAAAAGAGTAAATTACCTTATAGTAATAGATAAATAAGTATGTATCCTATTTAATATATCTTTATCGCTAGAAGAAATAAATCTATAAATAAGGTATAGAAATAATATATTAGAGTGTATATTCTCTAGATAAGCTAAAAGAGTTAAAGTATTAAGAGGCTAAAGCTATTATTAATATTTAATTCTATAGAGCTTTTAATTAAATCACTATAACTCTATAATACCTAAAGGGATTAAAGTATCTTAATATCACTTAATAAGATTAATAATAATAGCCTATACCTAGATTAAATATCTTAATAACTTAAAATATTAATTAGTATTATTACTATATAGTATATAGAGTTAATAGCTTTAATAGTGAGCCTATTTATTTCTATAAACTATATTTAAAAAGAAGAGCTAGAGGTATTAGCTACCTCTCTTAATTAATTATATTCTAGATAAATAATATATTTCTTAATAAAAAAAAAATATAATAACCTTAAGGACTCCTAAGGGGATATTTTATTTGTTTAACCTTTTTATTATCCCTTAATATTAATAAAGAGGATTACCCTTTAAGTATACTTTTATAATTATTATAATTATTATAATTAAAAAAAATAATTATAATTTAAATATTAATTTAGGTTAATCTATAAATTATAAATTATATTAATATTATTATTTTATATAGAAATAGCTTCTATTATAATTAAATAGATTTAGCTATAACTTTTATAATAATACTCTAAAAGGTATATTAAAGGTTCTAGAGGAAATATTATTATAGAGCCCTTAAAAGAATTAAGCTAAACCCTATAATCATAATTAATAATTAAAAGGTTTATTTATTAAATTTAGCTATAAGCTATTTCTTATTATAAATATTATAGCCTTATCGCTATAATTATATTATAATTTAGTATTTAAAACTTTATTATTAATAAAATTTAATTTCTTATTTACTTTATTTAAAGGGTCTTAAATAAACCCTTTTTAATTATTAAATAAGCTTTTATAAATAATATATATAATAAAGCCTATAACCTATAGCTTATATAATTAATAATTAAGCTTAAGATAATCTAAGTAGTTTAATAATTATATAGACCTATAGAAACTAAAGATATAAATAGGAAAGAATATAGAGAAGTAAGGGATTTTAGGTTCTTAGGGGGATTAATTATAATATAAGGATTATAATATTAGATTTTAGAGACTAAATAAAATTAATACCTATTAATGAAAGAGTTAATATATTTAATGAAATTATTAATTAAAAAATATAATATTAAATATATAATATATATAGCCTATAAAAAATATAAGAATATAAGGTATAAGATAATATATATATAGAGGTTATTATTACTCTCGGCGAGACTTTATCTAAAGATAGTATTAACTCTCTTATATTATATAATATATATTAAAATATAAGATAATTACTTAGTAATAGTTAGTGATTTTAATAGTGATTTTAATAATAATAGAGCTATTAATACTCTTAATTAATTAGCTATCTTTAACCTTAACTTAGATTCTCTTTCGTTTACAGTTATTAATGAAAATCCTATAATAAATATTATATATTAATAAGGTATTTTAATAACTCTTAAGTATTTTTTAAGTTAAGGTAGTCTTTCTAATTAATAAAATATATTATTTTATTATTAATTTTATTTATATTAAGGATAGTCATTATAATATATTCTTTTAGTCTATTAACTTTTACTTTTAGTGTATTATTAATTTTAATTCATATAGTATTTTCTATTAACTTAAGTAATAAAATATAAATAATTAAATAAAGCTTAACTTTTAATAATTAAATCACTATAACTCTATAGTACCTAAAGAACTTAAAGTCTCCTAATATTACTTGATAAGATTAATAATAATAGCCTATACCAAAACTAAATATCTTAATAACTTAAAATATTAATTAATATTATTACTATATAGTATATAGAGTTAATAGCTTAACTTAATAGCGAGCCTACTTACCTTTATAAACTCTATTTAAAAAGAAGAGCTAGAGGTATTAACTACCTCTCTTAATTAATTTTATTTTAGAGAAATAATATATCTCTTAATAGAATATACAGTCTAAAAACCCTAAGGGGATTCTTTAGAGGATACCTTATTTATTTAACCTTTTTATTACTTATTAATATTAATGAAGTTAATTACCCTCTAGTATATTAAATAACTAGAAAAATAAGATGTAATCAATATATCTATAATAGTCTATATAGACCTATAGATAAGAGACCTCTATTAAATAATTAAGGATTATTAATAAGAGTTTTAATATAATAAGGAAGTTCTTATAGCTATCTTTATAGCTATATTATAAGGAGCTTATTAAAAGCTTTATTATATAATATATAATTAGCTTTTTTATATTTTTACCTCTTAATATTAAATAACTTTATAATTATCAGATAGTAGCTTTAATAATATTTAGCTATTAATTAAATTATTATTAATTTTCTATTATTTATTTTAATTAACTTTAATTATATCTTAATCCTAAAGCCTAAAGGTATGTATAATTAAAACCTAGAGGTTTAGCTTAATAATAAGCTTTATATCTTTATTACTTTAGCCTTAAAGGCCTTAGATAGGCCTTATTTATATAATAAGAATGGGGTTTTAATTAAATTAAAGAGTAATAACTATAGCCTTTAGTTAATAAAATCAGCCGCAAACTTTAGGGTAATATATACGCCTTAAGTAAATTAATGACCTTTTAGAGGCATAATAATAAATTAAAGAAGATATAAATATAAAAGAATATAGAGGAGAGGAGGGTTATAGAGTTCTTAGGGGGATTAATTATAATATAGGGACTATAGTATTAAGTTTTAGGGATTAAATAGAGTTAATACCTCTTCAGTAAAGAGTTAATATACTTAATGAAATTATTAATTAAAAAATATAATATTAAATATATAATATATATAGCCTAGAATTAGAAATATAAAAATATAAGCTAATATATATATAACCCAAGCGCCGCAATTAACCAAGCGCCGCACTTTTCTACCCTATACCTAATTTTTTTTTAATTAATTAATTCTTAATAACCTAATATATTAGCTATTATTATTAAAGTTAGAACCCTTTTTACCCTTTAGGCCTTATAAAATAACCTAAAATTAAATATCTAATATACTATAAGCACCTATATAGTCGATAAGCGATAACTATATCGCCGCCGGTAAGGTATCTAATCTTAACGCGATATTATTAATAAATTATATTAACTATTTAATCTAGAGGAATAAATCCTTCTTTAGTTTATTCTTAACCTAAATTTATAAGGATTCCCTCCTTAATTATATAATATAAAAGATATAATTAATTAATTATTTATTAACTATAATATATTATTAATTAATATATAATAGGCTTTAAACTTTATTAAGTAATATCTAGCGCTTAAGATATATTTTTTTTAGAAATATAATTATTAAAGAGCTAAATATAAAGATCTAATTATTATCTATAATTAATTTTAGCTTATAATAAATATAATTATAAAATATAATATTTAATTAAATAATATCTATAACTTTAATAAGATTAACTTTCTTATAGGTATAATTATAAATAGAATAATTATTATAGGTTTAAAAAGGTATTTAAAGCTAAAATTAATATAGCCTAAAAATTAAGAATAAATTATAGTTATTTAGGTAATTAATATAAAAGGCTAGGCGATCTAGCTATTTATTATTAATATAGGCTAATATTATCTTATTAATTAATATTAAAATAATAACCTCTTAAGTAATTAAGCTATTATAATAATTTAAAATAGCTAAATTAATAATAAAATTAATCTTAAATAGCTAAAATACTTTAATTAATATATAATTAAATAATTAAATAATTATTATTATCTTTTAATCCTTAATAGCTATAAATATTATTATTTTATTAAATTTAAGAGATATTATAAAGAGAAAAAGATTATTTAGCTTTATATATTACTTTATTCCTTTTATTTATTTTAGCCCCTTAATATTAAATATTTTAAGCCGCTAAAAAAAGCCTATTATTAAGAAATAAAGTATTTAATTAAATACTTTATTATCTATATTTTAAAGATTAAATTCTTTCTAGCCTTCTATATAATATATAAGGCTATTATAATAGAAAGAAATATTAAGAGGGCTTTTAAAGGAGCTAGCCTTATTTCTTTTAACCTAAAAACTATAGTCTTAAAGCTTAATATATAATTATTAACTTTAATACCTATTAAAGAGAAGGCTAAACCTTCTACCCCTTAGGTCTTAAGGACCCTAAAGATTATATTTAAGGCTAGATCTTAATTTAAATACCTTAAAAGATAAATTAAAAGATATTAAAGTAATTCCTTAAAGTTAATCCTTAAAGCTTTATAATCTCTTATAAAAGGAATAAAGGCTATTATATATAAGGTTACTTTATTAATAGCTAAAATAAAAGACCTTTAAGAGGTAAATAAGATATTAAGCGAGCGCTAGAGGGTAAAAAGAACCTAATTATAGAAAAAAGAGGTAATAATAAAGAAAGGAAGATAAATAATTAATTAAATAGATATTAATATATAAATAATAATTAAATTATTAAGGAATAATAATTAAGGAAAGTTAATATAATTAAATATTTAGTATTATAATATCTATAATAAGCCTAAGTATAATATAAGGACCTATTAGGTAGTAATTAAGATATCTAGAGAAGAATATAATAAATAATTTTAATTAATTAAATAATTTATAGTATTTTTATTATAATAACCCTAGGGGAGGTTAAAAAAAAGTGCGGCGCTTAGTTAACTATAGCGCTCGGGTTATATATATATTATAAGATAATATATATAATATTAAGGTTATTATTACTCTTAGTAAGACTTTATTTAAAGATAGCGTTAATTCTCTTATATTATATAATATATATTAAAATATAAGATAATTACTTAATAATAATTAGTGATTTTAATTATAATTTAATAATATAACTTTTAATAATAAATCTAAATTATAGTTATTTTATAAGATTTTTTATTTAACTTTATAGAGTCTAATATATTTATAGTTAAGTTTTTTATTTTATTATTTTATAGCGATATTCTTTATTATAAGATAGATTATATCTCTCTCTAAGAAGGTTAATCTCTTAATTCTTTTCTTATTAATATAATTACTTATTTTATTTCTAATAAATTTAAATTCTATCTCTATTTCTTTATATAGATTCTTTAGCTAATATTAATAAGGATTACTTTAGGGTTAATAATTATATTATAGGCCTATTTATAGGTATCTAGGGCAAACCTAAAGTTAATATAGGCTAATATAATCTTTTTATGTTTATTAATTACTATATTATAGGCTAGCTATATAGCTAATGGCTACCTAATTTAGTTATTTTATTTATAGTTAATATAATATTAGAGGTATTATTTTTATATTTAGTTTATTTATTTTATTTATTTATTAATCTCCTTATAGTAAGCTATAGAGAGCTTATAATTAATCTTAAGGTATTTAGTTAATCTTTATTAAAACTTAAATATAAAGGGTAGTCCTTAATGTAAAATAATCTTAAGTAAGAGCCTATATATTCTAATAATATTATAATAAAAGAGATATATAAGCTCTTTTATATTTATTAATTTATTATAAGGAATAAAACAAGAAAATTTTATATATCTACTTATAATAATAAAAATATTATTATAGAAATTTCTAATAATTAATTCCTTTAATAAAGGTAATTTAATAATAAAATCTAAATTAAATCCTAAGATTATTATATAATTAAAAGTAATTATAACTTCCTATAGGGCTTATAGTATTATACCTTTATTTTTAAATATAGGTTATATTTATCTATAACTTATATAATTATCTCCTTTATATTAAGAAAAGTATATATTATTTTAATTTATTTTAAGGTTTTATTAATTACTTAATATTTATATAATAGGTATTCACATATTTCGCATATAAGGTTATATTATAGTCTATCTAGGATTTATTATTTATTTATTCTTTTATTATCTAGAAGCTATTTATTATAATTTAGGATTTATATTAAAAGAAAATTACCTTATTCTATTATATAGATTACTTTATAAATCTAGAAATATTATTAATTAATAAATTATTTTTATATTTATATAATAAATTTCTATATTAAATATCCCTTAGGTATAAATTATAGGAGTAATTTTTTTATTTTAATCCTTTTAATATCTAAGTTAAGTTATTAGCTAATAATATTACCCCTTTTCTTTTTTATTCCCTTAAAATAGATAATAATATAATTAAACTCTAAAAGGTATTTAATATATTATAGTTATTATTTATTAAATTCTAAAGTTTTTATAAAGTAAGGAATATTTTTATAGTCTATATATACCTTAATCTAATAATTACTTTTAAGGAGTTAATATTAAAATTCCTTAAAAGTATTAATAATAATAAGTAATTCCTTATAATAGATAAAGTAATTAAATTCTACTTTATATAGTTTATAGAAATAGAATATAATTAAATATAATAATCTTTTATTATCTTATTATTTAATTTTGGCGCCTAAGGTGAAATCTAAGGTATTTCTTTTAAGTTTAATTAATTAAGATAGATTAAATATCTTAAGGATTAATTAACTTAAGATAAATTCTTTAATTTTATTAAAAGCTTTTTATATTTTATTCCTTATTATAATTAATATATCTTTCTTTAATAAATTAATAAATAATATTATAATCTTTTTAAATCTCTTAAGGAATTTATAATATAATTAATAAAACTAAATAAGGCTTATATTTCCTTAATATTTATTAATTCTTTTTAATCTTTAATTATTAAAACATTTTTAAGCTCTATATATATCTTATTATAAGAGATAATATATTTAAGAAATTCTATCTATAAGGTATAAAACTTATTTTTCTTAGGTTTTATTAATAAATTAATACCTTATAGTATTTATAATACCTTATAGATATATTATATATATTTTTGTTTTATTTTAAAGAAGATAAAGATATTATCTAAATAATATATATTAAATATATCTAGGTATTCTTATAATATATTATTAATTATTTATTAAAATATAATAAGGATATTAATAAATCTAAAACGTATAATAAGGTCCTTAAATAATATATATTTAGTCTAAAAAGCGGTTTTATATTTATATTTATTCTTAATTTAAATAAGGTTATAGGCTTCTTTAAGATTAAATATAATAAAATACTTTATATTAAATAATTAATCCTTTAATTTATTAATTAAGGGTAATATTATATAATACTTAACTATAATAATATTAAATACCCTAAAGTTTGTATAAAGTTATTACTTATTATTTATTTTTAAAATAAAAATAATAAAGTATTTAATAAATAATTTACTTTCCTTAATATATCCTTTCTATATTATATCTTTAATATATTCCTTTAATATTAATAATTATATTATATTAAGTAAATAAAGTTTATTAAAATTAAGCTATTTTATATTAATAAATTTAATTTCTAAGTTATAAATATATATAATAATAGGTTAGTCTTAAGTTCTTTTATAAAGTATTCCTTATAGATTTAATATTATAGGATAATATTTTTAAGTTTTTTATTTTTTAATTTCTTCTTAATTTACTTAAGGTTTTTTTTAATTTATAGAATTATTTTATAATATTAATAATTATTTATTAGTTTTATTACTTCTATCCTTTATATTATTTATATTATATCTCTTTACTAAAGGAGATTATTTAATTAATCTATTAATTAAGATATAATTTAAATCTATATAACTATAGGTACTTAAGTATTAAATAGTATCTTATAATAGATATAATATTAAATATTAAATTACTATAACTCTATAATACCTAAAGGGATTAAAGTCTCTTAATATTACCTAATAAAATTAATAATAATAGCCTATACCTAGAATAAATATCTTAATAACTTAAAATATTAATTAATATTATTAGTATATAGTATATAGAGTTAATAGCTTCACTTAATAGCGAGCCTACTTACCTTTATAAACTCTATTTAAAAAGAAGAGCTAGGGGTATTAATTACCTCTTTTAATTAATTATATTCTAAATAAATAATATATCTCTTAATAAAATAAGAAATATAATAACCCTAAGGACTCTTAAGGAGATTATTACTTTATTTATCTAACTTTCTTCTTATTCCTTAATATTAATAAAGGAGATTACCCTCTAAGTATACCTTTATAATTATTATAATTATTATAATTAAAAAAATAACTATAACCTAAATATTAATTTAGGTTAATCTATAAAATATAGATTATATTAATATTATTATTTTATATAGAAATAGCTTTTATTATAATTAAATAGATCTAGCTATAGGCTATATAATAATCCCCTAGAAGGTATATTAAAGGTTCTTAAGGAAATATTATTATAAAGCCCTTAAAAAAATTAAATTAAACCCTATAGTAATAATTAATAATTAAAAGGTCTTATTTATTAAGTTTAGCTATAACTTCTCTTTATTATAAACTTTATAGCTTTATTATTATAGCTATATTATAACTTACTACTTATAAATTTTATTATTAATAAAATTTATTTTTTTGCCTACCTTATTTAAAAGATCTTAAATAAACCTCTCTTAGCTATTAAATAGGCTTTTATAAATAATATAAATAATAGAGCCTATAATCTATAGCTTATGTAATTAATAATTAAGCTTAAGGTAATTTAAGTAATTTAGTAATTATATAGACCTATAGGAATTAAAGATATAAATAAGAAAGAATATAGAGGAGTAAGGGATTTTAAGTTCTTAGGGGGATTAATTATAATATAAAGACTATAATATTAGATTTTAGGGATTAAATAGGATTAATACCTATAATTAGATAACTTTTAGGTAAAGAGTTAATATATTTAATGAAACTATTAATTAAAAAATATAATATTAAATATATAATATATATAGCCTTTAAAGAATCGAAAAATATAAGGTATAAGATAATATATATAATATAGAGGTTATTACTGCCCTTAGTCAGACTTTATTTAAAGATAGTATTAACTCTCTTATTTTATATAATATATATTAAAATACAAGATAACTACTCAGCAATAATTAGTGATTTTAATAGTGATTTTAATAATAATAATATTAAATATAATACCTTAATTCTTTCTATTAATAAAAATTATAAGGTAATTAATCTTATATTTAATAATTCTATTATTATAATTAAACTTTTTTCCTTTTACGTGATATATTAAATACGGATTCTCTTTATACCTCTATAGTAGTTTAAGCTTATTTATTATTATTAAGTTAAAGTAATTCTATTTAGCTCTGTTATTATAAAGGACTAAAGGATATAGACTAGAAAGTCCTCGTAAGGTATAGTATAGGTAATAGAGATAGGAGGTAAATAGGTAGTGGAATTAGTCCTTATAAAAAGCTAATTAGCTAGATAAGGGATTATATAGGCAGGAAAGTGGGTCAAAAGATAGATAAGGCTAAAGGGGAAAAATAGAGCTTTTAATTAGTGGTCTTATTCGTTATATTACATGAGAGGATATAGATCTAAGAGAGGTTTTAATTCTAAGGGAGCTATCCTTCTTTTATAGAAATAGCTCGGAACCTATTCATCCGATTCGGCTAATGGTTATACCGTCGGATAGCCTAATTCCCGGGCTATCTAACTATATAGGGTAGGCTAAAACCGGATAACTAGATCCGGAGTTATCGTATAAAGAAGTATATAACTATAGAGGTTTTATATTAAGATATTCAAAACCGGATAGAAAACACCTATATTTTCGGGTCGTCATTAACAGCTTTATCGGGCTTATAATAAAGTCCCAACTCCGAGGTCACGTGACTTACTAAATACAGTAATATTCCTAAAATTATATAATTTTAGGATTTATATAACTCTCTAATATCTCGCTTATATAAGCATACATTCCTTATATAGGCCGCCGCTATAAAGCGCTAGCCTTATATTTTATAGTAGCAAATTCTTATGCTTCTATTATATAAGCTAAATCTACTAGAAGTATTTATAAAGTCCCTTTTATATTATAAGTCTTTTATAATTATCCACTAAAGTATTTAGCTATTCTCGCCTCACTTAAATTTATAGTTTAAAGTAATTTAGCTATTAATGATTTTTAATTATATATAGAGCCCTTTATAGAAGTTATTTCTATCTGTTATCTACCTACCGCTTTATAATAGGTAGGTAGCCTAATTTTTTAATAATCTATAGGTAATATAATTATATCTATATTTATCTTCTATATCTAAACCTTCTTTAGGTATCTTTATCTTAATAAGGTATTTATAAATTCCTAGAGGCCGGCTTTTTCTTTAATAAATAAAGTTTTAATATATTATCGCTCCTAAAGCTATTATCTTTAGTCTTTTATTATTTCTCTTATTTATATTAAGCTATAAAGGCCTCCTTTGATTATATTAATAATTCTATTAAGGGTAGCCTATTATTCCTTATTATTATACTTTATTTCTAGTTTTATTCCTCTTATTTAAGTAAGGGTATTAATAAATTAGTTTCGGGATATAGTCTATTATCGCGATAGATAGAATTAAAGATATATAACCTTAATCCCTTTATATTACTATTTTACTTAATAGTCTTTTACTTTATATAAAAAGTAGAGTTATATATTTAGCTAGAGTAAAGTGATAGGAAAATAATTTTATTCCCTTTTATTATATAGATATATTTTATACCTGTAATCCCTATATAAGATCTATATGATCTTATAATAATATAGGTATCTTAATAGGGTTTTTTTATTATTATATAGGTTATATCTTAATTTTAATAAATATAGGTTTATAGCTATTTCCTTATAATAGGCCTAAATATAGATATTCTCTACTTTTATTAAATCTTATTATTTATATATTAATTAAATATATATATTAATACTATTATTTTACTAATATAGTCTTTATTTATTAATTTAGATTTTATAGTCTTTATTTTATAATTATTACTTTTATTTTATTTATTATTGTATTTTCCTAAGTTCTTATTATAATTATTACTCTCTTTATTCTTAAGGTATATAATTATTTTATATTAATAATCTGATAAATAAGGTATTATATCTTTAGGTAGTTCTTAAGGTTACCTTTAGTTAATTATCTTCTTTTATTTTATGCTTAATCTTAGGCTTTAATAATAATCTCTAATATAGTTTAATATTATTTTAAAGGTTTTAGATCTTAATAATAATATTAATAAATAGCTTCTTAACTAATAATAGGAAAGTATAGATTTATAGAGTATAATATAGTCTATAAGTAATATTATATTTAGCTTCCTCTTTTTCTAGGTATATTAATTAATATCCTTAGTTTATATTACTATTTACCTTACTATTAGTTATTGCGTCTCTATATAATACTTTATTATTAGCGTGCAGCGAGGGGACTGACGCGTGGGCTCGAGGGTTATATAATGGGTGCTTATATAAGGAGCATTTTAAGGCTCTTACTAAGAATATCCCTTACTCTAGTTAAATATATTATCTTTAACCTTATATTATACTTTTTTATAAACTATATATATAATATATCTTAACTATAAATTTAGCTAATAATATTTTAATTAAATAGATCTCTTTTACCTATTAAGGCCTCTACCTCTATATAATTATCCTTCTAAATTATTAAAACTCTAACCCTATTTTAATCCCCTAAAAACTAACCCCTCTAGACTTCCTCTTATTATCTTTAAATTAATTAAGCTTAATATATTATTATATAGGTACTTAAGCATTCTATATTATATTAAGATAGATAGTTAGTATTATATACTATATAATATAAATATTAATATTAAGATCTTAGAGGAATTTTATTTCCTAATTATTAGGCTTTTAGCCTTATTTTAGCTTCTCTATAAGGTAACATAATAAATCTAGCTCTTTATTAACCTACCTATATAAGGTAAGATAATAAAATATTAATAGAAATTAAAATATAATAATAATCTTAACCTTAAAGATTATAAAGTTAATATAATATTTATCCCTAAAATATAAAGTCTTATATTAGATATACTTAAGGAACCTATTATTAGCTCTTTCTTTAAGTCTTTATTATATATTAATAGGTATATTTAATAATATATTATTAAGCTCTTTATCGCTATATAAGGGTAAGGTCTTATAGGACTTAATTCTATTATTTATATTATTTAATTAAAGGTTTAATTATTAAGCTTTATTATTATTATATTAATAATTATTTTATTAGAATTAATACTTTAATAAGGTAATTTTATTAATTATTAAGGGTTAATAATTAAAAGATTAAATTAAAATAATTAATAATAGCTCCCCTTAGGGTTCTTATACTCTCTATTTAATTAAGAGATAGCCTCTTTATTTAATATCAAGTTAATTAAGTAAGGCCGCTAATATCTCTAGCTGTTTTTCTTAGCGAGTTTATAAAAGCTAATAGCTAATATCTTTAGCTCTTTCTTTTAGAGAATATATTAAGGTAGGAAGCCTTATTATTAAATTATTATTTATTATAAATAGCTTAATTTAATAGATTATAGCGTTATTATAGCTATTATAATATAGTAATAACCCTTATTATATAATATATTAATATCCTTAGTCTAGATATAGGCCTTTATTATTTTAATTATTAATAAATATTAAGTACTTTCGATCGCCTTTAGAGGCTATAATAAAGTTAAGAATATTAATATTTAATTATAAGAGAGGAATAAGAAAATAAGCTTATCTCTCTTCTTTTATAGATATATTTTATAATAATAATCTCTATAGGAGACCTATATAATCTTATAATATTATAGATATCTTAATAATATCCTATTATTATTATATAGGTTATATTAGGGTTTTAATAAATAGGGGTTTAATATTACGTCTTTATAATAAACTTAAATATAGATATCTGCTATATTTTCTACTCTTTATTATTCCTTTACTAGTTAAATATATATATTAATATTATTATCTTAATAATATATTCTTTATTTATTAATTTAGATATTATAATCTTTATTTTATATTTATTAATATTATTTAATATTTTATTATATTTCCTTAAACTCTTATTATATTATTATATTATATATTTATAGTATATATAATTATTTTAAGCTATTAGCCTTATAAGCTAATTATTATATTATTAAATAACTTTAAGGATTATGTTTTTATAGCTATTATTATTAATTATTCCCTTATTCTTAGGTTTTAATAATAATACCTAAGATAAATTTATATTATTTTATAAATTCTTATTATTAATAATAATATTTATAAAAGACCTCTTTAATAATTACTATAGGATATAAATTTATATAATATAATACTATCTATAGATAATATTATATTCTTTTTCTTCTTTCTCTAGATATATATATTAATTAAATATATTAATTTCTCCTTTATATAATCTTAATTTATTATAGCTACTTTTTATTATAATAATAATCTTTAATATCTATATTACTATCTAAAGGTTATTTTATAAATATATAAAATTTATTTATTTTTTATTTTCTAGAAATATCCTTTATTTTTATCTTTTTTTAATTAATATCTTTCTTTAATAATATCTTATACCCTTTTTTAATATATATTTATTTTATGATTAAGCTTATAATAATAAAAGTATTTAATTAATCTCTAGATATATTATATAGCCCTTAATACTATAAATCTAGCTTTAATATTATATAAAATATTATAACACCTCTTTTTATTTTAGTTTATATTAAAGCGAAGGATATTAAATTAAGTATTATTAAATTTTAAGTTTTATAATTTCTTCTATAAGAATTATTAATTATTACTTTTAATTACTTTATTAATATAATTAATAAGGTTATTAAGTTAATTTTCTTTATAGAATTTAATTTATATCTCTTTTTTAAGTCTATTAAAGAAAAATAATATTAATAACTCTTAATTCTATAAGAACTTTAACGTAAATTAAAGGTATTTTTTTATATTTAAATATAGATTAAGTCTACTTAAGGGTCTTAATCTCTCTTTTAATTTATCTTCTTTTATTAATTATTTTAAAAGCTTATTAAAATATAACCTTAAAAGTATTATAATCTAAATAAATATTAATAATCTAAAGTAAAAGGTTAGTAAAAAGTATTATAAGGTATTTCTTTATAATAAGCTTAAATTATATTATAATATATTTAATTAATTACTCTATAGTATATTATATCTTATTAAATATTTATAATAGCTATAATATAGGCTAGGCGGGACGCCTGGCAGAATACCCTAACTTAGTAAAGGGACCGAACTTTAATTCTATTAGTCTTAGGACTAAAGGATAAAAATATTAGTCCTACCCCAGATTAAGTATTAAAATAATTAATCTAGAGAAACTATAATAAATATATAGTATATATTTATTATACTTTCTTATATAATAGCTACTTTAGCTATTAATATAACTTAATTATATTTAATACCCTTAAGTATATTATTAGATATAATAACCCCCTTATTATTTAAATTACGTGATTATTCCTATTATTAATATAAACTTAATATAATGAATTTATCCCTTAAATCTAACTATATTATTATATATTAATAGCTCTTATTTAGTAGATTACTTATATTGCCTTAAATAATATTAAAATATAATAGCTACTTTTATTACCCCTATAAATAATTAATAATAATAGGGCTTATTTATACCTACCGCTTTTACTTTAATTAACTTAATTAATATAGAGATAGAAGATACTTTTAGCTTTAATAGCGATAATAAAGAAATTAAGTAGCTTAAGGCGTAGATTATAGCTATAAATATTAAAATAAATAACCTCTATATAACTATAGAATAAATAGCCAACTTTTAGCGGATTTAAAATAAATAATATCTAAATAATACTTAAATAATTAATAACTTTATAGTTATTATTATAAAAGGACGGGATATAAGAGATATCCTTAAATTAAACTTATTTAAACTCTTTAATAAAATTATATATAAATAACCCTTATTCTTTATTTAACTAAGGGCTTTTATAATATATTACTTAATATAATGTATCTTAATATCTAATAAAATATAATATATTATAGGGCGATTAATTAAATATATTATAATATAATTTAAGCTTATTATAAAAGAATACTTTATTATACCCTTTATTAATTTTTTACTTTAAATTATTAATATTTATTTAGATTATAATACCTTTAAAGTTATACTTTAATAAGCCTTTAGAATAATTAATAAAAGGGGATAGATTAAAAGGGAGATTAAGACTCTTAAATAAATTTAATTTATATTTAAGGATAAAATAAACTACCTTTAATTTACCTTAAAGCTTTTATAGGATTAAAAGCTCTTAATATTACTTTTCTTTAATAAATTTAAAAAGAAAATATAGGCTAAATTTTATAAAGAGGATTAATTTAATAACTTTATTAATTATATTAATAAAGTAATTAAGATTAATAATTAATAATTTTTATAAAAAAAACTATAAAATTTAAGATTTAATAATAATTAATTTAATACCTTTTATTTTAATATAAATTAAGGTAGAAAGAAATATTATAATATCTTATATAATATTAAAGCTAGACTTATTATATTAAGACTTATATAATATATATAGAAATTAATTAAGTATTTTATTATTATAAGCTTAACTATACAATAAATATTTATTAAAAAAGAATATAAAATATTACTAAAGAAAGGTATTAATTAAAGAAATAATAAAAATAAAGGATATTTCTAGAAGGTAAGAAATAAATAAACTTTATATATTTATAAAATAACTATTAAGTAATAATATAAATATTAAAAATTATTACTATAATATAAAGTAGCTATAATAGATTAAGATTATATAAAGGAGAAATTAATATCCTTAATTAATATATATACTTAAGAAATAAGGAAATAAAATATAATATTACCTATAGATAATATTATACTATATAAGTTTATATTCTATAATAATTATTAAAGAGATCTTTTATTAATATTATTATTAATAATAGGAATTTATAGGATAATATCGATTTATTTTAAGTATTATTATTAAAACCTAAGGATAAAAGAGTAATTAATAATAATAATTATAAGAAAATAGTCCTTAAAATTATTTAATAATATAGTATATTCTCTTAAGGCTATTAATTTAATTAATTAAAATATTATTAGCCTTAATAATCTTATATTTAGCATTTTTAGTAGAAGTTTTTTAAAAGGTATTATATATTAATAAGGTATTTTAGGGGTTCTTAAATATTTTTAAGTTTAAGTAGTCTCTTTTTAATAAAATATATTTTTTATTATTAATTTTATTTATATTAAGGATAGCTTCTATAATATACTATTTTAATCTATTAACTTTAGTTTTTAATTTATTATTAATCTTAATTTAAATAATATTTTATTAACTTAAGTAATAAGATATAAAAGATTAAATAAAGCTTAATCTTTAATAATAAATCTCATTTATAATTATTTTATAAGATTTTCTATTTAATTCTATAGGGTTTAATATATTTATAGTTAAGTTTTTATTTTATCTTTTTATTATAATATTTTTTATTATAAGGTAGACTATATCTCCCTTTAAGAAGGTTAATCCCTCAATCCTTTTTATTATTATAATTATTTATTTTATTTTTAATAAATTTAAGTTTAATTCTTATTTCTTTATATAAATTCTTTAATTAATCGCTAATAAAGATTACCTTAAGGTTAATAATTATATCTTAAGCTTATCTATAGGTATTTAATATAAATCTAAAATTAATATAGGCTAATATAATTTTTATATTTTATTAATTATTATATTATAGGCTAATTATATAGCTAATAGCTTCTTAATTTAATTATATTATTTATAATTAATATAATACTAAAGGTATTGTTTTAATATTTAATTTATTTATTTTATTTATTTATTTATTAATCTCCTTATAATAAGCTATAGAGAGCTTATAATTAATTCTAAGGTATTTAATTAATCCTTATTAAAATTTAAATATAAAAGGTAATCTTTAATTTAAAATAATCTTAAATAATAGCCTATATATCCTAGCGATATTATAATAAAAGAAGTATATAAATTCCTCTATATTTATTAATTTATTATAGAGAATAAAATAAGAAAATTTTATAAATCTATTTATAATAATAAAATATTATTATAGAAATTTTTAATAATTAATTCTTTTAATAAAGGTAATTTAATAATAAAATCTATAATAATTAATTCTTAAGGTTATTATATAATTAAGAGTAATTATAATTTCCTATAGGGTTTATAATATTATACCTTTATTTTTATATATAAGCTATATTTATTTATAAGTTATATAATTATCTTCTTTATATTAAGAAAAATATATATTATTTTAAATTATTTTAAGGTTTTATTAATTCCTTAATAGCTATATAGCTAATATTTATATATTTTATATAAGGTTATATTATAATTTATTTAAGATTTATTATTTATTTATTTTCTTATTATCTAAAAGTTATTTATTATATTCTAGGATTTATTTTAATAATAGATTACCTTATTTTATTATATAGGTATTTTATTAATCTAAAAGGGTATTTTTATAATTTATATAACAAGTTTCTATTTAAGGTATCCTTTTAAGGTATATTATAATAATTATTTCTTTACTTAATCTTCTCTATATTAAGGTCTAATTATCTATTAATAATATTAATTTTTTTATTTTCTTTTCTCTTTATATAAATTATAATATAATTAAACTCTAAGAGGTATTTAATATAATATAATTATTACCTATTTAATTCCTTTATAATAATAAAATATAAGATATTTCTATAGTCTATATAGACCTTAATTTAATAAAGGCTCTTAATAAGGTAATATTAAAATTCCTTAAAAATATTAATAATAATAAAGAATTCTTTATTATAGATAAGGTAATTAAATTCTATTTTATATAATTTATAGAAATAAAATATAATTAAATATAGAAATCTTTTATTATCTTATTATTTAATTTAAGCGCCTAATATAAAGTCTAAGGTATTTTTTTAAGCTTAATTAATTAAAATAAATTAAATATCTTAAGGATTAATTTATTTAAGATAAATTTCTTAATTTTATTAAAAGCTTTTTATATTTTATTCCTTATTATAAATAATATATCTTTCTTTATTAAATTAATTAATAATATTATAATTTTCTTAAATCTTTTAAGGAATTTATAATAATAATTAATAAAATTAAAAAAAATTTATATTTCCTTAATATTTATTAATTCTTTTTAATCCTTAATTATTATAACCTTCTTAAGGTCTATATATATTTTATTATAAGAGATAATATATTTAAGAAATTCTATTTCTAAGGTATAAAATTTATTTTTCTTAAGTTTTATTAATAAATTAAGATCTTATAATATCTATAATACCTTATAGATATATTTATATATTCTTCTTTTATCTTAAAGAAGATAAAAATATTATCTCGATAATATAATAAATATATCTAGGTATTCTTATATTATATTATTACTTAATTATTAAAATATAATAGATATATTAATAACTCTAAAAGGTATAATAAAGTATTTAAATAATCTATATTTAATATAAAAAGTAATTCTTTATTTATATCTTTAATTTAAATAAAATTATAAGCTCCTTTAAGATTAAATATAATAAAATACTTTATATTAAATAATTAATCCTTTAATTTATTAATTAAGAATAATAATATATAATCTTTAATTATAAGAATATTAAATACCTTAAAGTCTATATAAAATTATTATTTATTATTTTTCTTTAAAATAAATATAATAAGGTATTTAATAGATAATTTATTTTCTATAATATATACTTTTATATTATATCTTTAATATATCCTTTTTATATTATATCTTTAATATATTCCTTTAATATTAATAGCTATATTATATCAAGTAAGTAAAGTTTATTAATACTAGATTATTTTCTATTAATAAATTTAATTTTTAAATTATAATATATATATAATAATAAGTTAGTCTATAATTCTTTTATAAAAAGCTTTTTATAGATTTAATATTATAATAAGATATTCTTAATTTATTTAAGGTTCTTCTTTAGTTTATAGAATTATTTTATAATACTTATAATTATTTATTAATCTTATTACCTCTATCTTTTATATTATTTCTATTATATCCCTTTAGGTAAAGAGGTATCTTATATTTATCTCTTCTTAATTTCTTTATTATCTTAAGTAAAAATTTAAGATCTTATATTTAATAAATTATTATCTCCTTAAGGGGATATCTCTTTATTAAAGGAGATTATTTAATTAATCTATTAATTAAGATATAGATTAAATCTATATAACTATAAGTACCTAAGTATTAAATAATATCTTAATATAGATATAATATTAATAAGATTCCTTAATTCTTTCTATTAATAAAGATTATAAAGTAATTAATTGTATATTTAATAATTCTATTATTATAATTAAACCTTTCTCCTTTAAGGTTATATATTAAATAAAGATCCTTTTTATTCCTTTATAATAACCTAAATTTATTTATTATTATTAAGTTAAAGTAATTTTATTTAGCTTTATTATTTATTAAAGTATTTATTTATTCTCCCTTAATTTATATTTATAATTATATATAGAGCTTTTTATAGGAATTATTTCTTTCTTTCCTCTACCTATAGCTCTATAATAGGTAGGTATCCTAGTTTTTTAATAATATCTTTTCTAGATAATCCTTATTATATTTATTATTATTATAGGCCTTATAGTTATATTTATTACCTTAGCTATAGAGTAATTCTTAATATTATTATTTCTCTTTAGTGCCTAGATCTATTTAAGGTATCTTTAACTTAATAAGGTATTTTATATATTTCTATAGTATAATTTCTTCCTATATAAATAAGGTTTTAATATATTATTATTATTAAAGGTATTATTCTTAATCCTTTATTATACCTTTTATTTATATAAGGCTATAAAAGCCTTCTTTATTATCCTAATAATACTATTTAAGGTAGCTCCTTTTTCTTTATTATCTTATCTTATTTATAGCTTTATTCCTTTTACTTAAATAAAAATACTTATAAATTATTCTAGGGATATAATTTATTATTATAATAAATAAAATTAAAATTATATTATTTTAATTCCCTTATATTATTATTTAATATAATAATCTTTTATTTTATATAAAAATAAGGTTATATATTTAATTATAAGAGGGGAATAAGGAAATAATCCTATTCTTTCTTTTTATATAGATATATCTTATAATAATAATCTCAATATAAGACTTATATAATTTTATTATATTATAGGTATCTTAATAATATTTTATTCTTATTATATAGGTTATATAAGGGTTTTAATAGATAGGGGATTAATATTATTTCTTTATAATAGACTTAAATATAAATATCTTTTATATTTTCTACCTTTTATTATTCCTAAGCTAATTAAATATATATATAATATTATTTTTAATAATATATTCTTTATTTATTAATCTAAATATTATAGTCTTTATTCTATATTTATTAATATTACTTAATATTTTATTATATCTCCTTAAGTTCTTATTATATCTATTATATTTATTATTTATAATATATATAATTATTCTAGGCTATTAGCTTAATAAGCTAATTACCTCTATAATAATAGATAACTCCTCTTAGAGCTTACTTAATTCCTTTAAAATATATAAATTATATTTAAAAGCCTTATTACCTTATATTTTAAGTAATTACTTCTACTTCTAGATATAAGTAAGTTTAGTTATTATCTCCTTAAGGGTAGCCTCTATCTTAGCTTTCTTATCCTTTAGATCTTTATACTCTTAAATATTTTTAGCTATTATTAGAATTAATAAAACTATTATAAAGAGATTAATATATACCTATAGAAAGAAGCTACTTTAGCCCTATTATATATAACCTTTATATTAATATAATTAAATTAATAATTAAAATAATTAAAGACTACCTTATAGAATAGACATTAATAGAAATAATAAATATAAGGTATAATCTTAGAATTAAAAGCCTTAATATAGAAAGAAAGACCTTATACTTTAGAAAGTTTATAAAGAGAAATATATTTCTAATCTTAAGCTAATATTATATTAATAGGAGATAAGATTTTTATAAGTTAGGGTTATTTATTAATAATATTTAATCGCTAGGATTAATCTTAAGGATAAAATTATTAAAGGGGAGACTTTATATTATAGCTATAATATAGGCTAGGCGGGGAGGCCTAATAGAATACCTTAATTAAGTAAAGAGATTAAATTTTAATCTTATTAATCTTAGGACTAAAGGATAAAAATATTAATTCTATCTTAGACTAAATATTAAAATAATTAATCTAGAGAAACTATAATAAGTATATAATATATATTTATTATACTTTCTTATATAATAGCTACCTTAGCTATTAATATAATTTAGTTATACTTAATACCCTATAGTATATTACTAGATATAATAACCCTCTTATTATTTAAACCACGTAATTATTCCTATTGCTAATATAAACTTAATATGACTGGTTTATCCCTTAGATCTAACTATACTATTATAATATTAAAGTAAATTATATTAAGTAATATATTATAAAAGCCTTTAATTAAATAAGAAATAAATATAATTTATATATTATTCTATTAAAGGGTTTAAATATATTTAACTTAAAGATACTCTCTTATATCTCTACCCTTTATAAAAGTAATTATAAGGTTATTAATTATCTAGGTATTATTTAGATATTATTTATTTTAAATCTATTAAAAGTTAGCTATTTATTTTATAGTTATATCGAGGTTATTTATTTTTATACTTATAATAATAATTTAGGCTTTAAGCTATTTAATTTCTTTATTATTACTATTAAAGCTAGAAATATCTTCTATCTTTATATTAATTAAGTTAATTTAAGTAAGTATATTAGGTATAAGTAGGCCCTATTATTACTTATTATTTATAGAGGTAATAAAAATAGTTATTATATTTAATATTATTTAAGGTAATATAAATAATCCGACTAAATAAAAGCTATTAATATATAATAATATAGTAAGATTTAAGGGATAAATTAATTATATTAGGTTTATATTAATAATAGAAATAATTACGTGGTTTAAATAAAGGGTATTTCTTATATCTAATAATATACTTAAGGATATTAAATATAACTAAATTATATTAATAGCTAAAGTAGCTTATATATAAGAGAGTACTAATACTTATATATTATATACTTTAGTGCTAGCCTAGATCGCGAGGATTATTTAGTAATTCTATTAACCTAGATTACTTAAATCGCGGTATAATCCTAGTGATCCGCCTATAACTAGCTAGTCTTAGGGTCCACTTATATTATATATTAATGACCCTTCTTAAGGCCGTGATAATATGCCTTGAGTTATTTATAGCCACCCTTAATATATACTTTAATAAGCTTAATAGAGTTAAACTAATACTAGCTTATAAGGACTGATATTTTATTAATATAATCTTTAATACCTTATTTAATAGGATTACAGGTATCCTTAATTAAGAGTTCTTAGGTATTACTCTCTCTATTAAGTGGAATCTAAGTTAGATATTTCTCTAGAATAGACTTAACTATCTCGCGTCACTAGATAAGAAGTAGACTAAGACTCTTTTCTTAGCTTTATAAGGAGAAGGGGAGCTCGCTTATTAAGGATATAGGCTATATTTCACCGCTATAGGAGAGTATATAAAAGGCAGCCGACTTCCTACAGGCGATAGTGGAGGTGTCACCGAGGGATCAGAGAGAATATAAAGTGCAGGGATGGAGGGAAATGGTGCTGGAAAATATGGCTTAGTTCGGCATCTAGGGTGTGAAGTGCTATCCGCATGAATACCGCGGCTACATACTGGTGGAGCCTCCCTGGACACGTGCGATGCTAGCTCAGACTACCGTAGACTAATGCGCCTTTGAATCAACTACAAGCCGGTACTAGTACTTAATTCCACATTGAATTGTGAGAAGAGGGTGCTCTGCTGAGATACGGTACATGCTCAGAGTGGCTAAGCCTTCAACAACCCCGTCGCGTCGTTGACCAAGTGCTTCATTGACGTACTACTCTGTTCCACCGCTTATCCATGAGTGACTGTATCGCCCTCTTTGCCCTCATTGCCTTCGCAATCTGCGCATATCCCACCGCGATTATGGCGAGCTGCTGTGACATGGGCAGGTGTATGAGGCTGCGTCGGTCGTTGGCACTGAGGCACATAAGCTGGCGGGTGGCAAATGACTCTTGGCGCCTCTGGGCTCTGGTGAGCGTTGTCTTGGCAGTAGAATCCGAGTTGCTATCGGGCTCAGGCCTGGGGCCAGGAAGTGTGATCTCTTCCTTATTGGGTTTGCGATGGCAAAGACGCGTCTCGCGAGACAGCCGGTGAGACAGCAGCTTCCCTGACGGCAGACGGAGAGTTGAGTCGTTCATCTGGCCAGACTTGGATGGCCCAGCACCTTTCGCGCCGTCGGCTCTTCCCTCAGGACCATGACCATCGGGCCCAAAGTCGTAGAAGTCGCGGAATTCCGAGGCCTCGTCAAAGAGGTCAAACTTGCAGTGGCCCTTGCTAACCATGTGCTGCTGCGCTGCTTGGCCCGTGTGACGCTGGGAGCCGCAGCAGAGGCATTCGAAGTAACCAAAGATGATGAGGTGAAAGTAGTCGACAAGGGTCTCAAGCTCCACCACGAGACGATGCTTTTCCGGTATGATAAAACCGTGCGCCAGGCGCATGTGGTCGATGTTGCTGTCAACATTTGAGTTGACCCGATTGCAGAAGAGACACTTTGACGGGTCACACTCTCGATCTGCGGATGCCTCGCATTCCCCAAGCAGGCCAGCACCACCACTGCCGTCTTGGCCGCAGTCCAGCTCTTCGAACTTCACATAGCGAGAGTAAGTCGAGGACCCGGCAGCCTGATGATCGGGGCCATCAGCTGTGATGCAACACGAGGGCAGCATGTCTGGAACGTTGGCGACGGGAGCCATGCAAAGTATCGGTAAGGTATGAGTAAAGCTGTCGCAAGGTGTAGTGAAGAAAGCGGATGCTGTCGATCAATGATTGTCGTCGTATAATAAGGAGCAAAGAGAAGGGAAGAGTAACGTGTCAGCCAGGCAGCAGTTAACGTCGGGTGATCGGTGCAAGAGTGCGTATGGCTGTCATGAAATCGCAGAGGAGAGGAGAGAGCCCAGACTTAAATACTTTCTAGCGTTGGGCGGGCAGCATTGTATTCGCCAGCCTTCTACTTCTATTGTTTTCTTTCTCCAGTTGTTTTGCCAATATGCAGCAGGAAACTCTCTTCTTACAAGATTTTCGTGTGGAAAATTAGGTTTCATGCCGCCGCTACTTTCGCGTTGTGACCAACGTGGCTGGCACGCATGAACAAGGCTCGGGGTGGCCTACCATGTGACTCACCCTGACGCCGTTGTGAGTTTTGACTTCCTGACGGTGGACAACACTGAGTAGACTGCAGCTGACATATAGCAAAAGGGCATGTATACAGTGGTCAATTCTTTCTCAGTCAAATTCAATCATACAATCAACCTGCGCACTCCCCTATGCCCTTGCCTGATGCTATCCTTGGCTAGCACATGTCATCAAGTATTGTCTAACCACCACCACCAGTCTTCTTGAAGCGTGCGCTTTTCTTTTATTGCCCTCATGAAACGAATAGCAACGTACACCGAGCGGGCATGGTATAGTGCTCCTTCTCCGGTCCATTCTCGATACTTGCCCTTGTCGACCCATGTCGATGTTGGTTGATCAAGGGGCAGCTCCCCATGAGTTGATGAATCCCAGCCAAGGCTTCGAGCCACATTCTCCAATTCAACAGAGTCATCGAGAAGAGAAGGACTAGGCCTCAGCCCAAACACTGCCTTCTCCCTATTTTCCAGGTCCATGATGAACTGGATCGCATTCTTCAAGGTTACTCTTACACCATCAACGGTGGAAGCTGAGTTGCTTAACGCCGCCAGAACATGTCCGTTTCGATAGAGAGAGTCGAAAGAGATGGGACCACTAAGGCCTTTTGTGCATCCGGTGCGCATCAAGGATACCGGGATGTCGCCAATGTCGTTGGTTGTCAAAGGTCCCTCCGTGGGTCCAAGTGTTTGATCCATGACAATAAAAACAGCTTTAAAGAGAGGTTGTAGAACATACCGCTGGCTCAGAGTTGCAAGCAGCTCCTCTCTCCCGCTCGGCCACTTTTCTACAGCTTTGGAGCCCGCCATCAGCTTGGCGTCCAGCACCTCTGGTGGGAGTCGTGTGAAGATATCGGTGGACAGATCCTGGCAGAGGTTTGTATGAAAGGCCATGAGGTCTGTGACTGACGGTTTTCCTGTTTCGGTATCCCATACTAGGGACATGCTTTTGGCGATATACCGGCCGTGTTCGATATCGGACTCGTACGGCTTGAACCATTGGCGGTATAGCCAAATATCCACAAACTTCCATATGCCGCTGACGAGGTGTGATGCCTGTCGTTGGGGGTCGAAGAGGTAGATGGCAGTGGATTTGTTGTGGCAGTCAATAATCCGCTGGGCCGCCGAATATTGGGACTGAGGCGTTTCACCAAATGACCAAGACACGGGGCTTGCCTCTCCAGATCGTACCCTCCAACATAACGGTTCACGGGAGAACTGTTCGAGCACCGACTGCCGATGACTCCGTTCTTTGATCCCACGCAGCTGATGCAGGATTTGGTCCCTGTTCTTGTAGGGCCCCTGGGATGCCCCATGTATGAGGCGCCGTAGGGTCAAATGAATAACAGAGGCGGCATCCTGCCGATTCGTTGTCGGGGACAAAGGGTACTGGTCCATACTGGTCTCCGTGGTTGATGATGCTGCATGCAGAGGTGCAGACAGAAATATCCAGGCAGGATGGCGAGAGGGAATATATACTCAAAGCGTGGCCGGTGTGAGTCATAGGCTCACATTGCCAAGGTTGATGAGTGCACGTTGAAAGTTTAGGTGGGGTGCATATACTTTCCCCTGGCATTAGTCTTCCTCGTGCATGAACCTTTTCAAATTAGAGTTATTGTTTATTGTTGATTTCATTATCGTTACGGTAATATTGCTGCCTCTCGGTGCCGGACGGAGTAGCGGTAAAGGAGAAGTTGTTATTTATCTCATTTAATGCTTATGAAACCGGCCCTTACTGATAAAAAGGAATATATATGCAACATGAGAATGTGATGAAAGCTTAATGCCGCAAAATATCACAGCCTTCATATCAAATAATATCCATGAAACTGGTAGAATACAAAGAGAAAGGCACATTTCTGTCTTAGCTAGCCTCTAGTATCAATGCCTGCATCTTTATCCTCTGCTCTATTTTTGACATACGTCCCCCGATCCGAAAAGCAACGAACCCCAGATCAGACTCGTATACGCAGTGAAAGGAGCAGTTAAAAGTCCGAGTAGCACAAAGTCAAGGCAGGAAGAGTTTGGACAGATGCTTGGATGCCACGAAAACACTTGTCATTAATCCTTCATGGTACTAAATGCCCATGGACCAATATCACACAACACTGTCATCTCAGCTATTAGTTTGTTCACCCTCAAAGCGCAGCCTCTTGCTCTCCAGCCCCCCTGCACCATCGGACATCATGCGTCGCTTTGACCCTGAAGACCTGCGTCCCTCCTCTTCTTGCGCCGTACCGCTCACTTGTCTGTCAACTGCTTGGAGGCAGATGACCAGCGTAGGCGAGCCTCCTGAACCTGTCGTGGTTCGGATCTTTGCAATTGTCTTGCGCCCAAACAAGTTTGCAAAATTTGTCAAGAGCCGCACAATGCCCTTGACGTTTGGGGTTCCCAGAAGGCCGAAGAAGACGGGGTCTGGCTCTCCATTTTTGTCGTGAGGGAAAACGTCGACAAAGTCTGGGTAGTCACCCGGGCGGTATTCCTAAAATGCCATTCGTATGGCGTTCTGGGTCTTGCTATTGGTGATGCAGTCCTGGATCACCCATTGCAGGTTCGAGATGCAGTCGCGGGTAGTCACGTCGGCCATGACCCGAGCCAGCATGTTGTCGAAGGGCATTCTTTCGAAACCGTTCTTGTCCCATGACTTATCGTTGAAGGCACATAGAAGCGCTTGCCCAGTTCGATCCATGTAGTTATTGTACGCGACGCCATTAGAATCCCATGAAAACACCTCCGCCTTGGTCCAGGTCTGGAGCGATGGTAGCTCCCCGAGGTCTCTCAAGATGTTGCCCTCTACTGAATCCAGCGGGCTCAGCGCATTTCGCTCTACGTTGAGATGGTACATTCCAGCATACGGTCGAAGGCCCAGATCTGGGACATCTCCGCCGACGCGAGTGTCCAGATCAGTCCAGAGTCTGCGGCCGCGGGCCACGCAATCTTCCAACTGAGTGCGGTCGTCTTGGCTGGGACTATCCTTCATTTTGAGACAGCGAACAGGGCGGGAGCTAAGCAGAGAGCTGGGGTCGGCCTGTCCAAGACGTGGCCACACGACAGTGTGAGCTTTGCGGACGAGCAAGGACGGGTGAGGAGGCGGTTCGCGGACGTGGAGAGGGATGACAGGCAAAGGGGAGATGCAATGGCCACAAGGTGGCACATCGAGGCAGATATGAGATGGAGAGCGCAGAAATCGGAAGCAAAAGACCAAAAATGAGATAACAACCAGCAGATGGTAGGATCAAACAAAACACGACGCGTCATCGAGTAGATGACGAGGTTGTGGCCGTAGCACCTAGCTATCCACGCGAACGAATGTTGGGGGAAAGAACTACTCGGTAGAGATAGAACCATGGACATAGATAACCCATTGTTTTACTTGCTTATAATGACAGCTTGAAGCGGCCACCTTCATAAACCCCGCTTCGGATATACCTAGCGGGCATCTGCGTGAAGGGAATCTCATCGACCGTGTGGCGCGAACAGTATGCTCACAGTAGCGATGACCTAGGGTGATATAAATTGTCCTTGAAGCTTTTCTCAAAATTTTCCGTTTTCAGTGCCTTGATCCTCTGGCATATACTGCCTTAACAATCTGCCATAAAGGTTATGGAAGGGAGCCACGCCAATGTGTGAGCATACAGACCGCAGATGGCCTTTCAAGGACCCCGAATCAGTGCGAGAGGAATTCATGGAATGATCTTGTTACCCTTCATGCTGCTTCAAGCTGAACATATGGTGGTGGGCCGTTCTCAGCGCGAAGAAGAGCCTATTTTCTCGTATTAAGCTGGAAGGGTACTGAGCGTATCTTGAGTTATGGCCCCTAGCCCTCGAGTCTGCCTCTCTCCTTGACACTGGTGTCGAGTCGTGGCATTTTAAGATCCGACGTAACAGAAAGCATTGGATCTCAGTACGAGGTGGAGCTCTAAATGAGTAAAGAGGAATTATCTGTTTAATATACTTTGACGGCTGTTGGACTGTGACTCAAGGAGCGGTGGCTCTAGATAACAAGGAATTGCGTTCGAACTTGGATAAGTTGGGCCGAACCGGACAGAGTAACGATCGTAAAGTGGAATCAAGTACAAATAAACAGACACACCATATGCGCGATGATGTCACTTGAGCCAGAGAAGTTCATCTAACTGGGTGTACAGTGGCTTCAAACACGTCCGCAAGTCAGTTTCCCATGCTTCAGCCGGTTTCGCGGGTGCGACACTCGAGACGCTCTATCCTCAATAGAGAGAGAGATGCACTGAAGGAGCTATGGTTATGCGGAAAACAGAAACTTCAGCATAAGTTCAGAAAAATGAAGGGGCTGGACGCGAGAGAATCAATGCCACTTCTCTACTGAGCGAGAAATTGAAGATAGACGCACGATTATGGGAATGGAAAACGGAAGTGGCTATAAGATAAGGTCGACCCTTTTGTGAAGACACAAAGAAATGTATTCCTTATTATAGTGGCGGCCTGGCCCTTCTGGGATAACTGAGCTCGAAGAAGGGGAAGACATAAAGACATAACAAACAAGACAATGGGAGAGCAGAAACTACAGCCCGGCGGGAAAGGTTCCCAAGCTAAAAACAGGACCAATTACATGCGAATTTCGTCCAATTTATGTAGACATCCAGCCGATGGCGGTAAGGCTCACATGGCTCTGTTACTTGGAAGGTGGTATTCCATTAGGCTACCCCGTATCTCCTGAAGGCGGCTCGGTCCTGTTGCCCTGTGCCATGTGCGCTTGGCCGGGATGATGTATTTTTGATGAGAGAACGCAACATTTGACGCCCATCGGCGCTTGTACCTGAGTATGTTTGGCCTGTTGAGAGGCAGTGACCAGTCCATCTACCACGTTTCGCCGATGGGCCCCTATAACTCCCCATTCCATGTGCCGTTCTATTGGATCGCTCCGTGAGCTCCTCTGGTGTTGCTATGTAAGGGCTTGGTCTGATGACGCTTCATATTAGCGGCGCCGATTCTTCACCATAAGAGACGAGAGGCTTTCCATTGTGCAGGGGCTACGGGCTGAGCAACCGGCTATCGACCTTTTCTCGCCCGATATTCAGCTTGTGCAGCATTGCCCTATGTTATTGTGTGAATTATGCGGCTTATCCCTTCCCCCGATATCTTTAGTCAGTGCCAGTGTTCTTATGTTGTGCTTGTGAATTATCTAAGCCATCCCATCTAGGCTGGTCCTGCCCTCGTCTCTATTCCGTTGGGGCTGAATGGGGGCCATGAACGGGTCGATCATGAGTGTTGGGTCTCCACACAGCCTTGTATCAAGACCTTCAAAGGTTATCATCGCCTTCAGAGTGTGAGAGGTATTGCCCTGTGGCTCTTTGAAGACGTCATGCATCTGCTTTGGTGTTATGCATCTGTAGATGGCGTGTGTGACTTTCCCGCAAAGCGAGGGCTGGGGAACTGACCACGTCGCAGTTCCACCATGAGACAGTTCAGGCTTCTTAGTGAGTGTCAATTCGCTCAACAGACCGCCCATGAGTTCTTTGAACCAAACATCCTCCGCGGAAATTACCTCGGGTAGCATGTTGCGTTTCTTCAAGTTGCCACAATAGAAAGTTTGTCCAAAGGAATAGCTGTAGGGTAATCAACACGCAATTCGTCATACCTACCTAGAGGAAATTCCCATTGCATTTGGCCCGCTGCGCACAGCTTGGAGTCTGATTTGGTTGAGCGTCTAAGATGCACAGGCAGCGGAAGGTTAACTATTATGGACCTGAGAATTGCTGAGATACGACGAAGTAGCAAGTTGGTTCTGATATGTATCCTAAGCGCGTTCGACCGAGGCAACGAAACAAAACCTGAGGGACAAGCAAACGAATCTAGGAGCAGTTTTTCAATACTTACAATGAAGCTGAGGTGCTCAAGATGCGGTATTTTGAGTTCAACATATGGCTCGACGGTTTGCTAAGGGACGCTTCAGCCGTTGGCTCCCAGATGAATGACACCTCTGGACGTCCGTAGAGCCAGACTCCAAATGACCTCAAAAACACCGCATGCCGGGGTCAATCGTAAGGCGAAGACTCTAGAATAACGCTCACTCGCAGCCATGTGGAAGAGTCACGTCGCCAAGTTCAGCGTGCGGCCGCCGCAATTACCACCCAAGCCCAAGCCATCTACGCCACTCGGCTGACAAAAAGCCTTCTCGACAAACTTGATTGCTACTTTCAGCAATATGGATCTATGTCCTGAGCCCGAAGACAACAAACGACGGGGTGCAAAGAGGCTTTCAGTACACAAAGGTATACCGCACGAAAGGGAGCATCTCAAGGGTCTATAATGCCACTTAATTGAGAATGGCAAGGAAGAAGGTATGACAGCGGGAACACTCCATTCCTCAGCCTGTAGCTACCGTCGCCATTGCCGTCTAGTTGGTCCCCCTTTGATGCGGTGCGTGGTCGAATGCAATGACTGAGTGAGCTCGAGTTAAAGGGTGCCATAGCTTCAGAACCCGAAGGCTCAAAAACTACAATAAGAATCCAAATGTCATACTGTAATTCCACCATCTGGCTCTACAATCCTCCCTCAGACAGACCCTCGCCATGAAGCTGAAAGGGGTGCTAAGGGCTACCTGTGAGCATGCATAAGCCCTTCCTGGCTCTCTCGCATGGCCAAGTTTCGAAATAAAGCCCAATCAGCTGTCCCAAAGTGTCCCGTACACATCCCCTCCGAAACGTTGCTTGACTCAGGGCGAGATCGGTCACCAAAAGATATCAAGTAGGCAATGCCTCTATACTGTCTGGCTCGCTTTGACCTTGCGTAACTCCCAGTTAACATCAGCTAAAAACTGGCCAAGATCCTGGACAGGACATCCATAGCGCTGAGGTGTCGAGTCGTGGCTCTCGTCTTGGTCACTCGCTCGCTTCCGTTTTGAACATCGCGCCATATCAGCGTCACAAAGCAAAGGCTCCTGCGCTCCATCTCGCTGTACGTTCGGTTGGATCGTTTTACCCTCGTCGGACCTCACTCTTTTGGACGGATCACCCACTTGAGGAGTGTCTAGATTCCTGGTTGCAAGGTTGACTTTCCCACTCAGTGGCGTCTTGATCCCCGGGGTTGTCTTTGCGCTCACATCCAAGGAGTCGGGACTCATAGATGGCATCTCTGCAGCCATGTTTTCGATGCACGACATTTCGTAATGATGTCGGAGGGCATTTGGATCGACTATGGGTGGGATGTTGGCTTGCTGGCCGTTGAACTCGGTCACAACATCGTATGGCACAAAGGCACGGATGCTATGTGTGTCGGGGTGAATGGAGACGAGACGGGCATCAAAGAGCTCATGTAGGTGGCTCATGAGAAGGATGCCGTTCTTGTTCGACCAAGTATCGCTCCAGGCCTGCCGGAGCCGCTCGGTACTGAACTCAACATCATCACCGTCATCGACAAGATTTTGGAACTGATGATCAGGGTAGAGGTGGTAATGCTGTTGGGGAATGATGTGACAGGCCTGCAGGGCTGGACAGATCGCCGGAGTCATGCACCATGACTGGCCTTTTCCAGATATAGCACACGAGTCTGCATTGATGAGGCAGTGTCGCCGGAAACCCTCGACCGTTTTCCGGGCGTCCTCCGGCGGGATTTCCATCTTTGGCGGCGCGTACAATTCGGTGATGTCTTCCAGCTTCTGGTCCTTAGTGAGTGATAATGAGCCAGATCTGCGCTTTAGGGACTAGGAAGCGGCGCGGCCCTTAAGAGTGCGTCGGAAGGGCATGGTGGCATAGAGAGAGTCAGACGACGGCTTGTTGGGAGGGAGATACCTCGGGTCGAACCGACGAGTTGGTCGAGATACATGTTGCGCGCACCCCGCTGAGAAGCAGTCAGTTAGTAGACCAAGAGGGTCATTGAGTAAATGGCACAAACCACCGAGATGGACTTCCAAAGGTTCATCAAGAGAGATGCCGCAAGGTCTGTGTGAGACGACATGATACTTGACGACAGACTGGACCCTGGAATTGCGAGCTGGAAGACCAGGAACCGGACGGCGCAAATCAGCCCCCGTGATGAGAGAAGGCAGTGATACCGTCGCGCCAGGGGGGGACCTGGATAAGCCAAACGCAATGGCGTCCCATGGATCAAGGTCCCGATCAGCACTGGGTATGTCGAAACAAAGGCGAAGCTCATCGATGACGTTGCGGAATGTGACCAGGCTACTACCGGGCGTCTGGTATAGCCCAGCAAAATGGAACCCATCCGGGCCTACAAGAAGATGGACGTTCCATCCATGCACGCGCATGGGAGCGGTGACAGCGGCATTTGCCATGATGCGTAGATTATTGAGCGACGCGTATCTCTAGTTGATGATGAGTGGAGATGTTGTTGATGACTGCGGGTGGAGGCTGAACGATTGCCCGAGTAACCGTTAGCCCTGGCACGTGACTCCAACGACATCCCTGGCCCATCGCTTCTCCTACGTATCCGTGCTGCGTAGTATTACCTACCTATTAAAACAAAGTGCCCGCCGCCAAGACACGACAGGCCCCATTCCAGAGGTGCTAGCTGACAACTTGACAAGGATGGTTAGGGATGGGCGATTAGCGCAGAGGCGGGAATCGGCCCCGTTCCCGACTTGAATACTTGGTAGACCCGAGCTGGCTTCTATCTTATGCTCGTCAAACTTGTGTGTATTTTTGACCCTCTTGTAGTCTCACGTATGACATGCGCAATTCAGTTATGTCAGCAGCAGATGCCTGTTGCACATACTCGCCCCATTGGTCGAAGCCGAGACAATATTGATTGTGGCTGAACTTCCCCCTTTCCGTTTTTTTTCAACCTCGACCATCTTCCTCGCCAACCTGTGTGAACCACCCACGTCTGAACCCAATTGTCTCATGCCCTGGACCGCCCATCATGTCTGGGTTTGAGGCGCTCGGCTTGGCATGCTGTGTCTTCCAGACCATCAGTTTCACCCGTGAGACCGCCAAGGTCTGCAAGGCCATATATCAGGGCCAGAAGACTCCAGATTCCACGCTCGAAGAAAACGCCACTGCTATGATCCAGGCTGCAGATGAAGCCAAAGCATCCTGTCGCGGGATATCCACACCAGAAGGGAAGTGTCTGGCCGATATTGCTGGGGAGTGCGCAGAGACCGGCAAAAAGCTCGAGAAGGAGGTGCAAACGATCACAAAGCTTCACAAGCAGGGCGATTTTCTGGCAGCAGTGCGCGATGGAGCCAGGTCTTTACGGCAAAGGCGAGACGTTGAAGAGCTTGACAGCAATTTTAGATCGCTACAGAAATACCATGCAGAGCCTCCTCATCAACCGAATCTGGTAAGCCTTACTAAAATAGCACAATCCATCGTTGATGCCATCATGCTCATTCGCAGGATACAGCAACCAAAACAAGGCTCTTGAGCTGCAACAGCGCCAAGAGTTTGACAAGCTCGACCAGACGCTCCAAGCCTTCATAGCAAATATCGCTGCCGGCCGAACCAACATGGAGGATCTCTTGCGGACCGAGGGAAATCTTACCCGCACGCTTGTCAGATATATCATCGACAATGAGGCCACCCAAACACTCCTCAATCAATGGCACTCTGGAACCAGAATGATCTCGCATTATTTCTGGAAGATCGGGTCGCCAATGCAGAACAACATTCAGGGCTTGTTCTGTTCTCTTCTCCATCAGATGCTTCAAGACAACGAGAAACTTGTCAGTTTTCTCATTCGCACATTCCCATTCACCGAGCGCAAGAGAAACCCTCATGATTGGTCAGAGAGAGATCTCGAGCGGGTGCTTCTTGCCGCCCTCAAAGCAAAGGAAGTTGAACAGCCGGTGTGCATATTTATCGACGGCCTCGACGAGTATAACGGCAACGACGGGGACCATGGTTTGATGAAGAGAATCCGGAAACTCATCGAGCTTGACAAAGTTAAGCTTTGTGTTGCCAGCCGACCAGAGCCTCGACTGCTGAATCAACTCAACGAAGCACCCTGTCTGAGGCTTCAGGATCTGACTAGGCCAGACATGCGAGCCCACATTCAAACGACATTCGCCGAAATCGTACCAAACGGGAATCTTTCCGACGAAGAAATGAGTGTATTAACAAATCATCTTCTTGAGAAAGCCGAGGGTGCCTTTCTCTGGGTCCACCTTGCAATGCAGAATGTTGTATGTGGAATCGAGAATGAAGACCCGTGGGACTTGCTGGTGGCCCGATTGATGCAACTCCCCAATGCCCTCGAGGACCTATACACCGACATGTGGAAGAGGCTGAATCAGGATCAGCCTTTGTACCGGGAAGCGGCAGCGACCGAGAAAAGCCTCAAGCCGGGCCCGATTTGGAAAGAGATGGTGCTGGCGTAGATGGAAATCGCTGCAGTTTTGGTGTTGTCTGCGTGGAGAGACCACAGAAAGCACCAAGAGCTGAGGGTGTTTGGGCCTTTACATCAGTTGACTGGTTTGAGGGGCCCAATTCATGTCCAAAATTCCCCAGTTCGGTGCTGGAGAATATGCTCGCATCTTCGAATGTTCGAGGCTACGCTTTGGAGGGAGGGCGGTGCCGCCGGCACTGCAGTTGAATCATTGCCAATAGTTCAATGCGCGGACCAATCAAGTCCATTCATGCCCCAAGCGAGCAGAGCTGAATGAACCTCTTGTGATTTATTTCGCAACTGGCTAGGCAGCCGCATCAACCCGTGATCTTACCCCGGGGGCGTTGTTCAGCCGCCGCCACGGCCTCAAGGGGATCAGGCATCTGCCAGCTCCAAGCGAGGACATGGCGCTGCCACGATGTCGAGGTAGCGAGGCCACCTTGTTGAGGCTCGAGTGCCACAACCTTGGACCGGAGAGGACTGACAGGACGCGGACTTGGCCGCGAGCTGCCCTCTAGGACTAGAGAACACGACATCTCGTTCGGGACGAGTGTAATGGCCTGGCAAAGTAACGGGTAGATTTTTGCGCAATAAAGCCCCTTCAAAGTGCTTCTGCGCGGCTGCGCCTTTGGAATGGATAGTTCCACAACCTTTCAATAATGGCGCCGCCGTGCAAGCCACGGCTGTCCGAGCACGGTCACAAGGCTGATTGATGGGCAGTATTAACAACATAAGAATTTGACAGTATAAATACCCGGTGGAATTGCTCTCTAAAACTCTCTGTATCCACATCTTGACATTTCACTTGTCAGGCTTTATGAAATACAAAACCCAAGTCAGGCATACGCTTCCAACCTCCACGTTACCACCAACCCCAGCTCGCAACCACCCAGCACGCAAGGGATGGGAGAAAAGACGGACCTTTCTTCGGCCTTGTCGGTCGATCACTCGTTCGACACGCCATCGTTGGTGTATTGACGGCCGGCGTCGGCAACGCCGTCATGCTCGTCGGCGACGTCCTCGATACGATGGATACGATGGATACAATCGACGCCATGGACGCTGCCAACGCCACGGCTTCGGACAGTTCAACCTCCTCATCTGGAGGGGCGGCGTCCACTTCTGCGGCAGCAGCGGCGACGATGTGGATGGGTACAAGTACGATAAGCAAGCTGGTGTATGTGATCAGTCCGCGGTTGTCCCTCTGCAAACTGATCTCGGCACAGGTCTATCATTCCAGCCCCGACGACTATTATCATGGCAGAACAGAGAATGGTGAGACGTACGACGATCTTAAGAAGGCGGGCAAGGTTTAAGCAGTCAAGTCCTTATGGAAGCCTCAATAGGCGGCTGGTTGTCTTTTTTCAACATTGATGAGACTTTTACCTATATCCTTCAACAGGATGTGCTGTCACTTGTTCTTCACGCAACTAGATTGAATAACTTTATTTATTATTTCTTTGAATCTTATTTTCTTATTCAAAGCATATTTGTGATTCTTTAACTAAACTAGATGACTCTACTAGCTAGGAAACACCATGACAAAGAACAGATAAACTACTTCAAGTAGGGCTCAGGGGCGATGCCCTCAAGGATGGCCTTGATCCTGAGTGCCAGCTTCTTTGAATGGTAACGTCCTTGGTGAAGTGTACCAACCATGATCCATAGGCCAGGCACGCCACTCGTCCGCCAAGCCGAATTAATTTCGCCTTCCTCATCACGCCCCAGATCGGCTTGCATCGACTAGCAATCTTATCCCCAAAGATTTGTCGGACCGAGTCGATCGTGTTGGAGAAGCCGGTAGCCAAAACGACTAGGTCATATTTCTGCTCCCTTTCGCCGTTCAAGACAATGCTGTCCTCGGTGAAGCAGATCGGGTAGCCCTGTTCCACCTTGATATTGCCGTCGATGATGGCTTGGCATGCCCCAGCTTCGTAGTAGAAGCCGCCGTTCTTGGTGTGGCCAAGAGTGTTGACACCGGTATCGCGTTGACCTCTCCAGACTTTGAAGCCGGCCTTTTCCATCTTGGCAAGCATCTCAACATCATCATTCCAGATGTCTTTGGTCATTCGACGAGCCAGTTCCTCGCTGGGGCCCATGGGAAGACTGAAGTGCACTCGGTCGGCCACATCAATATCTGGCCGTTTATGGTCTCGGGGCTCATAAAGAGGGGCAATCATCTAGACCCAAGTTAGCTGTGAACGAGAGAGATAAAGGAGATGAAAGGACCAACCCTTGGAACAGAATTGTCCAACGACATGAGGTAGGTGGGTGACCTTTGCAGGAGGGTCACGTCGATGCCTCGACGAGCAAAGTCATACGCTGTATCAAAGCCAGACGAGGACGTCCCGACGACCAAGACCTTCTTGCCGACCCATTCTCGGGATGAATCGTGTTGGGTGGAGTGGCGGACGGTGCCTTTGAACTTCTCTCTGCCGGGAATATCAGGAACATTGGGCACGCCGGCAAGCGAGGTCGCAACAATGACTTGCTTTGGGTGGAACGTTCGAGTGCTGCCACCCTCTGCGCCTCCGCGCTGAATTGTAATTTCCCATTCGTCCGTCGACTTTTGCTCGGCAGAAACAACCTTGGAGTCGGTCCAAGTAGTCAACTCCAAGGCGCTTGCATACCACTCGAGCCAGTCACCCATCTTACCTGCAGGCGTGTAGGTTGGCCAGTGGTCCGGAAAGGGGAAATAGGGGAAATGGTCGCCCCAGTGAGGGAAGTGGAGAGACAGGTATTCATATCGCTCCCGCCAGTTGTCGCCAATACGCTTGTTGCGCTCGACAACAAGAGCCTTGATGCCAAGTGCCTTCAGTCGTGCAGCGATGTGAAGTCCACTGGTGGCAAAGTCAGCGGCTTGTCTTGGGGTAGTTATCTTGCGCTTACCAATGGCCTCCACCAACAACAATGACATCGGGCTCAACATTTTCCAAGTTGTCATCTACAATCCGCTGGCTGTGCCAAGGCTTGTCTCCGACCATATGACCGTCAGGGTTGGATATCTCAGGATAACCGTGTAGGCTCTCGAGTGCTGTGTGCAAAGTCCAGATCTTGTATCCAGCAGTCGTCTTGATAAGATTAAGGACTCCACTAGCACCAACGAGGTCGGTGTCAAAGCCAAAGGCCAGTTGAAGCCAGGCAATGTCGGGATATGGCCTTTGGATGGATGGAGAGGGGTCGATCAGCCTATATCCGCTGGTTGGGGTAGCAGGGAACAGGTCTGCAGCCGCCTTCTCGATGTTCTTCGGGGCGTTGAAGGAACGATAATCCCAAGTGAAGGCGACCTTGTCTCTCCATGTGCCTATCAATACTAGGTCAGCTGCTCTGATACATGGGCAACATGGCATAGGGACTCACCAATGTCGAGGAACAAGCGGGCAAAAGCGCTCGAGTCCCCACGCTGGATGATCTGTCCCAAATCCTTGACATACTCCTCTGCAATAGCTCGCAAATTCTTGGACTCTTCCTCAGTGAAGTCGAGGATGTCACCGCTTTTACCGTGTGTCGGGAGAGGAAAGTTGTATTTGAAGTCATACATGTAGTTGTCGGCGACTGGTTTCTTCCAAGTGTCATTGCGATAGGCGGTCGGGGCATTCTTGGCCTTGGCGAGCTCAGCCTCTGCCAAGGGCACGGAAATAGCAGTTGGTGCCATCTTTTGAGCTGTCAAGTTGAGATCGAGACCAGCAAGTTAGTTGCAGATACAGGGAGTAGAAACAAAGATACTCGGTGATAGAGATTCCTCGATAGCGATCTATATAGACTTGACAGGGAAGGGAGCCATGTATCGCAAAGTATTGAGGTATATGCCCGGGATGGTGTTTGGGGGCTTGGGTCACAGAGCACATTTCTCTCATTTTCCGCAATCGGGGAATTTGATGTGGATAAAGCGAGCAATGGAAAATACTGTCTTTGCGGGGTTAGTCTAGACGTGTCTCATCGGTAAATGGGTAACCAAGTTGGGACAAGATCTCCGATGTCGTGGGATTTACTTTACCCGTTGTGGCTGGGAAATGACCCATGTGAGCGTGCAGCCAAGGAGAAAACGTGTGCATAACATCAAGCCGGAAAGACTGGCCAGGCTGGAAAAACCCCCGGCCGAGTCTATAATCTAGGGTCTGTACCTGCCGTGGTTACGATTTCAACTTGAGCTTTCTTGATCCTTGTCGGTTGATATACCAGCTTACCACGCGCAGCAATGTCACCAAAGAGCTTCAAACTCAGCAATGGGAGTGACATCCCAGCTATTGGCCTCGGTAAGTCACATCAGTCACGCCCAACTCTGCAGGCCAGACGCAATGCAACGGATCGATTCTTCCCAGGTCTTTGAAACTGCCTGCAACACTACTAGTTCACCATCCGACCTTGAAGCCATCACTGTCCTTATGTGCTGACAACTCTCAGGCACCTGGGCAGCCCCCCCAGGAGAAGTCGAAAACGCCGTAGCCACTGCCTTGCGCGAAGGATACAGGCACATTGACTGCGCCCTGATATACAAGAACGAGGCCGAAGTGGGCGAGGGCATTAGGCGATCCGGCGTTCCCCGCGAGGAAATATTCATCACCTCCAAACTGTGGAACGTGTTTCATCCAAACGCCACTGAGAGTCTTCGCAGGTCACTCGAAAACCTGGGCACTGACTACTTGGATCTATATGTCAGTTTCCTCCCGCCTTGCGGACACAGAATGTGCTCTCGACTTGCATCTCATACTGACCTTGCTCATAGCTTATCCACTGGCCTGTTCGTCTGGTTTCAGTAAGTAACCGAGGCCTTTGTTCTTGGATGCAGCAACTCGATTACTGACAGCTTACAGAACGAGTCCTCGGAACTCTTGCCTGTCAACCCTGACGGCACAAGAGCTGTGGATCGTGACTGGGATGTGCGCAAGACATGGGCACAGATGGAGGACATTCTTGACTCTGGCAAGGTCAAAGCCATCGGAGTCTGCAACTGGTCCATTCCCTATCTCGAGGAGCTGAAGAAGGTCTGGCGATACAAGCCCTCGGTAAATCAGATCGAGCTCCATCCCTACCTCCCACAGCCCGAGCTTGTGAATTGGTGCAAGAAAGAAGACATATTGGTAGAGGCTTATTCGCCCCTTGGCGGGCCCGGTGCGTTTGCCCCCTCCATTGTCTCCAGCCCCATCTGACCATTTCCTCTATACAGGAGCTCCTCTATTGGCAGACACCGAAATCAGGGCCATCGCTGAGAAGCAGCAGGTTCCCGCTGCCAACGTTTTGATTTCTTACCACGTTAACCGGGGATTGTTGCTCTCGTCAAGAGCGTTTCTCAGAGTCGCCTCAAAGCAAACCTCCAAGTTGTGCAGCTCGACGCTGAAGACCTGAGGAAGCTGGATGTGCTCAACGAGCAACCTGGAAAACACGTAAGATACCAGACACCGCTATGGGGGTGGGATCTGGGCTTCGACGATTGGTATGGGCCATCGAATAAGGGCTGAGCATATGCGGCCTCTTTATAATGCGATATCATGGTCATGAATGGGATCGAGGCAATATTCAATAATATTGCGACTCTCATTTCAAGTACCCAAAGCCCCTGTAAATTGTGAAATACCATGTCCTCTGCTATTGCTACGCCTTGGCCTGTAGAATGGTACAACAATCACTATTGGTCTCCATGTTCCCATTGGCCCCGTCAACGTTGTGAAGCCGCCTTGGGGCTCTGGGGCATGTCGATAGGGTTGCACCAGAGTTAAGGTCTCTTACTGTCTCTGCTACTCTCCGTCACGGAAGCCATGAAAGGTCATGAAAGCAATGGTCATCAGAAGAGATGGGTTGATGCAGGATGCATATTGATAGCCTTGAAGCCGTGAATCGACCTGTGCCGTCCCCGACCTCTTTCATCTTTTTCCCGAGCATCTCCTTGAGACTATACGAAGGTACTTCCTATACTTCCCTCAATGAATCACCCATAGCTAGAAACAAACAAACGATCTTCATTTAAACTGAGCGGTGGAGGAATACACTGGCTTACGACGCTTTGGATAGAGAGCCTTGCAAATTAAGTAATGAGAAAGAATGTACAATTGTATGAAGACAGATCTATAGGAAGCTGGTCTCTACGCGAGGGAGTCAAAGATCCGTTGCCCAAAGACTCGACGCTCAGCCTGGTTGTTTAGCATTACCTCATACTCCTGTCATTCTCATCCAGCCTTCTCCGAACTCTGGGGATAGTGCAAAATGCTGATGCATCATGAGGTCTGCAGATGGTAACTGGTTATCCAGAAACAGCATTGAGAGGAAAGGTGGTGTGGAATCCACCGTTGTCGTCATCGCATCCATGTCTACCGACATGTTCGATCCACGATCCGAACTCGAGACAATAGTGGTCGCCTTCTGTTGATTAGAACTTTTGACTGCGCGCTCAATTAGACGTGTTCGCCATCCTAATAGCTCTTCATCGACATCTTCGTCTGGTTTCTCCCCATTCAACTGGGGCACTGCAGCGTGGAAAGTCTTGGGGGCCCCTGATGAACTCTGGGATATCTTGCTAATGCTTCGTCGGCGTAGTAGAAGTAGCCATTCGTGGTTTGAGTTGAGGGTGGATGAGGTGTTCTGGCGTGTTACGACACTGTATGCGGTGATTGCTTCTTCTAATATTGACATGGCCAGGGCGCAATTGGCGAGTAGGGACACCGAAGCACCAAAGTCCCAACGCAAACGGCCGCGTTGAACAGGTGATACTTGGTAGTACAAGTCAGCATGGTAATGGAGCAGAAGACGAAGAGAATTCGTACCCAATAGAACCAATGGCGGGAGGCGACAGCAGGGTATAGCTCTGTTAAACCACGGACGATCTGGGTGACGACCTAGATGGAACAGTCAGTCAGCCGAATGCCATAGGTCGCGAGAGGTGGACCTGAAGACATCAAGTTACTCACGTTGCACCGTTCAACAACCGCCAGGAATGAGGCACCGTATTTCGATCGCACTGGGTCTGCTGGGTTTTCATACATGGCTTTGGCATAGTACGGTCGTTGCAAGAAAAGGATGGCTTCGGAGACGTGCAACGCCAGGGTGAATTGCTACAAGGCAATGGTTAGTACGTGTGGACGAGGAGGTGCCGAGTTGAAGCACGAAACAGCGTCTCGACTCACCTCGAATGTCCGCTTCAAGTCTCTCCGATTGACAGGGGGGCTGTCACACATGGCGGCCTCGGGAGTTTGATATCGTGAGATGGTCGCAATCAGGGCGTTCCGACATCGCAAATGGAAGGGTATAGAACGCTCAAACGCACATCTCCACACAAGGTCAGCTGTAGCCTATATATTGGAAGTTGAAGATGCCTACAGATTTTTGTAGTGGTCGATGACTTGCACGTATGTCGGAGGTGTGATGTCCATAGCCAGATCAAGTAATCTGCCAATTGCATCGGCGTTAGCCAGCACAGGGGAGTTCGCCAGCACGCCCATGACTTACGAGGCCAGAATTTTGACTAGTTCATATTTCAACCTTTTGAAATCCTTGACCATCTCGTCTGTACCATCGACTATGGCATCGGCAGCGGCCCTTGGTGGGGAAGGGAGGTGAGTATCGAAGTGGTTGGCCCGCATCAAAGGGCTGTAGAAGAGTTGTCAGTGTAGGACATTTCGAAGGTTGTGACGGGTGTATGACTGACGGACGCGAGAAACAGTGTGCTTGGAAAACATCGATAGTATAGCACTCCAGAAAACCAGCCTTCGCTCCTCGACCACGTGTTGCGGCAGGTTCCACTTCGAGCCATCTCGGTGGATGCCCATCTAGAAGAGATGATGCTGTAAGTACCGTACAACAGAGCTTACGTAGAAGGATGTTTTCTTTATTCAACTTGGATCACTTACAGCTTGGACAAGTCTCATCGCTAAACCATACAAGGGCCACGCGAGATCACCTCTTCTACCCCTCTCGGTCTCTGTCGATAGATGGCCGATCAAGGTCTGCCGACATCTCGAGTTAATTGTTGCCACCAGGTTGGTTGGCCTGAACGGGAACTCACAAGTGCTTGTAGGCCTGGGATTGTGTTCTTGACAAGGAAATCACCCTGTGAGAGGCAGCATTTTGCCAGCTTGATGTATTCTTCCACAATGGGATCGTTCGGCGGGTACTCGAGGCAATGGTGCGCTCCCATGGCAAAGATAGCAAAGAGTAGAGCGAGTTGGTGAATGTGTATCCGTGTGCTAATGTCTTCTGGGTCCATTGGGTTATAAGCCCTCTCGAAGAGCGCGTCAAACGCCGGGCGTGTTATCGGGCTGAGGCTAGAATAGGAATACCTGTCAGTGACGACGACCATGCACAGGCGCACAGCCAAGATGACTCACTTCCATACAAAAGAGCGAAAGTACGACTCTATGAGGACTTGGGTCTCTTCCCTTGCTGGAAGCTTGCTAAATAGTTCCATCTTGGAAAAGAGGGTAGGCAGTGACCCAAAGGGAAAACTGGGCGTGACTTGGGGGTTTGATTCTACCACCCCCTCAGAGGTGGCTCTAGAAAAGCCTGGCCGTTCTTGCTACGGTTGGAAATAAGCTACAGCACTTTTCTTCAAATGGGGTGAACACTCGTAGTGTCCATGGGCCTCTCCGAGGCCAGTATGACTTACGTTCTGCAACCATTCGGTTCCTGCTCTCGGTCCAAGATACCTTGATCGCCCAATATCGTCAACCACTAGGGTGCCGAACGCCTCATCATCTACCGACTGCGTCGTGGGAACTTGCTGGGAAGCCAAAGTCTCTTCTTGCCTTATTTGGCTCATGGTATCCTGCAGATGTCCGGGCGGTCCGCCTGCCAAACTCGGCGGAGACACCATGTTGGTGAGAAGATGGTCGAGGAACCCATGACCCAGTGCGGTGTTGGGACCGGAGAAGCTGACGTTCTCCTGAGGGTCATCTGCCATGCCATTGCCGTCGATGGGAGGAGGGTGGTGTGGCGGCTCTCGATGGAACGGTGCGTATCGGTTCGGGGGCTAGTAACGAGTGGTCGTGGAGGAGCAGACTCATGCTGACGCCGGGGTGAGAGATTCCATGACTTGACCAACGTGATTCTGCATCTTGAGGGGCGGGTGCGCTCTTTTCTCGCAGCAGGGACTCTAGGTGGGAGATTCGACTTTCGTAGTTTGCGGCATCTCTTCATCATGATGAGCATGTCTGCGATGCTATCTCGGTGGACGGATCGTTTACTTACCTCGTGACCTTGTGCCGCGTTCCAGAGGGGCAGATGTCAGAACAGTCTTGCTTGATGCAATTGGAACATGGAACCTATGCGATGCAGGTAAGCCGGGGCCTGCCAGGAACAGAGAATAGCAATGAAACCTACCGAACGGTCGCATTTGAGCCTCCGTCTCCGGCATTCTGGTGATACGTCAGCAAGGCATTACAAAAGTGCAAGGAGTGAGACAGGGAAGAGACAGGGAATAGACAGCGGTGTCTGACAGGCGTCTGGTCTATCAGCCCCCGCCTGGATGGTAAAACAACCACTCACCAGCACAACTAACCATAGGCCTCCCTCGTCGCCGGAGGCCACTCTTCCTGGGCGACCCTACATGAGGGTCTCTCTGTTGATCGGGGGTGAGACGTGAAATCTGGCCGTTGGCCTCGGATGACGCAGCACCGAGTTGGACTGATTCCGACCGTTCGGCTGCGGCAGGGGCTGCTGACAGCCGGGGGGGTTCGGATTTTCCGTCATCGGTTGCGGAAGGGAGTGGTCCATCTTCAAAGTCACCGCCGTCGTGCTTTAATTAGGGGCCGCACCTGTCCGGTGTCTCGGGATATGTGCGATGGGCGACGGACGGGAAATAAAGAGGAGGGAGGTTGAACGGAAATTCAAGGCGGGCTCGACGGGGATTTTAGGCCTCAATTTCCAGAGGCAGGCAAATGCGGGTTAACTAGCCTAACGTTACAGGTCGGGTGGGGCTCGTGACATCTTGGGAGGGCAATGCGCACTTAGGAGATGGGGTAAAAGCTGGGGAGACGATAGAAATGTTATCCGAGGTACACTCTCCGCAGCAAAGAGGGAGGTTTCTTGAGCTGCGCAAGATACATTGCCATAAACAGTTATTCCTTTCTCATCATAGTAAAAGTTACACACATCAGGATGACTTTCTAATGATTCTAATCCTGGAGACCTGAATAAAAGTGTTTAATTTAAAAGATTTATTACAATAAACTTCATCTCATTTACTGTCTTCATCACCCTTGCAAAAATATATCTTCACAACTCTAACCAGTTAATCAAGTCAAGTGAAAACACCCCGTGCTGGGTGGTCAATCCTGCTTCGTCCGTGGCGAGCAAAGGCATGGAAGGGTATGACTCATTATCGAACTAGGAACCTGCTCCCACGTGCCATTCTCGAGGTGCCCCATGGTCACTGCCGGGATGTTTGCCGGTTGGTTGGCCACACATCCGTGATGGACCGGAGATGAGGTCGCCTCTGTTCCACTCTGGGCCTTGTGACAAGAAAGCTGTGCTGGGGGCCGATCTTGCTCCAGGAAGTTTGTGTAGCTCTGCATGAGTATCTCAAGGCCCCGTCCGATGCGACAAACCAGATGGTCATTTCCGCAGTTCGTATTAAGACAAAGCTCAATGACAGGCTTTACAAGACTGCTCATGAGGGTGGAATCCATGTCTCCATGTCGGTAAATCGCTGCAGCCTTGAACAAGAATAGCGATGCAAATGCAATCATGGTGTGGTAGTAATGCGGCATAGTAGCAAAAGCAGCCACAATATCTGGATCGGTTACTGTGAGTTCCACAACCGACTTTGCTGAGCTAATGGCCACATAAGCTAGCTCGTCGAATTCATTCGGCATCGGATCTTGTGAGGAGTCAAGGCCCAGCCCTCGAAAAACGTGCGAGGAGACAAGAAGCTTTGAAAAATGATAATGTAGCATGATTGCCTTCGTTGGGTAGGATCCTATAGCGGAGTGATCCTCTGTGACAATGTTAGCTAAATGACCAAGATTCGGAGAAGAGGGCCAAGGCAAAGCCATGGTCCCTCTGCGCACACTGACGGGTTATGCTGAGCCAATGAGTGGCCCATCGGTCTATTTTTCGATTGAAGGTCTCTAGCTGCGGCTGAGCAAGGTGGCCACACGGCAGCTGGAATCTTGACCAAAGGTTTCCGAGAGGGCCCGCAGGATCTGGAGCAATGCCACTTGGCCCAGAATTCGAACATCAGTGGCAGAGCTACCAGTTAGTGCCAGATACGACGTCCAGTGCTGGGTCCCTCGTCACCTTGCAGTATGGACGGGCGTCCGTACAGGATGGCAAGGTGCTGATCACAGATACAGAGCATGTACCATAATCGTGCACCTTCAACCTGCCGGTTCGTCTGGGCATCACATGCCGACCGTCGCTGGTCTTGCAAGAGACCATCAACAGCCACGCCGAGCGATTCGTGAAGGCCCATCTCAACTGCGCGACGAATTGCCAGGCTTGATATTGACCAAGATATGCCACTCAGCCAGAAAGAAGAGATGCACAATCCTCGGATGTCCTCTAGATCAACCGTGGGAGCAAAGACAAACTCTGCGATCAAATTTTGGAGCTCCACATAGCATACCCGGTAGAGGTTCGAGCTATCCGCATTTTGCAAAGCAGACACGGTCAGGATGGCGGTCAACAGAAGCTGTGAGCTTTTCCGCAAGTCGTTCAGACAAACATAGTTGCGTGCAATTCCATAGAGGTAATGGTCCATTCGTTCCTGGTAACGCTTGACTAAAATTTCTGCGTCGGTTATGGTGAGGACATTGCGCGCTATCAGATCATTTTGTTCTCGCTTAGAGGTAATCACATCATCAACAGGTGATTGCTGTGAGTGTAACGTGGGAAGGCGAGTGATCTCATGTAGGGAGTTGATTGGTGTCTGTGCAGCGGTGACCTCGTGGAGGGTTGATGTTGCTGGTTGCTTGTCGATCAGGTCTGCATTGATATCGACAGAGCCAAAAGATGGGGTAGAGCTGTCATAGACACTTTGCGGGGACTTGGCATCAACAGCCAATTCAGTGAGAGCGCTGCTCAACTGCAAAGGTGGTAGGTTCAAGAAACCTCCCGCCGCACGGAGCTGGTTCACTGCCTCGTATAGCATGTGGGTATCATTGACAAAGGACGTCAGTAGGCTATTAAACGGTCAGTCAATGCTCCCTCAGTTGTTCCAGTAGTTGGGACTGACCGATGATCAATTGATTTCGCCTGGAGGAGATCTCTCTTGAACAAGCATGGTATATCTTTAACTGCACAGCGCTTGCAAGGCGCCTTATTCTCTGGTAGTGAACATCGCACCTGAAGCCTGTCAACAATCTGCATACATGCCGACGCGTTCATGCCCATGGGTATTACCTTTTGTTTCTGACACTGCAAGCACGCCTTGATGCGACGGTTAACAGGTCTTGCTGAGTCTAGGTGCAATTTGCTTCGTTTTCCCATTTTGAGAATGGCCAAGGGTCGCGAGTCTCAGGAGTGCCCAAAAAGAAAAGAAAAAAGGTGATTTGTCGAATCAATCAGCAATGCATAGAGAGTCCGTCAAGCTCCTCAGTGGATGGTATGCTATTTTTTACCCCTGAGGCGACTGGGCAAGCGGAGACAATATTTCAGTAACAGTGTCGGGTCCAGAAGGTCCCCGGAGAAAAGACAGAGTCTTTCTCCGTCCTTGCGGGGATTATTAGAATACCTGATTGGTTGTCAATTTTCCTATGCAGGGATATTAAGAGGTTAAAATATTCTATTTTAAGCTATAATTATTAAAATAATACTTTATTTTAATCTAATTATATAAAATAATTATATATTTTTATTAGTTTTATGAAGTTAATTTAAAAGTATATATATAATAACATATATAATAAGTATGTGTTAAATAATATCTATATACCAGATTAAAGCCGCTATACCTAACTATTAGTGCGGCTATTATAGCTTAAATAGTCCCCTATTATATATTATTTTATTCTCTATAAATTCCCTTTATTATATATTAATTATAAGAGATCTTACTTCTATAACGGTATAATTAGATCTAAGGCATAAACTAGTTATATTAGGTTTATATTAATAATAGGGATCGTCATATAATTAAATAAAGGGCATTATTATATCTAGTAATATACTTAAGGGTATTAAGTTTAACTAAATTATATTAATAGCTAAGGTAGCTATTATATAGGAGATTATAAATAAATATATTCTATATACTTATAGGTATAATGCCTAATTACTATAGCCTAGGGTCTTAATTAAGGTAATTATATAAATAATTATAGTAATTAGAGAGGTAATTACTATAATTATTTAATATTTAGATATAATTACTCCTTAATTAATAAGGAATTTATAGCGATAGTTTATATATAATATATATATTAGACTATAATATAATATCTCCCCTCTATTAGTCTTATCCTTAAGGCCTCTTAAGCTAGCTATCCTAAATTTTCTATAATTTATTAATCCTTCCTCTATAAATATTCTTTTTTATATTATTAATAATATATTAATAATAAAATCTTAATCTACTTTATATTACCTCTATTTATTTAAGCTTATTAAAGAAATAAATTTTAAAGTTATACCTTACTTTTATTATACTTAAAAGTACTTAAGGTATAAGATACTTAAGGTTATTTCCTATTATTTTAAGTATATCTATTATAATTATTCTTATAACAGCTTATATAACGGTACGGTTAGGTCTAAGGGTTAAACCAGTCGTACTAGGTTTATATTAGCAGTAGGGATAGTTATATAGTTTAAATAATAAGGGGGGTATTATATCTAATAATATACTTAAGGGTATTAAATATAACTAAGTTATATTAATAGCTAAAGTAGCTACTATGTAAGAAGGTATAATAAGTATATTCTATATATTTTATATTAAGTTAGATTATAAGGATTACCTAGTGATCTTATTAATCTAGATTACTTAAATTATAGCGTAATGCTAGTAATTCTTTTTATAATTAATTAACCTAAGGCCTCTTTATATTATATATTTATATCCTTATATAGGGCTATAATATAAGACCCCCCTTTATTAGTCTTATCCTTAAGGCTATATCTATAGCCTATTTTTAATAAGTAATTAATTTAATCCCTTAAAATTCTTTATTAATAAGATATTAAGTTATATCTCTTAATCAAAAAATCTATATAGCGCTCTCTTCTAGCTTCTTATTTTAATATTAAGAGGTTTAATACTATACTTTCTTTATTATATTTCTAGGCTAAAAAGGTCTATTAAATAATAATAAGTTCTACCTATTATTAAGAGTATATTTATTATAGTTACTTTTATAATAGTATTAATATTTTATTCTTCTATAGGTTATACCTATTATTAGTTTAATACTATAATTAGCTAATCTTAATAATAATCTTAAAAAATCTTAATACCTAGCATAAAGTAGATATAGATATTAAAAAGGCTAAGAATAAATTATAGGAGAGCTTAGCTTATCTAGCTTATTTATAGTAATAAGATTACTTATTTCGTGAGTAAGATTCCTAGCCTTTTTCTTATAGGATATATAAATTAGATAAAGAGAATAGGGCTTATTCTTAAGAGAAGGTATTTATCACTAAATATTAAGCAATAGGTAATTTATAGGTAAGTAACGTATATAATAAGTGAGTGACCTAGGCAAATAAGTGGCCCAAAAATCCCTTAACCTGTATTATCTTTATTTAATTAATTAATTCCTCACCGCCTAATATATTATAGAGTAACGTATATGCATAGCGAGTGCCTCAGTTAACCGAGTGTCTTAGTATACTGTGTACTGAAAAATAGCTAACCTTAAATTTCTAAAACCTACTATAAAATAGCTAGATACTTAAAAAAAGCATTTTTAGCTAGATAACTAAAAAGGAAACTATATAAGTATTTTTTTAAAATTTTAATTAAATTATTTAATTAATAAAGAATAGAAAACTAAAATAATATAGTGTAAATAAGGGTTTTTTAAAAAACTTAGTAAGTAGCTTAGCTATAGCTCTCTAAAAGTTCTATAAGAATACTTATATATAAATAAGGCTATTTAAGAAGTTATAGCTATTTTAGGCTTAGCCTGATTTTATAAGAGTTTTTTTAAAATTACCTTTTAAGGTGAAAATTTCAATAAGACACTCAGTTGACTGAGACACTCGGTATGTATATACGTTAATTATGAGGATAAAATACTTCTTACTCTTTAGGCCCTTTAAAATAATAAAAGATTAAGCCTCTATTACGCTTAGAGATATATTAAATTAATTATAAAACCCTATAATATATATATATAGTAAGTGTATTAAATAAATAAGTATATTAAAAATCCCTTAATTAATATCTTCTCTATTTAATTAATTAAATTTTAATTACTTAATATATTATTTATTAATAATAAGGCTAGATTACTTTTTATACTTTAGGCCCTTTAAAATAACCTAAATTTAGAGCTATATTTAACGATAAGGCTTTATTAAGTTAGCTATTATACCTTATATTATCGCTATAATAGTATTTAATCTTAATATAATATAATCTTAAAATTATATAACCTCTTAAATCTAGAAGAAAAGATCTTTATTTAATTTATTTTTAACCTAAATTTATAAGGATTTCCCCCCTAACTTTATAATATAAAAGAAATAGCTAATTAATTATTTATTAATTATAATATATTACCTATTAATATATATTAAGCTTTAAATTTTATTAAATAATACCTAAAGCTTAAAATATATTTTTTTAGAAATATAATTACTAAAGAGCTAAATATAAAGATTTAATTATAATCTATAATATATATATAACTTAAGCGCTATAGTTAATTAAATACTATATTTTTCTTAACCTCTCTTCTAGAAATTATAATAAAAATACTATAAATTATTTAATTAATTAAAACTACTCGCTATATTCTTCCCTAGATATCTTAATTACTACCTAATAGGTCTTTATATTATACCTAGGCTTACTATAGATATTATAATATTAAATATTTAATCGCGCTAACCTCTCTTAATTATTATTTCTTAATAATTTAGCTATTACCTATATATCTATATCTATTTAATTAATTACTTACTTTCCTTTTTTATTATTATTACCCCCTTTTTTTATAACTAAATCCTTTTTATCTTTTACCGCTAGCTTAATATTTTATTTACCTATTAAAGGTCTTAGACTTTTACCTTTATAAAAGCTATCTTATATATAATAGCCTTTATTCCCTTTATAAGAGACTTTAATACTTTAAGAATTAACTCTAGAGAGCTACTTTAGTGCCTTTTAATCTATCTCTTAAGGTATTTAGATTAAGATTAAGCCTTAAGTATAATCTTTAAGGTCTTTAATACCTAAGAGATTAATTAATGAGATACCTCTTTAATTAATATTAATATCTATAGCTATATATTAAACTTTAAGACTATATTTTCTAGATTAAGAGAAATAAGTCTAGCTCTTTTTATATAATACCTTAATATTTTTTTCTATTATAATAACTTAAAATATAATATAAAAGGCTAAAAAGAATTTAATCTTTAAAATATATATAATAAAGCTTTTAATTAAATACTTTATTTCTCGGCTATAAGCCCTCTTAAGTATACTAAAGTATATAATAATAAGGGGCTAAAGTAAATAAAATAAATAAAATAATATATAAAGCTAGATAATCTTATTATTATTATAATATCTCTTAAATTTAATAAAATAATAACTTTTATAGCTATTAAGGATTAAGAGATAATAATAATTATTTAATCGCTTAGCTATATATTAATAAAAGTATTTTAATTATTTAAGATTAATTTTATTAGTAATTTAGCTATTTTAGGTTATTATAATAACTTAATTACTTAAGAGGTTACTTTTTTAATATTAATTAGCGAGATAATATTAGCCTATATTAATAATAAATAGCGAGATTAATTAATTATCTATATTAATTACTTAAATTATTATAATTTATTCTTAATTTTTAGGCTATATTAATTTTAGCTTTAAATACCTTTTTAAGCCTATAATAATTATTTTATTTATAATTATATCTATAAAGAAATTAGTTTTATTAAAGTTATAGATATTATTTAATTAAATATTATATTTCGCGATTATATTTACTATAAGCTAAAACTAATTATAGATAATAATTAGATCTTTATATTTAACTCTTTAATAGTTATATTTCTAAAAAAAATATATCTTAAGCTTTAGGTATTATTTAATAAAGTTATAAGCCTAATATATATTAATAGGTAATATATCGCGATTAATAAGTAATTAATTAGCTATTTCTTTAATATTATAAAGCTAGGGGGGGAATCCTTATAAATTTAGGTCGAGAATAAAGTACTTAAGGATGTATTTTTCTAGATCTAATAATTAATATAATTTATTAAAGGTATTATATTAAGATTAGATATTTTATTAGCGGCGATATAATTAATACTTATTAACTATATAGGTATTTATAGTGCGTTAGATATTTAGGTTTAGGTTATTTTAAAGGGCCTAAAGGGTAAAAAGGGTTCTAGCCTTAATAATAATAGCTAATATCTTAGGTTATTAAGAATTAATTAATTAAATAAAAAGTAAGGTATAAGAGGGAAAAATATGGCGCTTAGTTAATTATAGCGCTTAGGTTATATATATATTAATTAATAATTTAATTTATAATAAATATAATTATAAAATATAATATTTAATTAAATAATATCTATAACTTTAATAAAATTAATTTTTTATAGATATAATATAAATAAAATAAATTATTATAACTTAAAAAGGGATTTAAAATTAAAATTAATATAGCCTAAAAACTAAAACTAAATTATAATAATCTAAATTATTAATATAGATATTTAATTAATCTTATTATTTATTATTAATATAGATTAATATTATTTTATTAATTAATATTAAGAAAATAATCTCTTAAATAATTAAATTATTATAATAACCTAAAATAATTAAATTAATAAAATAAATCTTAAATAGCTAAAGTATTTTAATTAATATATAATTAAGTAATTAAATAATTAATATTATCTCTTAATCCTTAATAATTATAAAAATTATTATTTTATTAAATTTAAAAGATATTATAATAATAATAAAATTATCTAGCTTTATATATTATTTTATTTATTTTATTTATTTTAGCCCTTTAATATTAAATACTTTAATATATTAAAATAAATTTATAATTAAAAAATAAAATATTTAATTAAATATTTTATAATTTATATTTTAAATATTAAATTCTTTTTAGCCTTTTATATAATATATAAAGCTATTATAATAAAAAAATATTAAAATATTATTTAAAGAGATTAAGTTTATTTCTTTTAATTTAGAAAATATAATTTTAAAGCTTAATATATAACTATAGATGTTAATATTTATTAAAGAGGAAATTAAGCCTTCAATCCCTTAGGTCTTAAAGACTTTAAAGATTTTATTTAAGGCTAGATTTTAATTAAAATACCTTAAGAGATAAATTAAAAGATATTATAATAACTCCCTAAAGTTAATTCTTAAAGCTCTAAAGTCTCTTATAAAGGGTATAATAATAATAATATATAAAAATATATTATTAAGAGCTAAAATTAAAGATTTTTAAGAAATAAATAAGATATTAAGTTAATATTAAAGGGTAAAAAAGACTTAATAATAAAAAAGAGGGGTTATAATAATAAAAAAGAAAATAAATAATTAATTAAATAAATATTAATATATAGATAATAGCTAAATTATTAAGGAATAATAATTAAAAGAAGTTAATATAATTAAATATTTAATATTATAATATTTATAATAAGCCTAATTATAATATAAGGATTTATTAAATAATAATTAAGATATTTAGGGAAGAATATAATAAATAATTTTAATTAATTAAAGAATTTATAATATTTTTATTATTATTTTTATTAAAAAGGTTAAGATTTTTAGTATATTTATTTATTTAATATACTTATTATATATATATATTAATATTAAAATATATTAATAATAAAGAGCTAGATTATTTAGCCTTTTATATTAATTACTTAAATAATTATAATTTATTTTAGTAATTAAGGTATATTAATTTTAGCTTTAAATACCTTTTTAAGCCTATAATAATTATTCTATTTATAAGTATATCTATAAGGAAGTTAATCTTATTAAAGTTATAGATATTATTTAATTAAATATTATATTTTATAATTCATATATATAATAAGTAAGTGAAATAAATAAGTAAATAAAATAAAAATCCCTTAACCTATATCCTTATTATTTAATTAATTAATTCTTAACTACCTAATATATTATAATCTAATAATAAAGCTAGAATCCTTTTTACCCTTTAGGCCCTTTAAAATAACCTAAAATTAAAGCTCTAATATATTATAGAGATCTATATAATTAACTTAATAACTGTTTAATATTAATAAAAGGGAATTTAATCTTAATATAATACCCTCTAGAAATTATATTAGCTCTTTAATCTAGAGGAATAAATCTTTATTGATTTTATTTTTAACCTAAATTTATAAGAATTTCTCTCTTAGCTTTATAATATAAAAGAAATAGCTAATTAATTATTTATAAACCGCGATATATTACCTATTAATATATATTAGGCTTATAACTTTATTAAGTAATACTTAAAGCTTAAGATATATTTTTTTTAGAAATATAATTACTAAAGAGCTAAATATAAAGATTTAATTATTATCTATAATTAATTTTAATTTATAATAAATATAATTATAAAATATAATATTTAATTAAATAATATTTATAACTTTAATAAGATTAACTTCCTTATAGATATAATTATAAATAGAATAATTATTATAGGCTTAAAAAGGTATTTAAAGCTAAAATTAATATAGCCTAGAAATTAAGAATAAATTATAATAATTTAAGTAATTAATATAAAAGGCTAATTAATTCTATTATTTATTATTAATATAGGCTAATATTATTTTATTAATTAATATTAAAAAAATAACCTCTTAAATAATTAAATTATTATAATAACTTAAAATAGCTAGATTAATAATAAGATAGGTCTTAAGTAATTTAAATACTTTAATTAATATATAATTAATTAATTAATTAATTTTTATTATCTCTTAATCTTTAATAGCTATAAAAGTCATTATTTTATTAAATTTAAGAGATATTATAATAATAATAAAATTATCTAGCATTATATATTACCTTATTTAGCTTATTTATTTTAGCCCCTCAATATTATATATTTTAATATACTTAAGATAGCTTATAGCTAAAAAATAAAATATTTAATTAAATACTTTATTATATATATTTTAAAGATTAAGTTTTTTTAGCTTTCTATATTATATTTTAAGTTATTATAATAGAAAAAAATATTAAGGTATTATTTAAAGGAGTTAGGTTTATTCTTCTTAATTTAAAAAGTATAGTCTTAAAGCTTAATCTATAGCTATAGATATTAATATTAATTAAGGAGGTATTTAATTAATTAGCCTCTGAGGCTTTAAGGACCTTAAGGATTATATTTAAGGCCTAATTTTAATCTAAATACCTTAAGAGATAAATTAAAAAATATTAAAATAACTCTCTAGAGTTAATTCTTAAAGCCTTAAAGTCTCTTATAAAAGGAATAAAGGTAATTATATATAAAATAGCTTTTATAAGGGTAGATATTTAAGACCTTTAATAGGTAAATAAGATATTTAGCTAATATTAAAAGGTAAATAAGACTTAGCTATAAAAAAGAGAGATTATAATAATAAAGAAAGGAAGGGAAGTATTTAATTAAATAGATATTAATATATAGGTAATAGCTAAATTATTATAGAATAATAATTAAAAGAGGTTAATATAATTAAGTATTTAATATTATAATATTTATAGTTAGTTTAGTTATAATATAAGGACTTATTAGGTAGTAATTAAGATATTTAGGGAAGAATATAATAAATAATTTTAATTATTTAAATAATTTATAGTATTTTTATTATAATCTCTAGCTTAAAGGTTAAGATTTTTATTTTATTTATTTATTTATATTATTTATTTATTATATATATTATATTTATTATAAATTGAAATTAATTATTATAAATAATTAAATCTTTATATTTAGCTTTTTAATAATTATATTTCTAAAAAGAATATCTCTTAAAGGCTTAATATTAGCTTATAAAGTTTAAAGCCTAATATATATTAATAGATAATATATTATAATTAATAAATAATTAATTAGCTATTTCTTTAATATTATAAAGCTAGAGAGAAAATCCTTATAAATTTAAATTAATAATAAAGTAAATAGAGATTTATTCTATTTAATTCAATAATTAATATAATTTCTAGATTATATTATATTAAGATTAAATATCTTTTTATTAGCGGCTAAGGGTATTTTAAGAGATTATAGAGATATTAATAGTATATTAAAGACTTAATTTAGAGTTATTTTAAAGGGCCTAAAAAATAAAAAGTATTCTAGCCTTATAATTAATTTATAATATATTAATTAATAAGAAATTAATTAATTAAATAAATATAATATAGGTTAAGGGATTTTTAAGATACTTACTTAATTAAGATACTTATTATATATATATATTAATCTTTAAAAAAAAAGCTAGAGATATTAATTATTAGCCTTTATAAACTCTTTAAGAAAAAGATCTAGAGATATTAATAGCTTTATTTAATGAACTTTATTCTAAATAGATAGGCTATCTCTTAATTAAATAAAGAATATAAAAACCCTAAGGGGAGCTATAATTCTTTTAATTTAATTTTTTAATTATTAACCCTTAATAATTAATAAAAGTAATTTATTAAAATATTAATTTTAATAAAATAATTATAAATATAATAATAAAAGCTTAATAATAAAACCTTTAATTAAATAATATAAATAATATAATTAAGTCCTATAGAACTCTACTACTAGATAATAATAAAGAGCTTAAGAATATATTATTAAATATAGCTATTAATATATAATGAAGACTTGAAGAAAGAGTTAATAATAGGTTCCTTAAATATATTTAATATAAGACTTTATACTTTAGGGATAAATATTATATTAATTTTATAATCTTTAAGGTTAAGATTATTATTATATTTTAATTTTAATTAATATTTTATTACCTTACTTTATATTAATAAATTAATAAAGACCTAGATTTATTATATTACCTTATAGAAAAGCTAAAATAAAACTAAAAGCTTAAAAATTTAAAAATAAAATTCCTTAAAGATCTTGATATTAATACCTATATTATATAATATATATATTAGCTATCTATCTTATTATAATATAGAATACCTAAATATTTATATAATAATATATTAAGCTCTATAATTAATTTAAAGATAATAAAGGGGAAATCTAAAGGGGTTAGCTTTTAAGGGATTAAGATAGAGTTAAAGTTTTAATAATTTAAAAGGATAATTATATAAAAATAAAGGCCTTAATAAATAAAAGAGATTTATTTAATTAAAATATTATTAGCTAAATTTATAATTAAGATATAGAATATATATAGTTTATAGAAGAATATAATATAAAGTTAAAGGTAATATATTTAATTAACGCTAGGTCTTAATAAGACCCTTAAAATACTCTTTATATAAATACCTATTATATAGGCCTATAGGATATATAACTCTCGAGCTTATAAGTTAATCCCCTCGCTCCATATAAATAATAAAGTATTGTATAGATATATAATAAGTAATAATTCATAAGGTAAATAGTAATATAAAACGTAGATAAAAATAAATATATTATTTTTATTTATTTAATATATTATTAATATAATAATTTATATATAGATATACTAGAATTAAATAGTTTTAACCTATATTTATTTAATTTTTTTATTAAGCTAAGCCTAGAGCTAAAGGTATTTCTTTCTTATTATATTTATTATTAAGATATTTTAAGTAAAGCCTTTATTATATAAACTATAATATATAAAAGATATTATTAATTATATATAATTATAGAAGTGATAATAATAAGGCCTTTATATTAACATAGCTAATTTTATTACTATTATTAATTATTATTTAAATCCTCTTCTTAATAATAATGAAAGTCTTAAGGTAATATATATTTAAAATAAATATTAAAACCCTCTATAATCTTATTTCTCTATAATCTTATTCCTCTATATACTGTACTTAAATACATAAGCTTATAAGATATTTTACTTTAACTTTATTTTACGATATGAATATATAATATTATACTCCTTAGGGTTATAATTAATTCGCTTAATTCTAAAAAGGTAATAAAATATATAACCCTTATATTATTACCTCTAGAGGTATTATTAAAAAGTCTTAAATTTAGCCTTTTACTTATAAGCCTAGGTAGTAATATTATTATAAATAGATTATATTATAATTTATTATTACTAAATATCTCTATTTTCTTTTTCTATTATTAAGGAATAACTTTATAATAATATTAAAGATAATTAAATAAAGTAATAATTATTCCTTTATTCCCTAAGCTTATATAAGGTTTAATTATCTTAATTATTAAATATTAAGTTTAATAAGGTTAGTGATATTAATTTCTTAAAAGAAAGGCTTAATTAACTAAATTAAGCTATTATTTATATTTTATTTAATTAAGAGAATTAAGCTTCAATATAATAATAATAGCCATCCTTAATAATTAATTTTAGCTTATTAAGCCGCTTTATTAATTATAATTAATAATTTAATATAATATCTTAAGGTAGATAATAAGCTTAATATTAGGAATATTAATACTTAAGCTAAAAGTATTAATTATAATAATAACTTAATTATATGAATAATAATTATAAATAAGGCCTTATATCTAAGCTTATAGTTATTTTATCATATTATTTATTATAGCGATATTATTATAATATATATTATAGTCTAGGTTCGCAGTAAGTTACTTTATTATAGCCTTTATAAAGTAATAAATAATAGCCTTAGCTAAGTTAATATATAATATAACCTTCTTATTAATTAAGTTCTTTTATATAATTATAATTAAGGCTTATTTATTTTTATTATTATAAGTATTAATTATAAAGATACTATAGCTAATATTAAGCTTATTAATTGAATTATAAAAGATAATTACCTTTTTAGGGTTATAATTAATGAAATAAAAGAATATAGCCTCCTCTATAATAATTAATATAGATATAAAGTGAATTATTTATATATTATATTAAGCTAAGAGGCTAAACTCCCTTCTCTTTAATTAAAACATAAGGCTACCCTTATATGTAATATAATATTTATTAATAATTATATAATTAAATTAAGCCTAAGATTAAAATATATTAAGGTAAATCTAGAATTACTTAATAAAAGTTACCTATAGGGTTATAAAGATAATCCTTATATATTTAATTATTTAATTAAAATATTATTAATTAGCTATAATATTATATCTTTTATATATTTATAGAGATTTCGCTATAATAATATAAATAATATAATAATAATAATAACTCTTATAATATAATTTATTAAATTACTATAACTCTATAATACCTAAAGGGATTAAAGTCTCTTAATATTACTTAATAAGATTAATAATAATAGCCTATACCTAGACTAAATATCTTAATAACTTAAAATATTAATTAATATTATTATTATATAGTATATAGAGTTAATAGCTTAACCTAATAGCGAGCTTATTTACCTCTATAAACTTTATTTAAAAAGAAGAGCTAGAGGTATTAATAACCTCTCTTTATTAATTATATTCTAATTAAATAATATATCTCTTAATAAAATAAGAAATATAATAAACCTAAGGACTCTTAAGGGGATATTTTATTCATTTAATTTTTTTATTATTCCTTAATATTAATAAAGAGGATTACTCTCTAAATATACCTTTATAATTATTATAATTTTTATAATTAAAAAAAATAACTATAACTTAAATATTAATTTAAATTAATCCATAAAATATATTATATTATTATTATTATTTAATATAGAAATAGCTTTTATTATAATTAAATAAATTTAGCTATAACCCTTATAATAATACCCTAAAAGGTATATTAAAGGATCTAGAGGAAATATTATTATAAAGCTCTTAAAAGAATTAAGCAAAACCTTATAGCGATAATTAATAATTAAAAGGTCTAATTTATTAAATTTAACTATAGGCTTCTCTTTATTATAAACTTTATAGCTCTATCGCTATAGCTATATTATAATTTAATACTTAAAAATCTTATTATTAATAAAATTTATTTTTTAAATTACCTTACTTAAAGGGTCTTAAATAGACCTCTTTTAGCTATTAAATAGACTTTTATAAATAATATAAATAATAGAGCTTATAAGCTATAGTTTATATAGTTAATACTTAAACTTAAGGTAATTTAAGTAATTTAATAATTATAGAGACCTATAGGAATTAAAGATATAAATAGGAAAGAATATAGAGAAATAAGGGATTTTAGGTTCTTAGGGGGATTAATTATAATATAGGGATTATAATATTAAATTTTAGAAATTAAATAGAATTAATACCTCTTAAATAAAGAATTAAGATATTTAATTAAATTATTAATTAAAAAATATAATATTAAATATATATATATATAGCGTATAAAAAATATAAAAATATAAGCTATAAGATAATATATATAATACTAAGGTTATTATTTAGTAAGCTATTATTTAAAGATAGTATTAACTATCTTATATTATCTAATATATATTAAAATATAAGATAACGTACTTAATAAGCGAGCCGGTTAAATAAGCAAGCTAGCTACCTATATTATATACTAAAACTCTATATTTTAAACCTTAGTAAAAACCGCAATAAAATAGCTAGGGTTAGGGTTAGACTTCTTCTAGGTATTTAACTTATAAATAAACTATATATAATTTATTTAGATTTTTTAAAAAGTTTCTTTATATAGAAATAGCTATTTATATAGTATGAATAAGACTTTATATTACTTTCTTATAAAGGGCTTACCCCAAACGCTATATAAAATTCTTAAAAAATATATATAAGATTAATAAGCTAAATATTAAGTCTAAGCCATTTTAGGGTTAGTGTGATCTTTTTAGAATCTTTTAGAAGAATTCCCTCTAAGGTTAAAATCTCACTATAGGGATTTTTAACCGGCTCACTTATCTAACTGGCTCGCTTATTAAGTACGTTAACTATTTAGTAATAATTAGTAATTTTTATAGTAATTTTAAGAATAGTAATATAATTTATAATAGGTAATTAAAAGAGAAAGCTCTTATTATTATTAATTAATATAATAATAAGAATTAAGCTCTTATTATTTATAATAACCTATATAATTAATCTCTAGCTTAATTAAAATATAATATTATTACTTAATACCCTTTTTAGCTTAAGATTTAAATTAACCTTATATAGCTACTTTTAATATAAATCTAAAGCTATAGGAATTATTTTATCTTAAGATAAATACCTAACTTCTTTATAATAGAATATATAGCTACAGAGGATATTTAACTAGCTAAATAAAAACTTAATAAAATATATTATTATTAGCTAAGCTATTAAAAATTCTCTTAATATTAATAAATCTTAAAGTATCTATCCTAAAGACTATAGCTATAGATTATACCTAAAGCATAAATAAAATAAATTTACTTTATTATAATAATATCTTTCTTATAAAAATCCTTTTAATTAAATATTTTATTAATATTATTATTATTATGTATTTTATTAGAGAGATTTTTAATTATAATAAAAATATCCTTAATAAAATAATAATTAATAGCTATAATAATATATCTCTATATATTAATATTAAGTAATTTAAACCTTATAATTATACCTTAATATTATAGTATTTATGATATTTAAAGTAAAATAAAATTCCTTAATAATAAATAACTATAGTATGTTATCTAAAGCCTATATTAAAGCTTATTATTTTTTTATGATTTTAAGAAATTTAATATCTACTTAAAGGTAATAAAATATTTAATTAATTTATTAAGAAATATTAAAGTTATTATCTTTATTATCCTTTATTAAACCCTTAATTGCTTAAAGGAACAATAAAAGAGTCTATATTTATTTAATAATAAATTAATAAAAATAGCCTTAACAGATAATAAGATAAATTAGAAATAATAAAATAATAATATATTAATCTTTTAACGGAAGAAATAATAAATAACTTATATTATTATATATATAAGAGGCCTTTATAAATATTAATAATAAATATAATTATATTATAGTCTATAAGGATATTATAAATACCCCTTAATATTATATTATAATAATATAAGGTAGGATTTTTATATTTTATATTAAAAGATTATTAGCGATTTAGATAAAGAGGTTTTTAAATATTTAGTTAAAGGTATCTAAATATATAGAAAAAGCCTATATATTAAGAGCTAAATTAATTTAGCTATTAATATTATTTTATTAATTTTTTAACTTAAGTAAATTTTAAATATAAGTAATTAATTAAGATCTTATAGATTTATTTATTACTTAAAGTAAATTATTAAGAAAGGAATAATTAAGGGATTTATTATAGGGATTATCTTAAATTAAGTCCTATAGAATTAATAATAATTAAATAAGCTAATTATTAAGTAATAAATATTTTTATTATAAAAAGAGGTTATAAAATAAAAAAAGGTAAGTAATATTAAGAATAAATTATTATAAAGTAATAAATTATTATAAAGTAATAAATTATTATAATAAAGCTTTAAAATAATAATTAACTTCCTTTATAAGTAATATTAAGACTATCTTAATAAAGCTTATTAAGTAATATTTTAATAGCCTTAATATTAATTTAATAGCTATAAAGCTAGAGAATGAATTATATAGAGATAGCATTAGCCCTTAATATATTATTAAATAGGTATTATAAGATATAATATTTAATAAACTTAGGAATACTAAAGGTAATTTCTTTAGCGATAGCTATATTTTTCCCTATAGCTATATAATCCTAAATAGATCTAGCCTATATAAGATATATATCTTTAAAGATTAAAAGTCAAGAGATTATAATAATAATAAAAAGCTATAATATAATTATATTATAGGCATATTAAGAGCTATTTAATATAGTATTAAATATAATAATAAATAATATAATAATATAATTATATTTATTATTCTTATATATTAATAAAGAAAGGAGATAAAGAACTTAAGTATTATAGCTTAAAGCCTAATAAAAATATTAATAGTTTATTAATTAAAGGTACTTAATATTTATTAATAATTAAAATAATAAAGGCCTATATTTAAACTAAGGATCTTAATATATTATATTAATAAGAGTTATTATTATATTATATATAGCTATAATAATACTATAATTTATTAAATTAAGTTATTTCTAATAAATAATAATCTAATAATGAGGCTTTTTACGTTAATATATTCTTTAAGAAAAAGAGCTAAAGATATTAATTATAAGCTTTAATAAAGTCTTTAAGAAAAAAAGCTAAAGATATTAATAGCCTTATTTAATTAACTTTATTCTGAATAAATAAATTATCTCTTAATTAAATAGAGAATATAAGAACCTTAAGGGGAGTTATAATTCTTTTAATTTTATCTTTTAATTATTAACCCTTAATAATTAATAAGATTAATTTATTAAAATATTAATTTTAATAAAATAATTATTAATATAAAAATAATAAAAACTCTATAATTAGACCTTTAATTAAATAATATAGGTAATATTATTAGATCTTATAAGACTTTATCCCTATATAGTAATAAAGGGCTTAATAATATATTATTAAATATATTTATTAATATATAATAAAGACTTAAAGAAAGAGCTAATAATAAATTCTTTAAATATATATAATATAAGATTTTATATTTTAAGGATAAATATTATATTAACCTTATAATCTTTAGGGTTAAGATTATTATTATATTTTAATTTCTATTAATATTTTATTATTTTAATTTATATAAATAGATTAATAAAGAGCTAGGTTTATTATATTATTTTATAGAGATATTAAAGTAAGGCTAAAAGCTTAATAATTAAGAAATAAAATTCCTTTAAAATCTTAATATTAATATTTATATATATATATATATATTATCTATTTTATTATAATATAGAATACTTAAGTATCTATATAATAATATATTAAGCTTAATTAATTTAAAGATAATAAGGAGAAAATCTAAAGGGGTTAATTTTATTTAGGGGTTTAAGGGTTAATTAAAGTTTTAATAATTTAAAAGGATAATTATATAGAAATAGAGGCCTTAATAGATAAAAGAGATCTATTTAATTAAAATGTTATTAATTAAATTTATATTATATATATATATATATAAAAGAATATAAAATAAATAATTAATTAAAGCTAGGCCTTAATAAGAGCCTTAAAATACTCCTTATATATATACTTATTATATAGACCTATAGGTTATATAACTCTTAAGCTTATAAGTTAGTCCCCTTACTTTCTAGTAATAATAAAGTATTATATAGAGATATAATAAATAATAATTAATAAGGTAAATAATAATATAAATTAAGGATTAAGCTATATTATCTATAATTTTTATAAACCCCGGTTTATATTATTATTTACTTTATTAATTATTACTTATTGTATCTCTATATAATACTTTATTATTAGCGTAAAGCAAGAGGACTAACTTATAGGCTTAATAGTTATATCACCTATAGGCCTATATAATAAGGACTTATATAAAGAGTATTTTAAGGCTCTTATTAAAAATAACCCTAGCTTTAGTTAAATATATTATTTTTAACTTTATATTATACTTTTTTATAAATTATATATATATATATCTTAATTATAAATTTCGCTAATAATATTTTAATTAAATAAATCTATTTTATTTATTAAGGGCTCTATCTTTATATAATTATCCTTTTAAATTATTAAAATTCTAACTTTATTTTAATCCCTTAATAATTAACCCCTTTAGACCTTTTCTTTATTATCTTTAAATGAATTAAAGAGCTTAATATATTATTATATAGGTATTTAGGTATTTTATATTATATTAAGATAGATAGCTAATATTATATATTATATAATATAGAGATTAATATTAAGATCTTAAAGGAATTTTATTTCTTAATTATTAAGCTTTTAGCCTTATTTTAATTTCTCTATAAGGTAATATAATATATTTAGCTCTTTATTAACTTACCTATATAAAGTAAGGTAATAAAATATTAATAGAAATTAAAATATAATAATAATTTTAACCCTAAAGATTATAAGATTAATATAATATTTATCCTTAAAATATAAAGTCTTATATTAAATATATTTAAGGAATCTATTATTAGCTCTTTCTTTAAGTCTTAATTATATATTAATAGATATATTTAATAATATATTATTAAGCTCTTTATTATTATATAGAGATAAAGTCCTATAGGATCTAGTTATATTATTTACATTATTTAATTAAAGATTTAATTATAAAGCTTATATTATTATATTAAGAATTATATTATTAAAATTAATATTTTAATAAATTAATTTTATTAATTATTAAGAGTTAATAATTAAAAAATAAAATTAAAAGAATTATACCTCCCCTTAGGGTTTTTATATTCTTTATTTAATTAAGAGATAGCTTATTTATTTAAAATAAAGTTAATTAAATAAGGCTATTAATATCTTTAGCTTTTTTTTCAAAGAATTTATTAAGGCTAATAATTAATATCTTTAGCTCTTCTTTTTAAAGAATATATTAAGGTAAAAAGCTTTATTATTAAATTATTATTTATTATAAATAACTTAATTTAATAGATTATAGCGTTATTATAACTATATATAACCTTATTGATATAATATATTAAGATCTTTAGTCTACATATAGGCCTTTATTATTTTAATTATTAAAATATATTAAGTACCTTTAATTACCTTTATAGGCTATAATAAAGTTAAGAATCTTAATAATTTTTATAAAGTTATTATATACCTTTTATTAATATTAGCTAATTTTAAAAAATAAGTATATAATTAAATTATTACGCTGAAAGTAATATAATATATAAAATATAAAGTATTTAGCTATATAAATATATTAATACTTAATTTTATTTTTATAGTAATAGCTAAATAGCTTTTTATTAATTATATTAATATCTACTTTATTAACTTTAAATTAAGCTATATAGGGATTTCTTATTAATAAAATAAGCTTTATATAGCCTATATTAATTAATTAAATACTTATATAATAAGTATAAACTCTATATTATTAATCTTATTAATTTTATATAAGCTTAATTTAATCTTAATAAAGATTAATACTTATAATTTCTCTTTTTTATTAATAAAGGCTTATAAATTCTTAATTAACTTAAGTTAATTAAGCTATAGCTATAGCTAGGTAAATTAATTAAGGTATTATATAAACTTAGATTCTTTTTTATAAATTATAAAGGCCTTAGCTTAAAACGATATAAATAGAGCTATTTAATTAAAGAGCTATATATAAAGGTATTATATATTAACCTTAAAAAACTTATTATAGAGACTTTTCTTAAAAACTATTAATAAAATACCTTAAAATATTAATATAATAAAGAATATATATTAGTAATATAAATTAGAGCCTTAATTAGCTTTCTTTTTTTATTTATTTTATGAATCTCATTATAATTAATCTATAGGTACTTATATATCTATTAAAGAGTCTTATAAATTTAATAATATATTAAGTCCTTTCTATACTTAAATTTATTCTGTCTTATTAATTTAAGCTTAATAATAACAGAGCTTAATGAAATTAAATATAATAGCTAATTAAAGTCCTTTATATTTTCTAATTAATTAAATAATTTTATTTATTTAAGGATTAATTAGATCTCTAATTATATAAAATTATAGAGCACTTAATATAAGTATTATTAAGTATTATTATTAAAAAATAATATAATAAATCTTATAAATAAGAATTAAGTGGTCTTCATTAAATATAAAATACTTTATTATAAATAAATATAAGAGAGGCTTAATAATAAAGAAAATTTAATTAAATAATTATAATATATATATTATATATTAATAATATAAAATTAGGAGTTTAAAAAGGAGGTAATACTACCTATTTATAGGTTTTTATATACTAGCTATAACCCTAAGTTAAATTCTATAACTTTAAGTAATATATAATTAATAATTAGTATTTCTAATCTAAAGTAAATAAGGTATAAACTTAATAGGAATTAATTACCTTAAAATAACCTTAAACCTTAATATTATATTAATATCTATTAATATATATAATATTAATAGTAAATAATTAATTAAATTAATTTTTACTTTATTATTAATTTTTAGCTATTTACTATATTAAGAAGAGGATTTTCTTATAAATATACTTTAGTAGTAAATTTAAATATACTTTTATAGGTAAGCTATTAGCGCCGCGCTAAATATATATATAAATTAAATATACCTTAGTTAAAGTATAATTATAATAATAAGTAGAGGTTCACTACCTTAAAATAACCTTAAGTCTTAAGGTTATAGTAATATTTAATTAGCTATATATAGTGTATAAAAATTCATAGTAATTAATTAATTAAATTAACCTTATATTATTATTAAATTTCAGCTACTTATAATATTAAGAAACTTATTTTCTTATAAATATTCCTTAAGTATAGAATTAAATATTTCTTTATAAGTAAGCTACTAGCGCCGCGCTAAACTCCTATATACATTAAATATCTCTTAATTAAGAGATATTTATAATAATTAATAAGGCTTACCTAGACGACGGTATTATATAGGCTAATTCACAATAAGAAGTAACTACCTAATTTTAAGCTATCCTTACTGCCCTATATTAAGCCGGACTCTAGCTTAAACTAGAGAAATGCGACTTTTATATACCTAAAACCATATACCTTAGTAATATTATTAGATAAGAAGGGCTCAAACTAGACCCTGAAAAATACCGCGCTATCCAGGATTGGCCAGAACCCCGCACCAAAACCGACATCCGCGGATTCCTGGGATTTTGTAACTTTTACGGCTCGTATATGCCGCACTACTCGGATATAGCTGGACCACTAATCTCAGCCACTAATAAGGAGTCACCCGATAAATTTGACACTAACACCGGACTGCTTGACCGCTTTTTAAGCTATTAAAAACTATTGGAGCAACCCCTGCTACCTAGTAGTATTTAGCGAAGAAGCCCCCACCTCCCTCTATACCGCCTGTTCCGGAGAAGCATACTTCGGAGTAATCGAATAATACGGCCGACCCATTGCATTCGGGTCAGGGCGCCTCGACAAATATGCCCGCAACTGGTCTGCAACTGATAGAGAACTATATGTATGCCTTATGATGTATCGCGAATTTAGATACATGTTGACCGGACACGTCACCTGGTGGACTGATCACTATGCACTAAAATCCCTCAAAACGACCTTGGCTAATACGCCACGACGTGTTCATTGGTCGGACGAACTAAATAACTTCCCGTTTATCGTATGATGGAAGCCAGGGATCGATATGCATGTGGATACCCTCACCCGCTACTCGACCTTTCCGAAAGATAACGGATTCAGAGGAACGGAGTTTCTACTTTCGGAAAACATGTTTTTATTAGATAATTAGCGCTAGAAGGTGGCGGGGGCGTTCTTTGCTGCCATTAGCATAACGCTCTATTAATAGAGGCTGGTTAATATAATAATCGCATTTCTCCAGTTTAAGCTAGAGTCTAGGTTAATATAGAGCCGTAAGGATAGCTTAAAATTAAGTAATTGCTTCTCATTATATATTAGCCTATATAATACCGTTATATACTTAAAGTTATAGTGCTTAGCCTATAACTTAAGTACTTTCTCTTATTACTTATATACTTAGTCTCTAACTTACTATAGTATTATAATATATTCTATAATACCCTATACTTTAATTACCTTAATAATTAGGATATAGTTTATATACCTTAGGTAATACCTAAAGTATATATATATAAGTAAGACCCTAATAATAAAATAATAGCTATTATTATAGGTAAAGGTAATATTAAGTAATTAAACTGCCTATCTATATAGCTCGCCTTTAGTATAGGCCCTTAGATACTTAATTAAGGTGTAATAAGTTAGCTTAATTTAGCTATTAATCTAGGGATAATATATAATAAATAACTAGCGATATATCTCTTATATTTATTAAAAGCTTTTAGAACTTAATATAGATAATAAGTATATACTATAGGTAAGTATATGCCGCACTTTTCCCTCCTATACCTAACTTTTTATTTAATTAATTCCCTAATTACTAAATATATTAGACTTAAATATTAAGGCTAGAACCCTTCTTACTCTTTAAGCTCTCTAAAATAACTTAAAACTTAATATTTAATGCGCTATAACCCTCTATAGAGTTAATAAGCGATAAATATATCGCTATAAATAAGGCATTTAATCCTAATATAATTAAATCCCTTAATCATATTAACTATTTAATCTAGAGAAATAAAGTATTATTTAATTAATTATTAACTTACGTTTATAAGGATTTCCACTTTAGCTATATAATATAAAAGAAATAACTAATTAATTACTAATTAATAGTAATATATTATTAATTAATATAGATTAATCTTTAAACTTTATTAATTAATACCTAGACCTTAAGATATATTTATTTTAGAAATATAATTATAAGAGGGCTTAATATAAAGACTAAATTATTATCTATAATTAGTTTATATTTATAATAAATATAACTATAAAATATAATATCTAATTAAATAATATTTATAATATTAATAAGACTAACTTTATAATAAATATAATTAAAAATAAAATAAATATTATAGATATAAATAAATATAAAAAGCTAAAATTAATATAGTTTAAAAACTAAGAATAAATTATAATTATTTAAGTAATTAATATAGATAATTAAATAATCCTATTATTTATTATTAATATAAGTTAATATTACCTTATTAATAAATATTAAGATAATAACCCCTTAAGTAATTAAGCTATTATAATAACTTAAAATAGCTAGATTAATACTAAAATTAATCTTAAATAATTAAAGTATTTTAATTAATCTATAATTAAGGAAATAAATAATTATTATTTTCTTTTAACCCTTAATAGCTATAAAAGTTATTATTTTATTAAATTTAATAAATATTATAAGAAAAATAGAATTATTAGGCTTTATATCTTATTTTATTTATCTTATTTACTTTAGCCCCTTAATATTAAATACTTTAATATACTTAAGAATATTTATAATTAAAAATAAAATATTTAATTAAATACTCTATAACCTATATTTTAAAGATTAAGTTCTTTTTAGCCTTTTATAGTATATTTTAAGGTATTATAATAAAAAAGAATTTTAAATTAGCCTTTAAAGAGGCTAGGCTTATTTCTTTTAATCTAGAATATATAATCTTAAAGCTTAATATATAGCTATAGACTTTAATATTACCTAAAGAGGTAATTAAACCCTTAACCCCTTAGGTCTTAAAGACCTTAATAATTATACTTAAAGCTAGATCTTAATTTAAATACCTTAAAAGATAAATTATAAGGTATTATAATAGCTCCCTATAGTTAATTATAAAAGCTATAAAGTCTCTTAAAAAGGGAATTAAGGTAAATATATATAAGCTTATTTTATTAGAGGCTAGAGTTAAAGACCTTAAAGAAATAAATAAGATCTTAAGTTAGCGCTAGAGAATAAAAAGGACTTAATTATAGAAAAGAGGAGTAATAATAATAAAAAAGAAAAATAAGCTATTAATTAAATAGATATTAATATATAGATTATAGCTAAATTATTAAAAAGTAATAATTAAAAAAAATTAGCGTAATTAAAGGTTTAGTGCTATAATATCTATAATAAGGCTAGATATAATATAAAGATTTATTAAATAATAATTAAATTATCTAGGGAAGAATATAAGAATTAGTTTTAATTAATTAAATAATTTATAGTATTTTTATTATAATTTTAATCTTAGAGGTTAGGAAAAATATAATATATATATTATATATATTACCTATAATAATCTTATCTAAATAATTAATAATCCCTTTTAATATATTAAATCGGGCTTTTATATACTTATATAATAATATAGCGAGGCCTATAGCTCTTAATAGCTTTATAATTAAAATAAATAATATATATTTAATTATTTAATATATAATTGTAAGCATCATATTATATAATTCCTTATTACTTTATTAACTTAAGAGTAATTTAATAATAAAGTCTAACGCACATAATAAGTATATGCACTAAGTAAGTATATATACTACTATATTATATAGCGAAAAGGGCGAACCTTAAATTTTTAAAAACGCATTATTTAATTTCTATATACTTAAAAATTAAAACTTAGATTCTTTAAGAAAGAAGCTATAATATAGTGATTTTTATAGATTTTTAAAAAAAGTTATATAGCTTAGAAAGTTAAAAAAAACCTTAAAAGAATAGTATAAATAAGATTTTTCTTAAAAAGCTTATAAATAATTTTCTTAAAAAGTCTTAGAAAATGCCTACTTATTGTTAATTATATAATGAATATAATATCAGGCCTATAGCTATTTTAAGCTTAGTTTGAAATTTTAAGAATTTATTTAAAATCACCTTTTAAGGTAGAAATTCAAGTAATGTATATACTTACTTAGTATATATACTTATATATATTATATTAATTTCTTACAATAAATATAATAATAAAGGGAGTAATTATAACTTATTATATAGCTTCTACCTTAATACTTTAATACCTTAATATATTAAGTAGCTTTTAATATACTCTCTTATCTTATTAATGAAAGCTAGCTAATAGAACTTTCTCTTTAATAAGTCTAATATCTTTATAGATTCTATATACCTAGCCCTAAGGTTATTATAATATTAATAAAAGACTTTTAATCTTAATACCTTTTATTTTAAAATAATAAATTATCCCTTATATATTAATAGCTTAAGGTCCTTAATAATATACCCTTTATATTAGCTAATAGCTTTATATACCTTTTCTATAGTATTAAGGTAATATTAATTTTAGCTTTATTATTCCTTAATTAATACCTTAAGTTTATATATTAAGTATAAGAGAAATATTATTTTACCTTTTATAAATTATCTTATAATAAGATATAAAATATATTATTTTAATATAATAACCCTAACTCTAGATAATTCTATAGAGCCTTAATTTAAGTATTTTACCTTTTAAACATTTTATAAAAGTTAACCTTTAGTCTCTTGTATTTATCTATAAATAATAATAATAGAAATAATATAATAATAAATATAATACTTTTATATAAGCTTACTTAAGGAGATAGGGCCCCTTATTATAGCCCTAATAATTAAGATATATACTTTAGTAATATAATTTATATCTTTATTAATCTTAATATAAGCGATATAATATTAAATAAAGGCTATAAGCTTATTTATTAGCGCTAGCTTCTTTTTTAAGGAGGGTAAAATATCTTTATATATAATCTCGCCCTTTATATAATTTAGTCTTTATAAGATATTATTAATAAGGTTCTTTAAGCTAGCCTTATATTTAATATTAAAATTAAAGGTAATAAGCTTATATATTTATTTTATAAGTCTACCTTATAGCTCCTTTAGTAATATATCTAGAATATTAATAAAGGCTTAATACTTAATTAAAATAAGGAATTTATTTAAAAGTCTTTATATATAATAACTTTAGTACTTTAAGCTCTTTATAATTATAAGAACCTTTTATTAATTTATAGCTTATTTTTATTTTTAGTCTTTAAGCTTTCTTAATTAATAAATAAGAGGATTTTATATATTATCTATAAACTATATAAGAATACCTAAGATAGCCTTAATAAATATATTAGGCTTAATTTTAATTTTTAGTCATAAGTCTTAATATTAAAGAATAATAATAAAGTAAAAGGCTTATTTAAGGGCCTAAAATACCCCTTTAACCTTATTAATTTTATAGAAAGAACTTATTTATTTCTTATTCTTACTTCCTTTAAATATCTTAATAAAGGGGCTAATAATCACTAAATAATAAGTAATAAACTTACTATAGAAGTTATAGAACCCTATATATATCTATATAGCTCTAGATAATTCTAGGGTCTATTACTTAGTGACTAATTTAATATATAAGGGTTCTATTTTAATACCTTTCTATATAATAATATATCTAAAGAATTATATACTTTATTAAAAGAATTTATATTTTAACAGCTTATTATAGGGCTAGGCCTTAGCGAGCCTCTTAAGAATCTTATATATACTTTATATATTCCTCTTTAGTCTAAGATAATTAAAGGTCTAAGTTCTAAATTCCAGAAAAGAGAGAGAAACCGCTATTATATAACCCTATAGTGCGAATAGTACTAATAGTACTATATTACACTACAGGGCTTAAGCTCTTATAAACCTTAAAGAGGAATAATATTAAAATTAATCTCTTAATTCCTTCTATATATTAAGACTTTAAGGTATTTAATCTCTTATTTAATTTATTTATTATTATACTTAAAGAGCATTCCTAAGAAATTTTATACTAAATATAATTAACTTTGATATTTCTAAGGTCACTAGAGGCTATAAACCTTTCTAGGGTCTATATAATTACCTTTAGTATTATAGTCTATTAATATAAAAGGCTATTTACCTTTAATTTATACTTTTAATATAAGGCTTTATCTTTATATATTTATTATATATAGAGCTCTTTTAGGAGGTTAGTTAATTACCTCTAATTTATTATATATCTATAGCTCCTCTATAAATGGTAGTCGGAGTTTTTTAATAATTTATTATTATTAATTATATCACGGCCATAATATAGGCCAGGCGGGGAAGCCCTGTAGAACACCCTAACTAAATAAAGGACTAAAGGGATTGAACTTTATTTCTATCGGTCTTAGGACTAAAGGATAAAAATATCGGTCCTACCCTAGACTAAATATTAGAACGATCGGTTTAGTTAGATTATAATAAATATATAAAATATATTTATTATACTCTCTTATATAATAGCTACCTTAGCTATTAATATAATTTAGTTATATTTAATACCCTTAAATATATTATTAGATATAATACCCCTATTATTTAAGTATAGCGCGATTACTGTATCTATTAATATAAACTTAATATAATTAGTTTATTCCTTAGGAATATAAATAATCGTTATATATTAATAGCTCTTATTTAGAGGATTATTTATATTACCTTAAATAATATTAAATATAATAGCTACCTAGGTAACTCCCGTGAATAATTATTAATAGGTCCCACTTGTTAATAACCTACCTATTGCGCCCGCTTAAGCTACCCTAATTAACGAAGATATAGAGGATATAGATTGCTCGGACGATGAAGAGAATAAGTAACTCCGAGCCTAGATTACCGCTATAAGTACTAAAATAGATAGACTATATAAGCTTATTAAGAGAATAGGCGAAACCTAATATACCTAAAATATAATATACTTAGATAATATCTAGAACGTTAGTAATATAATAGCTACCGCTATAAATAGAAGGGATATAGAAGAAATCTTAAAGTTAAACCCCTTAGAATTATTCGATAGAACTACCTATAAGTTATCTATATTCTTTATATAACTAAGGGTATTTATAATATATTATTTAATATAGTTTACCCTAGAATCTAATAAGGTTTAATATACTATAGGAAGGCTTAAGGGCTATACCGCTATTTAGTTTAAACCTATTATAAGGGAATACCTTATAGTCTTAGTTAATTAATATTTATTTTATATTTATTACCTTTATTTAAATTATAAAGCCTTTAAGGTAATACTCTAATAAGCCTTTAGAACTATTAATAAAAAAGTATAAGCTAAAAGAGAAATTAAGGTATTTTAATAGATTTAATCTACCTTAGAGTATAGAATAAAATACCTTTAACTCGCCTTAAAGCTTAATTAGAATTAGGAACCCTTAATATCTTTCTTCTTTAATAGACTTAAGGAAATATAGATAGAACTCTATAAGGAGGAATATCTTAATAACCTTATTGAGTATATCGGTAGGGTAATTAAGATTAATAAATAATAATTCTCTTAAAAGAAGCTTTAAACCCTTAAGTTTAGTAACTATAAGGCTAATAACTTATAGTTTAATATTAATTAAGGCAAGAAAAGGAGTAATAATACCTCTTATAATACTAAAGCTAGCCCTATAATACTTAGGGCTATATAGAAGGGTAAATGGGATTATTATAGCCTTAAATATTAATATTATTATAAAATAAATTATATTAAGAAGGTCTATAATAAGAAATAGCGAGATATTAAGAAAGCATATTATTAATTAAATTAATAATAATCCCTCCCGGAAGATAAGAAATATATAAATATAGTATAATAAGTCTAATAAAAAGATAAGGAACCTTAAATTATAATTTGAATAATTAAACTTATCGCGATATCATAAAGTAGATATAATATATTAATAAAAAGAAATAAAGATAAATATAAATAAAAACTAGATATTAAAGTAGCCTATAATTAAATAGGATAAATTAAGGAATAACTAAAATAAACCTAAGATATATAATAATAATTACTCTTAGAATTAATAAAGTAAGGAAACCTTATGCTAGATATAATAAATAATAAAAGGGTTATTATTATAGTTATTAAGAAACTTAAATAAAAGAAAGAAGTAGTATTAATAAGGCGGAAGTAATAAGCACCCCTAATAATAAATAAATAAGCTAATTTTTAGGAAGCTACTATAGAAGGCTTCCCCTATAAGAAGTAGATTATAAGATATAAAAGAAAGGAATAAATTATAGTACCCGCTATAGTCTACTGAAGGGACTATAGATAAGATAATCCTATATAATATAATTATACCTTATGCCCCTAATATTAAGTCGAGGTATCCTAGGAGTATAATAAGATTTATAAATAATAAAAGATAGATCGATAAGATAAATTATTATATAATAATTAAATCGCTAAGATAAATAGCGGCAATATTAACTAAATTAAGTTTAAATATAATACTAAGAAACTATAGAAGGAATTATATAAGGAATACTCTTAATAATAAAAATATTAAAAGAGTAATAAAGAATTATAGATAGAAGAAAACTACCTATAGCTATATAATAAAAATAGTAATTAATATTAAAATAGCCTATAGGAAAGGTATATCTAGACGGTATAAGAATATATAGATACTATATATAAATAAGAAATCTATATTAAAGCCTACTATAGGGGATTAGCTAAAAACCTATAATATTAAGAAGTACCCTTTAACGTATAAGATAATATATAGATATACCTGATATATAAAGAATATCTTAGTATCTTATAGATATTATATTAATATTATTAATATAAAGAATATTAAGAAGAAAAATATATATAAGATTATTTCCTTATTGCCTTATTAATATAACCTAATAATAAACCCTATATATAATATAAATAAAAGGATATTAGGTATTCTATTAATATAACGCTATTAATATTATATATATTAGGTATAAGGAAGAATTATATAGAGTTATCTAGAAGTATAAATAGATAATCTATAAGGTTAAGGATTAGTAGAAATAAATTAGCTAGGAAGAATAAAAAGAATTAAAAGATTAATAATTAATAACCTAATTAAATAATAAAGACCTAAGATAGAAATAGGAATAACGTATATGTAACCCGAGCGCCGCACTCACCCGCGCGCCGCACCTATACTGTGCACTAAAACTCTATATTTTAAACCGTCATAAAAACCGGAATAAAATAGCTAGGGTTAAGGTTAGACTATTTCTAGGTATTTAACGAGAAAATAAACTATATATAATTTTTATAGATTTTTAAAAAAGTTCTTTTATAGAGAAATAGCTATTTTATAGTGCGAATAGGACTTTTTATAACTTTCCTATAAAGGGCTTACCCTAGAAGATATATAAAATTCTTTAAAAATACATATAAACTCAATAAGCTAACGCTTAATTTAGAGCTATTTTAGGCCTAGCGTGGTTTTTTAAGAATTTTTTAAAATAATTCTCTCTAAGGTGAAAATCTCACTATAAGGTATTTTGCGGCGCTCGGTTGACTGCGGCGCTCGGGTTACATATACGTTAATAATATTAAGATTAGCTATATAGCTAGGATAATATATATAACTATAGAGTATATAACTATAATAATTATAAGTATAACTATACTAGCTATATATTATTAAAAAACTAGAAAACCTACCTATAAAAGGGCTATAGGTAAAGAATAGCTAATAATACTATAAAGGCCTTATATATAATAAAAGGAGGTATTAACTTAAGATATTTTAAAATACTTATATAAATTAAGGGAGAATAGCTATATACTTTAGTAGATAGTAGAGTTAAGTAGAACCTTTTTAACTTAAGGATAGTAAATAGGCTTAAGCTATATAGAGGTATAAGGTAAAGCCCTATATAATAATTAATCTTAAAGGGAAATAATTTAATTATAATAATAAAGTTATTAATAATAAGATTAATTACCTTAAAGTTTTTATTAAAGGAAAGAATTAAAGAATCTTATTTAATATTATACCTATAAAAGGCTATAACCTAGTATTTAGGTATCTATAGTTATGCTAATTTAATCTATATTTCGACTAAAGGATTAGTTAAATACTCTCCTTTAATAAGGAAGTACCCTCTATAATAAATAATAACTTAGAAAATAATATAAGATGTTAAATTTCTATTAAAGATACTAAAGAAGTTAGGTAAAGGTAAATATAAGATACCTCTCTACCTAAAGGAATATAATATAAATATTATAATAGATAGAAATAATAATAATAAAGAATAATTATATATATTATATAATAATTTTATTAATAAAAGAAAATCTTAAGTAAATTAAGAAGATATTAAAGAAAGAATAGCTTAAGAATATTTTATTATAATACTATATCTATAAGAAGCTCTTCGCGGAAGAACTTAAAATAGGTCTACCTAAATATATATATTACGACCTAGAAATTAAATTTATTAATAAAAAGTAGCCTAGCTTTAGTAAGCTCTACCTACTTAATATAATATAATTATTAATATTAAAGGAATATATTAAAGAAATACTATAGAAAGGATATATTAGGAAAAATAATTATTTATTAGATACTTTATGATATTTATCTTAAAAAAGACTTAAAAGCTCTATCTTTATATTAACTTTAGGATATATAATATTATTATAATTAAAGACTATATACCGCTACCCTTTATTAATAAATAAAAAGATTAACTTTTTAGAATAAAGTATTTTATAGTATTTAACCTTAAAGGAGCCTATAACCTTATCTAGATTAAGGAAGGATATAAATAGAAAACCGCTTTTTATATTAAATATAGACTATTTAAATACTTTATTATACCTTTTAGACTTATAAATATACCTACTATATTTATTCTAATAAATAATTAATAATATATTATAAGAATATCTAGATATATTTATTATATATTATTTAAATAATATTTTAATCTTCTCTAAAATAGAAAAAGATATATAGAATATATCTATAAGGTATTATAAATACTATAAGATATTAACTTATTAATAAAACCTAAGAAAAGTAAATTCTATACCTTAGACATAGAATTCCTTAGATATATTATCTCTTATAATAAGATATATATAGGCCTTAAGAAGGTCTTAATAATTAAAGATTAAAAGGAATTAATTAATATTAAGGAAATATAAGCCTTTCTTAGTTTTACTAATTATTACTATAGATTCCTTAAATAATTTAGAAAGATCGCGATATTATTAATTAACCTTATAAAGAAGGATAAGATATTTATATTTAGAGATAAGGCATAAGAAGTTTTCTATATAATTAAGGAATTTATCTTAAGTAAATTAATACTTAAGATATTTAATCTATCTCGATAAATTAAACTTAAGATAAATACCTTAGACTTTATATTAGGCGCCTAAATTAAGTAATAAGATAATAAAAGACTTCTATACCTTATTATATTCTACTCCTATAAGTTATATAGAGTAGAACTTAATTACCCTATTTATAATAAAGAATTCCTTATAATTATTAATATTTTTAAGGAATTTTAATATTACCTCCTTAAAAATAAGTATTAAATTAAGGTATATATAGATTATAAGAATATTATTTATTTTATGAAAATTTAAGAATTTAATAGATAATAATTAAATATATAAAATATCTTTTAGAATTTAATTATATTTAGCTATATTAAAGGAAAAAGAATAATAGAATAGATATTATTAGTTAATAAGCTAACCTAGATATAGAAAGGATTAAAGCTAAAGAATAACTTCTATATTTTATATTAGAAGGATACCTTAAATAAAAGTTTATTAGGTGGATATAGAAGTTAGTACCCTTACTAAAGTACCTTTTTATTAAGAAATATAGGTAATAGGTTATAGACTTTATTAATTATATATGAGGATATCGGTAAAGAAAAGAGAGATTATAGATCTATAAAGGGAAATTCTCTATCCCTAATAAAGTATTTTAAACTATCTTTAATTATTATTATTATTAAGTTATATACTATAGAAACCTAAAAGAAATAACCTAAGCTATATAATATTATAATAATTATAAACTCTTATATAAGGTATAAAGAAGAATATTCTAATATAAAAAATATTATAAAGTAGCTAAATAAATAGCCTAGAAATAGACCTACCTTTTAGAAAAAGAATATAAGGAATAGATTATTAAATAATTTTATAATATAAATTATAGATACCTAAAAAGATTAATAAAATATATTAATAAATACTTCTAGGGAGATTTCCTAAAAGAATACTATAAATAAGCCTGGAATTATATTATCCATATATATATCTAGAAATAAGGGAAAATACCGGTCTATAAATAGAGTAGAACTATAGGGATACCTTACTAAATTAATATAGTTATATATATAGTAGAATAAGGTAATTACTCTTAAAGAAAATCTAAAAGTATAATATATAACTCCTAGACGACGAGAAAATAAATAAATAATAAATCCTAGATAAATTATATTATAAACTTATATGCGAAATATATAATTACCTACTATATAGATATTAAGGAATTAATAAAACCCTAAAATAAATTAAAATAATATATACCTTTCTTAATATAAAGAAAATTATTTTAATAATAATTAAATAATATAACTTTTATATAAAAATTAAGGTATAATACTATAAACCTTATAGAAAATTATAACTACACCCGGTTATATAATAACTATAGGACTTAATTACTATAGATTTTATTATAAAACTACCCCTATTAAAAGAACTAGCTATTAGAAACTTTATAAGAATATTCTTATTATTATAAATAGACTTATAAAATTTTCTTATTTTATACCTTATAGAGAATTAATAATAGCTAAAGAACTTATATACCTTTTTTATTTTTATATTATTAAGATATATAGTATCCTATTTAAGATTATTATAGGTTAAGGATTATTATTATATTAAAATTCTAATAAAGCCTTATAAAATACTTAGGGATTAATTATAAACTCTTTATTATATATTATAAGGAGATAGATAAATGAATAGAATATATAAATTAAATATTAAAATAATACCTTTAATATTATATTAATTATAAATAAAATAACTAAGTTAAGAAGCTATTAGCTATATAGCTAGCCTATAATATAGCTATAAATAAGAGTATAAAGATTATATTAGCCTATATTAATTTTAGATTTATATTAGATATCTATCGATAAATAAAAGATATAGTTATTAATCCTAAGGTAATCTTTATTAATAATTAACTTAAAAATCTCTATAAGGAAATATAAATAGAATTTAAACTTATTAAGAATAAATAAATAAATTATATTAATAAAAAGAATTAAGAGATTAATTTCTTAAAGGGAGATATAATTTACTTTATAATAAAAAATATTAAGATAAAATAACAAAATAAAAAACTTAATTATAAATATATTAAATTATATAAAATTAAATAGAATATCTCGAAATATAATTATAAATTAGATTTATTACCTAAAGTTAAGCTTTATTTAATCTTTTATATTTTATTATTTAAATTAATAGAAAATATTATTTAAGCTAAAATTAGAAATAAATTAGAAATTAAAGTTAATAGATTAAAAGAATATATTATAGAAGCTATCCTTAATATAGATAAAATTAATAATAAAATATATATTTTATTAAATAGAAGAATTATCTAGACTTAGAAAATATATAAGAACCCCTAGAATATATCACTAATATATAATACCTTCTAAAGAACTTCCACTAATAATATTAAATATAGGCTTATTAAGACTAATAATATTTTAATTAATTAAATTAATAGCCTTAAGGGAATATACCTCTATAACTATAGATAACTCCTCTTAGAGCTTACCTAACTCCTTTAAAATATATAATTATACTTAAAAGCCTTATTACCTTATGCCTTAAATAGTCTTTTTTATTTCTAGATATAAGTAAGTTTAATTATTACCTCCTTAAGAGTATCTTTATTTTAGCCTCTTTATCCTCTAGATATTTATACTCTTAGATATTTTTAGATATTATTAGGATTAATAAACTATTATAAGGAAGCTAATATAATATCTATAAAAAGAAGCTACTTTAGCGCTATTATATATAACCTTTATATTAATATAATTAAAATAATAATTAGAATAATTAGAAATTACCTTATAGGCTAGACCTTAATAGAAATAATAAGTATAACGTATAATTTTAAAATTAAAAACCTTAATATAGGAAGAAAATCCTTATACTTTAGAAAATTTATAAAGAAAAATATATTTAGAAACTCAGCTTAATATCGTATTAATAAAAGATAAGATTTTTATAAATTAAAGTTATTTATTAATAATATTTAATCGCTAAAATTAGTCTTAAGGATAAGATTAATACAGGGGAGACCTTATATATATAGCTATAATATAGGCTAGGCGGGGAAGCCTAATAAAATACCCTAACTAAATAAGGGATTAAAGGGATTAAACTGTATTTCTATTAGTCTTAAAACTAAAAGATAAAAATATTAATTATACCTTAGACTAAATATTAAAATAATTAGTTTAATTAGACTATAATAAATATATAGAATATATTTATTATACTCTCTTATATAGTAGCTACTTTAGCTATTAATATAACTTAGTTATACTTAATACCTTTAAGTATATTATTAGATATAATACCCCCATTATTTAAGTATAATATAATTACTCTATCTATTAATATAAACCTAGCATGACTGGTTTATCCCTTAGGAATATATATAATCGTTATAAATTATTATAAGGTTATTATCTATTTCTTTAATTAGTCCTTTAGGGGTCTGTTAAACCTATAATATTAATATTCTTAACTTTATCGCAGCCTATAAAGGCGATTAAAGGTGCCTAATATTTATTAATAATTAAAACAATAAAGGCCTATACCTAGACTAAAGATCTTAATATACTATATTAATAAGGGTTATTACTATATTATATATAGCTATAATAACGCTATAATTTATTAAATTAAGCTATTTATAATAAATAATAATTTAATAATAAGGCTTCCTACCTTAATATACTCTTTAAAAAAAAGAGCTAAAGATATTAATTATTAGCCTTAATAAACTCTTTAAGAAAAAGAGCTAAAGATATTAGTGGCCTTACTTAACTAACTTTATTCTATATAAATAAGCTATCTCTTAACTAAATAAAGAATATAGGAACCCTAAGGGGAGCTATTATTAATTCTTTTAATCTAAACTTTTAATTATTAACCCTTAATAATTAATAAAATTAACTCACTAAAGTATTAATTTTAATAAAATAATTATTAATATAATAATAATAAGAGGTCTATAATTAAACCTTTAATTAAATAATATAGATAATATAGCTAGGTCCTATAAGACCCGATCTCTATATAATAATAAAAAGCTTAATAATATATTACTAGATATATCTATTAATATATAATAAAGACTTAAAGAAAGAGCTAATAATAGATTCTTTAAATATATCTAATATAAGACTTTATACTTTAGGGATAAATATTATATTAACCTTATAATCTTTAGGGTTAAGATTATTATCGCGCTTTAATTTCTATTAATATTTTATTACCCTATTTTATATAGGTAGGTTAATAAAGAGCTAGATTTATTATATTACCTTATAGAGAAGCTAAAATAAGGCTAAAAGCCTAATAACTAAAAAATAAAATTCCTTTAAGATCTTAATATTAATACCTATACTATATAGTATATAATATTAGCTATTTATCTTAATATAGTATAAAATACCTAAATACCTATATAATAATATATTAAGCTTAGCTAATTAAAGATAATAAAGAGAAGGTCTAAAGAGGTTAATTTTATTTAAGAGATTAAGATAGGGTTAAAGTTTTAATAATTTAGAAGGATAATTATATAGAGGTAAAGGCCTTAATATATAGAAAAGATTTATTTAATTAAAATATTATTAGCTAAAATTATAATTAAGATATATAATATATATAGTTTATAAAAAAGTATAATATAAGGTTAAAGATAATATATTTAACTAAAGCTAGGGCTTAATAAGAGCCTTAAAATACTCCTTATATAAGCACCTATTATATAGGCCTATAGGTTATATAACCCTTAAGCCTATAAGTTAGTCCCCTTACTTTACGCTCATAATAAAGTATTATATAGAGATATAATAAATAATAGTTAGTAAGGTAAATAATAATATAAACTAAGGTAAACCTATAATATAATTTTATTATTATATAAGGTTTAATATTATTATTTATAGAACCTTTTAACCTCACTAAACATATATTATACTATCTCCAGGGGTATTCTTTTATATCTTATAGACACTTAAATCTATCCTCCTCTAGCTTAGTTTTATATCGCTTTAGTATAATATATTACTTTATTTATTTAATATATATATATAACTTAATATTAATTACTTAATTAAGGCTCTAGACTAATTAATTATATATATATCTTAAGAAAGTATTATATTATTCTTTATCTTCTTAATAGTCTTTATAATTATAAAATATAACTAACCTATAAGGTTTATTTATAATCTAGGCACTTAAGTTTAATTTAGTATAGTGATCCTTTATAAAGGGTATTATTTATTAAGCTTCTTTACTATCTTATTCTCTTTCTATTATAATTATTAAATACTTAGGAGTAAAATTAAATACCTTATAAATTTCTCTATATTAGTTTAAAGCTTATTAAATACCGCTAGGGCTAGATAGGTCCCTATTAAAGATTTAATAATCTTAATATTATACTTTAAATATTCTTTAGTAATTAATAGATCTAGGTCTATTAATTTAATATCCTCTTATAATATCTACCTTAAGGATATAGAGGGTATCTATTATATATCGCATAATAATTACCTATATATATTTTATTATATAGATTATATATATAAGGTAATTCTATCTTTAAGTTTATTATATAGGAAGTTAATCTAAGAGTTATTAGCTTTAATTAATTTATTAATTTAGTTATTCTATAAGCTATAGTATTCTTCTTACTATATTATTATAAGTAATTTAAGTTTATCTTTATAAAATATAATATTATTATTACTTTTAGGATATAAATTAGCTAAGATATTAATCTTAATTAATCCTTTAATATAGCTAATTATAATAATAATTTATTTATTATTGCTATATTAAGCTCACATATAGGAAGGTATAGAGGTAAAGGTATCCTTTTTATTGATTTATTATATAATTTTATTAATTTATTAGTTCTAAGGCATTTAGGTTTCTTAAGCTATACTAAAGGCTTAATAAGTAATTTAGGATAAGTCTTATTAGATAATTCCAATATCTATAGGTCTTAGTTAGCTACTATAAGATATATTTAGTTATTATCCCTTATTCCTATTATTATTATTCCTTTATCCTTATTCTTAATTATTATTATATTTATTAAGGTAATAATAATTAAACTAAGAGGTATAGCTTTTATTCCTCTAGGTTATTCTCTCTTAGCGTCTTTTATATTATCTTTTATTGATATTAGTAGCTATAGTGATATATTTATTAAGGTTATTTAATTAGTCAGCTTTATAAAGCTCATCCTTAACCTCTTCCTTAAGTCCTTAATAATAGATTTCTATTAAGGCCTTAATATCTTATTTAAGCTTAAATAAGATTTATTAAAATATAGCTAAATATATAGCATATAATTTATTTTAAATAAATAAGTAAAGTTTAGCTATTATTTATTACTCTTTATTAAATATTCTCAAGGCTCGCTGAAGGATAACCTTAAAGTTAAATTAATTAATAAAGGTATTTATAATTTCTTAATTTTATTTATCTTTATTATTTTCTAAGAAGTCTCTTCAAGTAGGTTTAAGCTATACTTTTATAGTACTATAAGTAAGGGTATAATAAAAAATACCTTTTTTATATTAATATTAATATATTAAGGGAATATATAGAAGTATCTCTTTATATAAATAAGAAAAGGGATTATATTACTAGCTTATCCTATAAAAGGTTTAAGGATTAATAATTTAATAACTTCTCTTTAGTCCTTATTATAATTTATTATAGCAATAATAAAAGCTAACTCTTAAGTATTAACCTAGGCTTATAGCTATATTATGACGTTCTATAGCTAGTAAAACTTAATAGCTATTTTAATATTATTAAGAGGCGCTCTATTATATATAGGGGGTAGTCCTATAGATAAAGATTTAGTAAATAGAGTATTCTATCTATTAGAAAATATATTATTTAATAACAAGGGGTATTATATTATATAACGTAGAAATATACTAAATAAGAGCTATTAATATATAATATCGAGTATTTTCTAAGGAAATAGATTAGGTATATAAAGTTTATTATTAATAGAGTATCTAAGCGTATTATATAATAGAGGTTATTATATCTTAGTAATAGGTTAAGAAGGTCTTAAAGGTAACTAAAGTCTATTAATAGCTAAGGTAGTAGCTACTTTAGTATATAATAGTAAATAGCATATATATAGGGCTTTAGATCTAATAAAGTGAGGTCTAAGTAAGGGCCTTATATATAATAAAGTAAGGTCTAAGTAATTAATATATAAAGAAGGGAATTTATAAGGAATAAAATAACACGTGATAGGGGTTTATTTAGGCCGTAACACTTAGGGACGAGACTAATAAAAGGTAGATATTATATTATAACTTAAGGAACCTCCGGGCTATATAATAAGAAGGCTCTATATTATCCCACTAGTCATAAATAGATTAAAATAGATCACGCCCTATAAGCTATAATCCCCTTTAATCTATTAAATAAGATTATAACGGCTTAGGCTCTATAAGCTATAATCTACTATAAATCTATTATATCACATAAAGTATATAAAACATACTTATTGCACTTCCTTATATACTAGCTACCTTAGCTATTAATATAACTTAGTTATACTTAATACCTTTAAGTACATTACTTAACGTAACTTATACCTCTTATTTAAGATAACGCTAATAGTCCCTTACTAATATAAACCTAATATAAATAATTTATCCCTTAGGAAATATAAGGTTATCGCGAGATAAATTAATAAGGGTACATAATAAATAAACCCTAGCTTATATTATATAATTAAGCTAGCTAAAACCTCTTCTCGCTAGGCCCTCTATAGAGACGAGGGTAAATTAAAGTCTATATATTAATATAGACTTACCTTTATCTCTAGTTTTACCTTAATTATACCTTTAAGGCTTAATATACTTATAATTCTTTAATTTTTACTTATTATAGAAGATTAATATAGAATTAAAATAAATAGATTACCTAAAATTATTTTAGGCCTTCTTTAAGAGATACCTAAATAGCCCTTTATTAGTAATATACCGGGAAATATATATATATAGCCTCTTAAGATTATTATATCTATTAGTATACTTAATTTAATAGGCTTAAATAAATTAATCTATAGAAGTAATTATCTATATATATTTAAATATGGTATTTTTATTATATTTAAAGAGTATTCCTTAATATTATTATTAAAGGATATTATTATTTATTAAATTAAGATTAATAATTATATTATTTAGAGTTAATATAATTAATTATACCTTCTAAAAGAGGATATTTTATATTATATTATTAATATAACTTATTATTATTATTATTATTATTATTAAGTTTAAATACTTAATTTAATTTATCCTATTAATTAAGCTATTAATTAAGGTAATTAAGATAATATAATAAAAGATAAAAGAGGTAGGATATTTAAGTTAATATATTTATTAAGTTTTTAATTAATTAAGCCGAGATATAAATAAAGATACTTAAGGTATTAATAAATTACTTAAAAATAATAGCTACAGTAATTAAGATAAACCATTAATATATAATTATAAGCGCCTTAAAGAGAATATTAAAGTAATTAAGATTAGAGATTAACTTAAAGTTATTAATATTAATAATTAACTATATATTAAAGTAATTAATATATTAAAGATTAAGTAAGTTAATATTAAATTATATTATACCCTATAAACTATATAGAGGATTTATATTAATTATTTATTTAATAAAAGGGAGTTAATATAGAAAGACTTTAAATACTTTATTATAAAGTCATATAATAATTTAAAACTTTAAGATAGAGAAATAAAGGATAAACTTAAAGTAATTTTATATAAAGAGAGAGAATCCCCTATATAGTATTTTATATAATAGAGAGCCCTCTATATTTTTAATTAGAGAAATATAAATAAAAAGAGAATATTTTAATAGCTTATTATTATTTTTATTCATTTCTCCCTTAAGTTAAGAAAGAGCTATAAAATAATAATATTAATATTAAGAGGGTATAAAATATTATTTAAGTTATTAAATATACCTAAGGCTAGCTAATAACTTAATTATAGAGATAATAATAAAAATAATTATTAAATTCTATTAAATTATTAATTAAAAAGAGCCTATCCTTTTCTAAGGGAAGCTATAAAATAAGCTATTAAGGAAGTAATTCCTCTAGATATAATACCTTATTAAGATATTTATAAAGCCTCTTAAGTTAATTTAATTAATAAAGCTAAATACTTAATTAATATTATTATAATAAATAAATAACTATTAAATACTTTAAATATAAAAGATTAAGCTATAGGTTATTAAAATATTATCTAGGCTTATAAATTAATATTATTTCTATAGGGGAAAAGACCTTAATAATAAAGATTAATTATATTAAGGCTAAAAAGCTAGATTTATTAAAAAACTAAAGTATATAGAAATTAAACCTAAATTATTTATACTTTTTATTTAATAATAATCTTAATTAAAAGAATTATATTTAGTTCTATATTAATTCTCTATAGGCTTATAAAAGAAGAGGTTATAATCTTTATAGATATTATTTTTAAGATGAATTTAATTAATATAAAATTTATAAAGAAGCTAAGACTTAAGCCTATTATAAATTATATTACCCTTAATCTGAAGTCCTTTTAAGTTAATAAGGCCTATATAAATAATATTTATTAAATTATTTATTTCTTTATAAATTTATATAGTGAATTATAGAAAGTCTAATAAATATATATTAATATATAAATAAGAAATATTAAATATAACTTTATTATAGCCTTTTATTTTATAAGCTAGAAGGGGATTATAATAGACTATATAATTAATAAATAATATTATATTATAATAATAAAAATAAACCCTTTATTCTTTATATAAGAGATTATTTAAAATATAGAAAGAGTATATATATTATATATTATTTCTTTCTTTATATTTAAAGAGTTAATTAATAGGAAATTTATTAAGACTAAAGACTTAATATTAAAGATACTTGAGGACTACCTAAAAGAACTTAAGGGACTTAAGGGGTTCTTTAATAAATAAATAATAAAGAATATACCTAAACTCCTAGAAGTAATATATAAGATTAACTAAATTAATAGTAAAAACCTGTTATATAACTTTATTTATACTCTAAATATAATATAATATAAAGCTATATATATATATCTTATAGAGAATTTAATAAATAAAAGGATTTAATACTCTATAAATATAATAAAGGCTTTAATTCTCTTTATTTTTAAGAAAGATAAAAAATTAAGACTTTATATTAATTATAGAGGATTAAATAAAATTATAATTAAAAATTTATATTCTCTTTTAATTATTAATAATTTATTAAATAAATTTAATAATATGAAATAGATTTTCAAGATTAATATTTATAAAGCTTATTATAAAATTATAGTTAAAAAGGCTAATAAGTAAAAGATTACTTTTTATATAAAATATAAATATTTAAAATATATTATTATATCTTTTAGATTTATTAATATATTTATTATATTTTAAGATTATATTTATATAATATTGAATAAGAAATTTAATATCTATTATATTATATATATAGATAATCTTATTATTTATTCTTAATTTAAAGAGGAATATATAAAGTGTATATATAAAATCCTTAAGAGGGTTATTAAAATTTATCTTTATAGAAAGCTCTTAAAGTATAAATTCTTTTCATAAAGTATAGAATTCTTTAAATATATTATTATACAGAAAGGTATTAAAATAAAGCCTTTATATATTAAATTAATTATTAAATAATAGACTCTTAAATCCTTTAGGATTATTTAAGTATTCCTAGGGTTTTATAATCTCTATAAGAAGTTTATTATTTATATTTAATAATTATTAGGCTATTTATTAAGATATTTAAAGAGAATAAAAATAAGAAATAAATTAATTTATTTTATTAAATAAAAGAGGCTAAAGAGGTATTTTAAGCCCTTAAATAAGCCTTTTATTTTATAATTATTCTTTAATGTTAAGACTTAATATTAAGGATTAAAATTAAAATTAATATATTTATTAAAGCTATCTTAGGTATCTTTATATAATTTATAGGTAATATATAATACCTTATTATTTATTAATTAAGGAAGTTTAAAGACTAAAAATAAAGATAAGCTATAGGCTAATAAAAGCTTTTTATTATTATAGAGAGCTTAAGATATTAAAGTTATTATTTATAAAGACTTTTAAATAAATTTTTTATCTTTATTAATTATTAAGCCTTTATTAATATTATAGATATATTAATAAAAGAGCTTTAAGGTAGATTTATAAGATAAATATATAAGCTTTCTATTTTTAATTTTAATATTAAATATATAGCTAACTTTAAGAATTTATTAATAATTTCTTTTAAAGATTAAATTATATAAAAGGTAAGATCTTATATAAAGATATTATCCCTACCTTAAAGAAGAAGTTATTATTAATATATAAACTTCTATATTTTATTTAATATTATATTATTAATATTAATATTATTAAAGATATAGATAATATTACTTAAGTATATATCCTAGAAATTAAAGCTATAATAAAGGGCCTTATTCGCTTTTATAAGCTTATATAAAAATCTTATATTTATTATTATATTATTTCTATTATTATTATTTATAGATAAATAAAAGAGATAAAAGGTTAACCTCTATAGAATACTTAAAAGGTAAAAGACTTAAGTAAAGTATTTAGAGAATTATCTAAAGTTAGGGTTATTATATCGGAATAATATATTTTATATCTCATTATAAGATAATTTATAGAGAGTAAAATAATATTTCTTTTATAATTTATATATAAACTTAAGGTATTATTTAAGGAATTATAGAGCTAAAATTAATATTACTTTAAGACTATAGGAAAGGTATATAAAGCTATTAATTAATATAAGGGATATATTATTAAGGATATTAGGCTATTAAAATATAAGGGATTATTAATTGTTTTAAAATAAAAGGTATTAAGATTAAAAGTCCTTTATTAATATTATAATAACCTTAAGGCTAGATATATAAGATTTAAGAAGATATTAATTTAATAAAGAGAAAATTTTCTTAATAAAGTCTTATTAATAATATAAGAGAATATATTAAGAATTACCTTATATATTAAGGTATTAAGGTATTAAGGTATTAAGGTATAAGCTATATAATAAGCTATAATTATTATTTATTAATATTTTAAGAGATTCATATTATTATTATTAATAATAGAAATAAAATTATTATAAGTAAATTCTAAAGGCTTTTTATAGAGATAAAAGAGATATATCGCTAATTAATTATTATATATTATCTATAAATTAATAGCTAAATTAAATAAATCTATTAAATCTTAATTAAATCCTTAAGGGGTTATATTATAGATAAATTATATAAGTAAATAATTTAATTACTTAATATAGCTTTTACCTATAATAATAGCTATTATTTTATTCTTAAGGTCTTACCTATATATATACTGTTTAGGTATTACTTAAGATATATAGATTATATCTTAATTATTAAGCTAATTAAAATATAAAATATTATAAAATATATTATAATATTATAATAAATTAAGGATTAAATATAAAAATATTAAGAGAAAGTAATTAAATTATAGGCTTAATATTATAATATAAAGTATAAGCTATACGTATATATCTATAGATAGTATATTAATATCTCTATAAAGAATTAATATTTTAAAAACTATAAATTAGCCCTTTAATTTATTAAGGTTAAGATCCTTAAGAAATATAATAAATAGGTATATAATATTAAATTATTAAAACCTTATAAAGAGATATATAATATTTTCTATAAATTACTCCTAGAATTATAGAAAGACTATAGAATATAATATAGAGATATTATTACTTTATTAAAGCTTAAGGATAAGCCTAATAAATAAAAAATAAAAAAAGTTATTAATTATAAGGAGATTAATAAAAAAATATTACCTTATAAAATAAAAAGCTAGCCTATAGAATATAATACCTAGGAATTAAATTATTACCTCGGAAATATATAAATAATAATTAAGAAATACTATAAAATTATAAAGAAGGTATATAAGAAATAAAATAATATTTAGGTAAGTTAATAGAGAATAAAAGGTAATTAGGCTATTTATTAAAATTATAAAAATACTACCTATAAAATATAAGAATATTAAAGAATAAAATAAAATACCTTTATATAGAAATAAGGAACTATAAAGTAATAGTAGAATATATATCTAGCTTAACGGGTATTAATATAAAAGGTAATAATATTAATATTATTATTATTATTATTATAATTATTCGGGCTATTATTATTATAATTATTAATATTATAGCTATAACTATTAATATTATAGCTATAAAAGGTAAGCTATAAGCGCTTAAGAATAGGCTAAATAGCTTAAGTAAAAAGAGTATTTATATTATTACTGCTAATATTAATATTAATATTATTATTATTATTATTATTATTATTATTATTATTATTATTGTCCTTATATTTACTTCTATACTTAATTAATATAATATTAATATATTTAATAGCGATTAAGGGAGATTATTTATTTTAATTATTAAGTATTTTAATAATGAGGGTCATAGAGAAATTAATATATAGATTAATAAAGGCCTTCTTACTATAAATAATAATAATCTTAATAATCTTTAGGTAAATTAATATTTATTTAAGAGCTTAGGCCTTAATATTATTATAAATATAGAGACGCTAAATAGCCTTAATATAGTTCTTAAAGTTCATAGAGTGCTAAATAATATTAGCCTATAGAAGAGATTAATAAAGGAATATTAAATAAATATTAAATAATATATATTATAGAGGGTAAAGGTAATTATAATCTCGCGATAAGATTATTATTTCTATAGATTATATAAAGTAATATTTTTTATTAATATTAATAATAAGGTTCTTTAGGTATTTCATAAGAATAATTTAAATAATATTATATTATTTAAGGCTTAAATAATATAATTATAGATAATAAAAATAAGAATATTTATTAAATTTATAGATATTATAGGGTTATAGAAGTAAAGAATAATAATAAAATTTTAATAAAATTAAGTAATACCTTAAAGGTTATAAAAGATCTAGAAGAATATTAATAAGTATATTAATAAATATAAAGAAAGATTTATATTATTATATTTAACAATCTATAAATTATAATAAATATAATAGCCTTAATTCTTAATTTTATACATATAGATTATATAAAGTAACTCGATATCTTTATATAGGTTATAGATATAATTAAGGTAAGGCTTATATTTAAGCTCTAAATCCTTAAAGCTATAATTTAAATTAAATTAATAGCTTTAGAAGATATAAATATAGGAAATAAAGGTAAATATTATAAAATTAAGGTAAAAATATAATAAAATAGGTATTATTATTATTATTAATTATAAAGGGATAAAGATAAAAATAATAAAATTAAATTAATAATAATTAAGAAATATAAAAGAGATTATAATATTTATATAGGTAATAATAAAGTATTATTATAGAGAGGCTATAGTTATAAAAGGTAAATATTAATACTTAGCTATTAAAGGATTAATAAATATATTTTTATCTATTTATATATAATAAAGATATATTTAATAAAGGTAATAAGGAAATCTTAGATAAAATTTATCTTTATTATATAGAAGCTTCTATAATATTAAAGGGAATTATTTTAAGAATAAATAATTATTAAAGGCCTTAGGGATTAAAGCCTCTAGAGGGGAGGTAATTATAAGGTTATCGCGAGATAAATTAATAAAGGTAAATAATAAATAAACCCTAGCTTATATTATATAATTAAGCTAATTAAAAATTCTTCTTATTAGGCTCTCTATAGAGATTAATGTAAATTATAGTCTATATATTAATATAGATTTACCTTTATCTATAGTTTTACCTTAATTATGCCTATAAGGCTTAATATACTTATAGGAAATATACTATCGTTATAAGAATATAAGCTAAGGGATTTTTATTCCGCTCGCTTATCTATCTTACTCCCTTATTTTATATATTATATATAAGGCCTTTTAATCTATTTAATTATATATATAAATACTTTCTTAATAAATAAGAGCGGGATATTTCTTACTTATATATATATAAGTTAAATTTATATAATAGATCTTATTTATAGCGCTAGCTGTGTATATATAACTTACTTAATGCTATTATATAGAGTCTAATCTTATAGTTATAGTCTTAAACTTATAAGCTTTATTAAAAAGGCAAGATAGATATAGAAGATAAGGGGGACGACAGCACTAAATACTGGGCTATATATCTCTTAAATTAGTAATATAGCAGGCAATAAAGGCAGTACTACTAACTAAAGTAGCGCGCTATACTTTTTAGCTCAGTAGTGACTTTCCGATAAGATCTATCTGGCACGGAACCTCTTTCCATATGAGAAACTGATCTATTTGACTGCCCAACGGAAGATGACAAAAGATGGAACCCGCTCTAATCTAGTAGGGCGAGGAATCCGTTGATAGAGGAATTGAATGACTCTGTTGGCTCTGGAAGCCTTCACGCCACCACGCACATGATAGACTCGTGCACGCGCGACTGATAGTGAATGTCCTTCCTACCATCCAGGAACCTTCCTAATATTCAGTTTCCACCCCGAGTAAATTTTAAACAGAGTTAGGGCAAAGTTATCTCCTATCTCCTGGCCTTCATCCGATCCATTACAAGGATCGATAGGGGAGAACTCGTAACGACCTACCAGGCTAGCGACAAAACAAGAAAGTTGATCTCTCGCGTATTGTTCTCCCACACATCGACGTGGGCCACCCCCGAATGTCAGAAACGAGTATCGGTGGTCCGCTCCGCCGGTGGGGTTGTCTATCCACCGTTCTGGGTTGAAGACGCGAGAATCAGGACCCCAATGAACAGGGTCACGGTTAAGAGCCCAAGGTGAAAAGACAACCTTGGTACCCTTACGGATTGGCTCGCCCAGAAGAGCTGTTTGTTCCACAGGCTCGCGCCAGAGAAGTGTGTTGATTGAATGGTAGCGCAGGACTTCGTTGGTGACGGCGTTGAGATATTTCAGATTGTGAATCTGCGATTGGCTAACGTCCTTTTCCGTAGAAGAGTAAGGAGACGTTATATGCTCTCGAATCTCCTTTCTAAGACGCTCCTGGATATCTGGACGCCTTGAAAGCAAGTGGATGGCCCAACAGGTGGAGCCTGCAACGGTTTCTGTGGCAGCGGCAAAGAAGTGAACTGTTTGCTCAACTAGATCTTGGTGGGAGAAATGACCCGTCCGCATGATCAACGTGAGCATGTCGGCGTCGGGATCATCTTCGTGCTTGACGAAATTTCTCTCGTGCTCCGCAACAACATCCTCCGCTGTGGCACGAACCAGGTTCATGATGCTGTGGATTGTGTTGACTGCACGCAGAGGCAGTTTCAGCGCAATCTTGGGCCCGATGAGGGAAGCGGCCCTGAGTGTGAGTTGGCCTCGCTTGGTTGTCTTGAACATTTCTATGTATGCGCGACCAAAACGGACCTTTGGGTCGTGGGAGCTCCTGGTGCTTTTTCCTTTGCCGAGCCTCTGAAGCGCCTGGAACTCCGTGCTAAATCCAAATCGACCAATCATGTCGATACTTGCAGCGGAGACCAGTTCAATGATGCTGGCGACACCGCACATTGAGCCCTCGCTTTTATCGCTCATGACCGATGATTCCATATTCGTTGTGTGCTCGGGAAGTAGGTTGAGGCCATCAACTGCCGTCTTCCAGAGGGTTGGAAACCACTTCCTCATCTGAGCGGGACTGAAGACAGGGTTGAACCTCTTGCGGGCTTGCTTGTGTTGCTCTCCTTCTTGAATGAGCAAGCCATGGCCAGCAATATTGTTTGCTAAGATCCACTGAAGCTCAGGTTTGACGAACTTGTAGGCGTTTGTAAACAAGAGATCTTGGGCAGCATCTGGGCTCGCAACAAAGATGCGCTCCTCGTTGAAGACGCCAAAATACCTGATCAGTCCCTGGTGTGGGAGATCATCAATCCATTTCTCAATTTCGGGAACTTTCGGCTCGTGAAGAAGGCGGAACAAGATGGAACCTTGGTTTGGAGAGGGAAGATGCTTGAGAGGACTGAAGCGTGGTTTGATAAAGAGGCGATTGAGACAATACAGGACTAGACCCAACGTAGCCAGTGCAGGAAGCACCATCGGCGACCTAGAGATAATGCTCAGTGATAACATGATGAAGAGTATTGGTAGGTAAAAGGTCGTAGTCAGAAATCTGCGAGTTGTGTGCGGGCTCCCAGAGGCAAACGGAACGCATCGTTATATGTGAAGAAAACTCGGCACAGTCTCTTCCATTCTAACCACCGAGGACACACCCCATGACAACTCAATAACCGGGAAGACTTAGCTCGCTCCCATGTTCCCCTCGCGAGCGTCAGGACACAGCTACAACTGCCGAGCACCAAGTCACGGCAAGACCGCCACCGGGCACCCCTAGATCCTTGTCTACTATGTCGACGTGCTTCGAGGCTTCTATCTTCCGAAACGGCAGTGGCTGTCTGAGGTCCCGGAGGTGGGGCTCTGGTGACGCGTATGACTCCGGATCGAATGTGACAAGGGATATTCTGACACCAACCCGCTTCCCAGGGTATCCTAATAGTTCTTCTCAGGGGAGGTAGTAGAGTGAGGCCTGCGGACTTGACTACAAATAGCGCAGGTGCCTAGCCGCTTTGTCCGCGTAAATGAAACTTCTTATCTACGCACTCCCTTATATCCAATCTCCACTTATTTGCTCATTAAGATCTATTCTCGCCATGCAGACGCCAGCATCCAATGAAATCCGAGCTATTTCGGATGACAGTGAGGCCGCAAGCCCAACCTTGGTCTCCAATCCTCTCGATGAGCGAGACAAACCGGTCAATTGGTCATTTTCTAGAAAATGGGCCATCGTTGGGAGCACGTCACTTGCCACATTTGTCGTTTCCTTTGGCAGTAGTGTCTATTCCGCTGCGATTCCTGAGATCCGGACCAAGTTCAGCGTTTCAAGGGACACAGCCCTCCTGGGGGTTACACTCTACGTGCTCGGGTTCGCCCTGGGCCCGATGGTCTGGGGTCCAGCATCGGAGTTGTACGGAAAGAGGAGACCCTTGTGGGTCGGCTACTTTGCCTTTTGCGTTTGTCAGCTGCCCTGCGCGCTCGCACAGGACCTCTCGACACTGTTGATCTTCCGGTTTCTCTCTGGCTTAACAGGGTCTTCGACCCTGGCAATCCTCGGGGGCATGTACATTGACTTCCTCAGCGGCCCAACGGAACGCGGAATTTCTACAGCAGTCTTCAGTGTTTCAACTTTCTGCGGGCCAACGGTAGGCCCAATTCTGGGAAATCTAGCCGCGGTCAAGTTAGGATGGCGATGGACTACGTGGCTTACCCTGATAGGAGGTGTTTTCTTCGGAGCTATGGCCTATTTCCTGACACCTGAAACTTCCGAGGCTGTGATACTGCTCCGGAAAGCACGGAAAGGCATCCGTGAGGGTGGATCGTCGGAGGATATCCTGTCTCGAACACGCCGCACGGAACTAGGTATGGGAGTCTTCCTTCAAAACTACCTCACAAAGCCAACTAGGATGTTTATGCGAGAACCAATAGTAGGTAAGCCCGAGGAAACTTTAGTAGGAAACTTATTGATGCCTTGGAATAGCTTGTGTTCTTTACCATATACATGAGCCTCGCTTACGGGGTCATTTACATCGCCTTGACCATGTATCCGCTCGCTTTTGTCACATCTCGCGGATGGTCTCGGATCGACGGGAGTCTGCCATTCATTGGTATCGTCGTCGGTGTGGTACTAGCGTGCATAATCATTGCTCTGCATAGCATCTATTACGTCTCCCCGAAACTCCAAGAAACCGGAGTTCATGTGCCGGAACGTCGTCTGCCGCCAATGATTGCCGGCTCAGTAATGCTATCTGCTGGTACGTAAATCTTGCTCATTATTGATTCGCACACTCAAACGCCTCGCCAGGTATATTTTGGTTCGCGTGGACCTCCGACCCGAGTATACACTGGGCAGCACAGGTCCCGGCAGGAGTCCTGATAGGACTCGGTTCGATTTTGGTCTTGATGTGCGGCGTGATCTATCTAATTGAGGTGTATCTAGTCCATGCGAACAGTGCTCTCGCCTTCAATAATCTTGTACGCTGTGGGGTAGCGGCGACATTTCCTTTGTATGTTACAGACTTGCTAGAAGATGCAGGGCTGGACATAGGTGGCTCGGTGCTCGGCTCTATCTGCCTCGCGCTTTCGCCTATTGCTTTCCTGTCTTGGCGATATGGAGAGAGTATCAGACGCTGGTCAAAATTTGCGCAAGCATGAGAGTATATTAAGGCTCTTGACATATAACGGGTAGCCGAGATGAATATTATCACGGCAAGGGCTCACAGAGCATAGTTATAGCGCAACCTGAGGAAACCTTAAAGCTATAAAAAGTAACTAGTTCGCTGATTATAAGAGGTACGTTTCGGGCTTAGGTTACCCCCTAAGGTCTAAGGGGCGGCGAATATCTTAGTGAAATTTTTTTTCGCTTAAAAAATACCTTTAAAAAGTTCTAAATAATTTAGCTTATTAATATATATAGTGAAATCTATATTATTAAATAGCCCTTTTCTTTAGCTATATAATAATATTGTCGTTTTTTATTTTAAGGTTAATACGTATTTATAATAAGCTATAGAAGTTAAGGTATAAGGGTGTTATAAGATTAAATGTATACTTTTCTTATTAATTATTATTATATATCTATACTTTTTTTCTTAATTATTATTATAGGCTAATTAAAGGCCTTAAAAAATCCTATAACGCCCCTATCTCTTAATAAAATCTTATAACCCCTTTATCTAGATTTTATCTCTTAAGTCTCTTTTAATCTCTCTCTATATTTTAATTTTTTTTACCTTTATAAAAAGAAAAAAAAATCTCTTTTATTTTTTAGATAATTAAATTAATTAAAATTATATTATAATAATCTCTTAATATATAATATACTTAAAATCCTAATATAATTATATTTATATTAATAATAATAAAAAGTATAATAAAAGGCTATAGTTTTATTAAAATTTATTCATAATCCTTCATTTAATTTACTTAAGAACCTTCTTAAAATCTATTAATTTTTTAATTTCTTTAGTTAATAAACTTAAACCTTTCTTAAATATTTCCCTATTAATTCTTATAAATATACCTTAACTAAAGTATATTTAAGTTATATAGGTATTTAATATAATACTAATAGCTTACCTATAAAGGTATATTTAAATTTACTCTTATAGTATATTTATAAAAAAATTAGATTCCCGATATAATAAATAGCTAAAAATAGATAATAAAATATAGGTTAATTTAATTAATTAATTACCGCTAACCTTATTTATCTATTAGGTATTATTAATAAGATATTAATATAATATTAAAATTTAAGGTTATTTTAAGGTAATTAACCTCTATTAAGTTTATACCTTTTTTACTCTTAATTAAGAATACTAATTATTAATTATATATTACTTAGGGTTATAGAATTTAACTTAAGGTTATAGCTTATATATAAAAACTTATAAATAAATAATATTACCTCCTTTTTAAATTCTTACTTTTTATATTATTAATATATAATATATATATTATAATTAATTAATTAAATTATCTTTATTATTAAGCCTTCTTTATATTTATTTATAATAAAGTATTTTATATTTAACAAAGACCTCTTAATCTTTATTTATAAGATCTATTATATTATTATTCTTAGCGATAATATCTAATAATATTTATATTAAGTCCCCTATAATCTTATATAATTAAAGATCTAATAAATCTTTAAATAAAGAAAATTATTTAATTAATTAAAATATATAAAGGACCTTAATTAATTATTATATTTAAGTTTATTAGGCCTTTTTTTATTAAGCTTAAATTAATAAGAGAGAATAAATTTAATTATATATAGGACTTAATATATTATTAAGTCTATAAAACTCTCTAATAGAAATATAAATACTTATAGATTAATTATAATAAAATTAATAAAATAAATAAAAAAAGAAGATTAATCAAGGCTTTTATTTATATTATTATTATATAATCCTTATTATATTAATATTCTAAGGTATTTTATTATTAACTTTTTAAAAAGGTTAATATAAGAAGTATTTTAAGGTTAATATATAATAGCCTAATATATAGCTATTTAATTAAATAACTCTCTTTATATCTTTTTATACTAAGGCCTTTATTATCTATAAGAAAGAAGCTAACTTTATATAATACCTTAATTAATTTATCTAGGTATAATTATAACTTAATTAATTTAAATTAATTAATTATCTATAAGCTTTTATTAATAAAAAAGATAAACTATAAGAGGTAATCTTTATTAATATTAAATTAAGCCTAAAAGAAATTAATAAGATTAGCGATATAAGGTTTATATTTATTATATAAATACTTAATTAATTAATATAGGATATATAGGGCTTACTTTATTTATAAAAGATCCCCTATATAGCCTAATTTAAAGTTAATAAGGTAAATATTAATATAATTAATAAAAGGCTATTTAGCTATTATTATAAATATAAAATTAAATATTAATATATTTATATAGCTAAATAACTTATATTTTATATTTTATATTACCTTAAGCTTAATAATTTAAGTAAATACCTACCCTTTAAGGTTAGTTAATATTAAGAAAAGGTATATAATAACTTTATAGAAGTTATAGATAATATAGTCTAATTATAATTAAATACTTAAGGCAATTTCTTTAATTAATTACTTATTAAGACTTTTATTAAGCTTTAGGCTATAATACTTAAGTTCTTTATCTCCCTTCTTTATTAATATATTAAGAATAATAAATATAATTATATTATAATATTATTTAGTATTATACTTAATATTATATTAAATAGCTTTTAATATAATTATAATATAATTATATTATAGCTTTCTATAATTATTATAGTCTCTTAATTTTTAATCCTTAAAGAGGTATATCTTATATAGGCTAGATCTATTTAAGACTATATAATAATAGGGAAAAATATAGCTGCTATTAAAGAGGCTACCTTTAATATTCTTAAGCTAATTAAATATTATAGATTATAATATTCATTTAATAATATATTAAAGGCTAAAGCTACCTCTATATAATTTATCCTTTAGCTTTATAACTATAGAATTATTATTAAGGCTAATATAATATTATTAAGTAAGCTTTATTAAGATAGCCTTAATATTATTTATTAGGGAAGTTAGCTATTAGAGCTTTATTATTTTATAATAATCTATCTTTAATATTATTAACCTTACTTTATTTTATAACTTCTTTTTATAATAGAAATATTTATTACTTAATAATTAGCTTATTTAATTATTATTAATCCTATAAGATTTAATCTAGGATAATATCTATAATAAATCCTTTAATAATTCCTTCCTTAATAATTTATATTAAATAATAGCTAAATCTATAAGATTTTAATTAATTATCTATATTTAGAATTAACTAAAGTTAAAAAATTAATAATATAGTATTAATAATTAGATTAATTTAGCCCTTAATATATAGGCCCTTTCTATATATTTAAATACCTTTAATTAAATACTTAAGTACCTCTTTATCCTTATTTATATCGCTAGCGGTTTTTTAATATAAAGTATAAAGATCTTATCTTTATATTATTATATTATAATATTAAGGGGTATCTATAATATCTTTATAGATTATAATATAATTATATTTATTATTAATATTTATAAGGGCCTCTTATATATATAGTAATTATACATTATTTACTATTTACTTCCTTAAGAGGTTAATATATTATTAATTTATTATCTATAGCTTATTTTATTATTTATTAAGACTATTTTTATTAATTGATTATTAAATTAAATATAGACCTTTTTATTATTTCTCTAAAAGATTAAGGGTTTAATAGAATATAATAATAATAATAGCCTTAATATTTCTTAATTAATTAATTCAATATTTTATTACCTTTAATTAGACTTTAAATTTCCTAAAAGAATAAAAGAATAATAAGCCTTAATATTAACTTTAGATAATATATTATAGATTATCTATTTATTATTAAAGAACTTTACCTTAATTTAAATATCCTAAATATTATAATATTAAAGTATAACTATAGGGTCTAAGTTATTTAATATTAATATATAGAGATATATCGCTATAGCTATTAGCTATTATTTTATTTAAGATATTTCTATTATAAATAATAATCTCTATAATAAAGTAAATAATAATAATAATATTAATAAAGTATTTAATTAAGAGGATTTTAGCGAGAAAGATATTATTATAATAAAATAGATTAATTATTCCGCTTAAACTTTAGGTATAATCTAGAGCTATAATCTTTAGGAGGGAGACTTTAAGATTTATTAGCGCTAAGAGAGCTTTTAATAACTTAATTAATAATAATATGTCTTATTAGGTTTTTATGTAGCTATTTAAATATCCTCTATAGCCGCCTATTCTATTATAAAGAGATTAAGTATTTATATTAATATAAAATAATTCCTATCGCTTTAGGCTATATATTAAAAGTAATTATATAAAATCGACTCAGATCTTAAGCTAAAGAGGGTATTAAGTAATAATATTATATTTTAATTAAGCTAGAGATTAATTATATAGGTTATTATAAATAATAAGAGCTTAATTATTATTATTATATTAACTAAAAGTAATAAAAGCTTTTTCTTTTAATTATTTATTATAAATTATATTATTAGAGTTATTATTATTATTATATTATTAGAGTTAGTATTATTATTATATTATTTATATTATTATAGGGAAATCTCTATAACTATATAAGAGATATAAATAATATAGCCGCTTAATAATATTTTAATTAAATAATTAGATATATAATAATTATCTTTATAACCCTCGAGGTAGCTTTTATTAAGTAATTCTAGACCTACCTTAATATACTTTAGTCTTAGGCTTAGCTTAATTATATTATTATTAATAAGTATTATATTATACTTAAGGGTAGCCTTAAGTTTTAATTAAAGCTGAGGGAGCTTAGCCTCTTAGCTTAATATAATATATAAATAATATACCTTATAGCCATACTAGCTATTATAGAGAAGGCTACCTTTATTTATTGAATTAATTATAACCCTAAAGAGGTAATTATCTTCTATAACTTAATTAATAGACTTAATATTAGCTATAGTATCTTTAATATTAATATTTATAATAATAAAGATAGATAAGCCTTAATTATTAATAATTTAATAATAACTTAAGGAGGTAGAATCAATAAAAACCCTATATAAATAAAAATAATACTAAAGATTCCCAGGCGGCTAAGTTATAGAGAAACTAAAGAGGCTAGGTTATAGATATTTTAGGCGGTAAATTAATCTATTATAATATATATTAAAAGATAATCACTAGAGAAGATAATACTATAAGTTTTAATTAATTTTAGAATTAATTATATTATTATACCTAAGTTAAAGTTTAATTAATTTTTTTTAATATAATTAAAAAAGAAAAGCTATATATTATATAATTAGGCTATATAGGTAGAATATATATTTAGGTATATTAACTAATTTAATTTAATAACTATATATAAGGCGAGGGTTATATTAATTAGGGTTAGGGTTATTAGATTAAATAATATAGCTAGAGAGAGTAAAAGCCTAGCTATTATAGGTAATTATTAAGAAGTTATTAAGAATAAGAGCTTATTAATATAGGGATAATATTAGGGGCTAAAGTAGAACCCTATTAATTAAATTAAGGTAAATCTATCCTAAAAGGAAGCTTATTAGCTAGAGCTTATTATATTATTTATATAATATAGATAAAATTAAGGGTAAGATAGGTAATAAAGCTATATTTAAGTAAGGGTCTATACTTTAATAAGGAAAAAAGCCTATTAAATAATAAAAAATAAACCTAATAATTATTAAAAGTAAGAATCTATATATCTATTAAAGAATAAAGGCCTATAGTATTTTATTATCATTACTATATAGGCTAAATAAATAATAAATAAACTTTATAATAATTAAGAGTCTTAGGCTATTATTATAGATTATAAGAACCTATAATATATTTTAATATAAATGAAATAGAAAGGTATTTTAGAGAATATAAATATAATAATAAATATAAAATTATATTTAATAATTAGGCTATAGCTATAATAATAATAGCTAATTAATTATATCTAATAAATAAAATAGAGAAGAAAGGCGATATTAAAGGGTCTAAGGGTAAATATAAAGCTAATATAGATATAGATAAAGGTAGAGAACATAGAGAAGGTAATAGCTAGGTATAAAGTAAAAGCGCTATTATTAAAGGTAATAATTAATATAAAGGGGCTAATAGGTAATATTAAAGGTATAATAGCTAATAATTCTAAGGATAATTAATATAAATAATTCAATAAGATATTAAAAGGAATACTTAATTAGCGATTTATAAGTTAAAGGGAGGAGAGGTAATAATTATAATATAAAGTATAGATAATAAATATAATTAATTATAATTAGGCCTAGTAATTAATATATAAGAGAATAATAAAAGAAGAAAAAAAAAAGAAAAAAAAAAAGAGAGAGGTAAAAGAGTTTTTATAGATAATATATATTAAGGACGTATATAAATAAGAGATATATAAAAGAGGGTTATAATTAAGAGGTATATAATAGAGAGCTATTTAATTAATAATTATTATATAAAAATAAAGAATTAATTAAGATATAATTTATTATAAATAATTAATTAAGTTATATATAGCTATAGAGTAAATAATAGAGGGTATAATATTATATAAAGTTTAATACTATAATAACCTATAAAAGTAAATTTAATATTAATAATATATATATTTATACTAAATAAATAATTATTTATTTATAGTATAATTAAGAAATAATATATTTATACCTATAACATTTATATATATAAGATTATTTATATTATTATTATATAATATTAGCTAACTTAAGATAGAGGTTATAATATTAATCTAAATTATTATAAAAGGTTAATAAAAAATAAGGCTAATTAGCTACTTAATATTGAGTTATTTATATATTTACCTAAATACTTATTTATTTTTTATAAGAAGTATAAATATAGGTGTATTATTAATAAGGGTTTAAATTATTTAAAGATTAAATATAAAAATATTAGCTAGAAAGATATATAGTAGATTAAGTAGATAATAATTATAATCTAAGGTATTATTAAAGATTAAGCTATATTATAGGGGTAAATATCGCTGCTATTAATTATTAGTATAAACCTATATATTTATAAAGGACTGAAGAATGTAGACTATAAAGTCCTCGTAAGGTGTAGGGTAGGTAATGGAGATAGGAGGTGAATAGGCAGTGGAATCAGTCCATATGAAAAGCTGATTAGCTAGATAAGGAATCATATAGCCAGAAAAGTGGGTCAAAATATAAATAAGGTTCAAGAGGAAAAAGAGAGCTTCTGATTGGTGGTCTTATTGGTTGTATTGCATGAGAGGATATAGATCTAAGAGAGGTTCGAATTTTAAGGGAGTTCTTCTTCTTTTATAGAAATAGCTCGGAACCTATTCGTCCGATTCGGCCGAAAATCATACCGCCGGATAGCCTGATTTCCGGGCTATCTAGCCATATAGGGTAGGCTGAAATCGGATAACTGGATCCCAAGTTATCGCATAAAGATGTATTTAACTATAGAGGTTTTATATTAGGGAATTTAAAACCGGATAGAAAATACCCGTATTTTGAGCCTGGCTTTTAATGGCGTTATCGGGCTTATGATTAAGCCCTATATCCGAGGTCACGTGACTTACCCCATAGGGTAATATTACTAAAATTGTATAATTTTAGGACTTTTATGTAACTCTCTAATATCTTGCTTATATAAGTAGATATTGCTTATATAAGTATACCGTTATAAAGCGCTAGCTTTATACTATATAGTACTAAATTCTTATACTTATATCTTATAATCTGAATTTACTAGAATTATTTATAAAGTCCCTTATATATTATGAGGTCTTTTATAATATTAAACTATTATAATGTAATATATTAAGTTATAATAAATACCTATATATAATATAAGAGATCTAATAAATATAGAAATATTACCGCGGCTAATATAAATAAGTTAATAATTAAAAGAGAGCTAATAATATTTAATATTAAGTATAATATAATTAATAATTAATACTATAGAGGTACAAAATATCTAATTAATAGATATATTATTAGGAATATAGCCAATATTAATTTAAAATTAATTAGCTAGAGATAGAGAAGTAAGGAGGGCTAAATGCAATAGAGGAAGATAAATTTAATGATATTATTAGATTTATTAAGTATATTTACAATAAGGATTAAGAGGTATTTAAGAGTAAGGCTAAGGTAAGGGTATAAGATATTAATAATAAATAAGAGGTAGAGAGATAATTAAATTAATATAATTAGGTATATTATTTAGAGGGTATTAAGTGCGGCTAGTTATAGGTAATATTATAATTAATTAATGAAGATAAGTATAAATATAGTAGATATAGGACGTATTTAAGTATATATTAAATAATATATATACTACTATAAGCTAATATTATCTTAATATAGCTAAGTTATTTAAGCTTAAATATAAAGAGGTATATATTATAATAATAAAGCTATTTTAGGGTTTAATAAAGCTAGATATATAGGAGCGGTATAAGGTATAATAGAAGATATTAATATCGATTTAAAAGTAATTAAAATTATAAGGTAATAAAGGTAATAATAATAGTGAGGATAATAATAATAAGGATAATAATAATACCGGTAATAATACCGGTAATATTAATTATAATAATAATTTATCCCGGCTATTATATTATATAATAATCCGCTAAGAGAAATTATAGAAGATATTTAATAAGGGTATTATATAGGATATTATTAATATTAATAGCGCCGGCCGGTATATATTAAAATAATTATAGTATAATTATTTAAATATTATTATTTAATTTTTAATTACTTATTTAAGAATAGTAATTATTATAAAAGTATTATTATTAATATATTAATTACTATAAGGTTAAAATAAGAAGGTAATAGGTAGGTATTAATAATAAATTAAATACCGATATATGTAATAATTATTAAAATAGCGCGGTATTTAATATTATATTAATCTATATTAAAGTATTATAGGTAGAAGATATAATTATAGTAATATATAAGCGCCTAGGAGGCTAATAAAGAGGCTAAAGGGTTATTTTAAGTTATATAGTATAAGGGATAATAGTTTATAATATAGATATTAAAAGGTAAGGATATAGATTTAATATTAATAAATTAGATTATTAATATATAGATATATAAGATATAGATTTAATTTATAATATTAAGTAATAAGATAATTAATTAAAGGGGCGATATAATTATATATTAATATTCTTAACTTCATTATAGCCTATAAAGGCAATCGAAGGTACCTAATATTTATTAATAATTAAAATAATAAAGGCCTATACCTAAATTAGGGATCTTAATATATTATATTAATAAGGGTTATTACTATATTATATATAGCTATAATAACGCTATAATCTATTAAGTTAAGCTATTTATAATAAATAGTAATTTAATAGTAAGGCTTCCTACCTTAATATACTCTCTAAAAAGAAGAGCTAAAGATATTAGCTATTAGCCTTAATAAACTCTCTAAAAAGAAGAGCTAGAGACGCTAGCGGCCTTACTTAACTAACTTTATTCTAAATAAATAAGCTATCTCTTAATTAAATAGAGAGTATAAAAACCCTAAGGGGAGCTATAATTCTTTTAGTCTAATCTTCTCACTATTAACCCTTAATAACTAATAAGATCGGCTCGCCAAACTTAAGTTAGATAGGCCTATAGTATAGCATTAGGCTAGGACTAATACTTACGATTAAAGCTTTAACTAAATAATATAAATAATATAGCTAGGTCCTATAGGACCTTACCCTTATATAGTAATAAAGAGCTTAATAATATACTATTAGATATACCTATTAATATATAATAAAGACTTAAAGAAAGAGCTAATAATAAGGTCCTTAAATATATCTAATATAAGACCTTATACTTTAGGGATAAATACTATATTAACTTTATAGTTTTTAAGGTTAAGATTATTATTATACTTTAATTTCTATTAATATTTTATTACCCTACCTTATATAAATAGGTTAATAAAGAGCTAGACCTATTATATTGCCTTATAGAAAAGCTAAAATAAGGCTAAGAGCCTAATAATTAGGAAATAAGGTTCCTCTAGGATCTTAATATTAATACCTATACTATATAATATATAATACTAGCTATCTATCTTAATATAATATAGAATGCTTAAGTATTTATATAATAATATATTAAGCTCTATAGTTAGTTTAAAGATAATAAAGAGGAGGTCTAGAGGGGTTAGTTTTATTTAAGGGATTAGGATAGAGTTAGAGTTTTAGTGATTTAGAAGGATAACTATATAAAGGTTAAGGCCTTAATAGGTAAAAGAGATCTATTTAATTAAAATATTATCGGCTGAATTTAGGGTTAAGATATATAATATATATAATTTATAAAAAAGTATAATATAAGGTTAAAGATAATATATTTAATTAGAGCTAGGGCTTAGTAAGAGCCTTAAAATACTCCTTATATAAGCACTTATTATATAGGCCTATAGGTTATATAACCCTTAAGCCCATAAGTTAATCCCCTTACTCTACGCTAATAATAAAGTATTATATAGAGACGTAATAAGTAATAATTAGTGAGGTAAATAATAATATAAACCGGGGATATAATTATATATAATTAGGTTAAGTTATAGATAATTAAGATATGTAATATATTAGATAATTTAGTAATATAGGTATAGAAGATATTAATATAATTAATAATAAATAAGGGTATAAATAAAAAGAAAAAAAAAAAAAGAAAGAAGAAAAAAAGGAGGAGAAAGAGAAAAATAATAATAATAATAAAGTAATATTACTATAGATCCTATTAGTTATTATAAACGTGCCTTAACTAAGGCATATTTAATTTATATAGGCGTTTAGCATAACGCTAGTAGCTTACCTATAAAGGTATATTTAAATTTACTATTAAGGTATATTTATAAAAAAACTATATTCCTAATATAATAAATAGCTAAAAATTAATAATAAGGTAAAAATTAATTTAATTAATTAATTACCATTAAGCTTATATATCTATTATATATTATTAACGAGATATTAATATAATATTAAGATTTAAAGTTATTTTAAGGTAATTAACCCTTATTAAATCCATATTTTATTTACTCTAGATTAAGAATATTAAATACTAATTATATATTACTTAAGGTTATAGAATTTAACTTAGGGTTATAGCTTATATATAAAAACTTATAAATAAATAATATTACCTTCTTTTTAAATTCTTACCTTTATATTATTAATATATAATAACATACTTAATAAGTAAATAAGCTAGATAAATAAATAAGCTACCTTCCCCTACCCCTATAGATAGAAATTATAATAAAAATACTATAAATTATTTAATTAATTAAAACTATTTATTATATCTTCCCTAGATATCTTAATTATTACTTAATAAGTCTTTATATTATAATTAAACTTACTATAGATATTATAATACTAAATACCTAATTATATTAACCTCTTTTAATTATTATTCTATAATAATTTAGCTATTATTTATATATTAATATCTATTTAATTAATTATTTATCTTCCTTCCTCTATTATTATAACCCCTCTTTTCTATAATTAGGTCTTTTTTACCTTCTAATATTAATTAAATATTTTATTTACCTCCTAAAGGTCTTTATTTTTAATAATTAATAAAATAACTTAATATATAATTACCTTTATTCCCTTCTTAAGAGACCTTAAGGCTTTAAATATTAATTTTAGGGAGTTATTTTAATACCTTTTAATTTATCTTTTTAAGTATTTAAATTAAAATTAAGCCTTAAGTATAATCTTTAGGGTCCTTAATACTTAAGGGGTTAATAGCTTAACTTCCTTCTCTATAGGTATTAAAGTCTATAGCTATATATTAAGCTTTAAGACTATAATTTCTAAGTTAAGGGGAATAAACTTAATACCTTTAAAAGCCCCTTTAATATTTCTTTTTATTATAATAACCTTATATATTATATAGAAGGCTAAAAAGAATTTAGTCTTTAAAATATAGGTTATAAAGTATTTAATTAAATACTTTATTTCTTAATTATAAGCTTATTTTAATATATTAAAATACTTAATATTAAGGGGCTAAAATAAATTAAATAAATAAGGTAATATATAAAATTAAATCATCTTATTCTCTTTATAATATCTCTTAAATTTAATAAAATAATAAATTTTATAGCTATTAAAGATTAAGAGATAATAAAAATTAATTAATTAATTAATTATATATTAATTAAAATGTTTAAGCTACTTAAGATTAATCTTATTATTAATCTAGCTATTTTAGGTTATTATAAGAGCTTAATTACCGAAGAGGTTATTTTTTTAATATTAATTAATAAGGTAATATTAATCTATATTAATAATAAATAGCTAAATTATTTAGCCTTTTATATTAATTATTTAAATAATTATAATCTATTCTTAGTTTTTAGGCTATATTAATTTTAACTTTAAATATCTTTTTAAGCTTATAATAATTATTCTATTTATAATTATATCTATAAGGAAGCTAGTCTTCTTAAAGTTATAGATATCTCTTATATTAATATTATATTTTATAATTATATTTATTATAAGTTAAAATTAATTATAAATAATAATTAGATCTTTATATTTAGCTCTTTAGTAATTATATTTCTAAAAAAAATATATCTTAAGCTTTAGGTATTACTTAATAAAGTTATAGGCCTAATATATATTAATAGGTAATATATTATGGTTGGTAAGTAATTAATTGGCTATTGCTTTAATATTATAAAGCTAGAGGGGAAATCCTTATAAATCTAAGTTAAGAATAAAATAAATAAGGATCTATTCCTCTAGATTAAATAGCTAATATAATTTCTAGATAATATTATATTAAGATTAAATACCCTTTTATTAGCGCCCTAAAGTATAATAATTAATTATATATATCTCTATAGTGTATTAGATATATAGGTTTAGGTTATTTTAAAGGGCCTAAAGGGTAAGGAGTATTTTAGCTCTATAATTAGACTATAATATATTAGGTAATTAAGAATTAATTAATTAAATAGAGATAATATAGGATAAGGGATTTTTAGCTTATTTACTTATCTAGCTTACTTATTTATTAAGCATATTATATACATTATAATTAATTAATTAAATTATCTTTATTATTAAGCCTCCTTTATATTTACTTATAATAAAGTATTTTATATTTAAGAAAAACCTCTTAATCCTTATCTATAAGATCTATTATATTATTATTCTTAGCGATAATATCTAATAATACTTATATTAGGTCTATTATAATCTTATATAACTAGAGATTTAATTAATCCTTAAATAGATAGAATTATTTAATTAATTAAAAAATATTAAAGACCTTAATTAATTATTATATTTAATTTTATGAGGCCCTTTTATTATTAAGCTTAAATCGATAAGAGAGAATAAATTTAGTTATATATAAGACTTAATATATTATTAAGTTTATAATACTCTTTAATAAATATATAAGTACCTATAGATCAATTATAATAAAATTAATAAAATAAATAAAAAAGAAAGATTAATTAAGGCTCTTATCTATATTATTATTATATATTCCTTATTATATTAATATTCGAGGGTATTTTATTAATAGCTTTTTAAGAAAGATTAATATAATAAGTATTTTAAGGTTAATATATAATAGCCTAATATATAGCTATTTAATTAAATAGCTCTCTTTATATCCTTTAAGCTAAGGCCCTTATTATCTATAAGAAAGAAGCTAACTTTATATAATACCTTAATTAATTTATATAACTATAGCTATAGCTTAATTAGCTTAAGTTAGTTAATTATCTATAAGCTTTATAGATCAAAAGGATAAGCTATAAGAGTTAATCTCTATTAATATTAAATTAAGCCTAAAGGAAATTAATAAAATTAGCGATATAGGGTTTATAATTATTATATAAATACTTAATTAATTAATATAGGATATATAAGGCTTACTTTATTAATAAGAGATCCCTTATATAGCTTAATTTAAAGCTAATAAGGTAGATATTAATATAGCTAATAGAAAGTTATTTAGCTATTATTATAAGCATAAGATTAAGCATTAATATACTTATATAGCTAAATAGCTTATATTTTATACCTTATATTACCTTAAGCTTAATAATTTAAGTAAGCGCTTACCTTTTAAGGTCAGCTAATATTAATAAGAGGTATATAATAACCTTATAGAAGTTATAGATAATATAGCCTAATAATAATTAAATACCTAAGGGAATCTCTTTAATTAATTAATTATTAAGACTTCTATTAAGCTTTAGGCTATAATATTTAAGTTCTTTATTTCCCTTCTCTATTAATATATTAAGAATAATAAATATAATTATATTATAATATTTTTATTATTATACTTAATATTATATTAAATAGCTCTTAATATAATTATAATATCATTATATTATAGCTTTTTATTATTATTAGTCTCTTAATTTTTAATCCTTAAAGAGATATATCTTATATAGGCTAGATTTATCTAGGACTATATAGCTATAGGGAAAAATATAGCTACTACTAAAAAAGCTACCTTTAGTATTCTTAAGCTTATTAAATATTATTAATTATAATACCTATTTAATAATATATTAAGGCCTAAAACTACCCCTATATAATTTATCCTTTAGCTTTATAACTATAGAATTACTATTAAGGCTAATATAATATTCTTAAGTAAGCTTTATTAAGATAGCCTTAATATTATTTATTAGGGAAATTAGCTATTACTTTATAGCCTCGCTACCTTATAGTAATCTATCCTTAATATTACCTACCTTACCTTATTCTATAACCTCTTTCTATAATAAAAATACTTATTACTTAATAGCTAGCTTACTTAATTATTATTAATTCTATAGGACTTAATCTAGAATAATCCCTATAATAAATCCCTTAGTTATTCCTTCCTTAATGGCCTATTTTAAATAATAAATAAATCTATAAGGGTATTAAATATAACTAAATTATATTAATAGCTAAGGTAGCTATTATATAAGAGAGTATAAATAAGTATATTTTATATACTTATAGGTATAGTATTTAATTACTATAGCCTAAGGTCTTAATTAAGGTAATTATATAAATAATTATAGTAATTAGAGAGGTAATTACTATAATTATTTCGTATTTCGATATAATTACTCCTTAATTAGTGAGGAATTTATAGGGGTAGTTTATATATATAATATATATATATTAGACCGTAATAACTTCTATAAGTGCGAGGCCCTTACTTAGACCTTACTTCTATAAGTATGAGGCCCTATATATATATATAATACTTGCTATACCTTAGATACAGGCTTAGCTTCATTAGCTATTAATAGACTTTAGTTACCTTTAAGACCTTTTTAACCTATTACTAAGATATAATAAATCCCTTTATATAGCCATGCCTAAATGCCCTACTAATAATAAACCTCGTACGCCCGGTTTATTCCCTTAGAAAACACTAGACGTTATAGCGGCACTATTTTTTAGTGCAGTAGTTACTTTCTAATAATATCTTCCCTTAAGATACCTGCCTGTGTAATATGATTATGCATGCCACTTCTCTGACATATAGGTCGTGAAGTAAAATTACTGAGAGAATATTAAAATTTATTTAATTATAACCTGAATTCTAGAAATAAATTTATGTTACTGTTTTTATTAATTTTTTCCCCCTAAGGTTAAAAAAGTGAATTTTATAGAGGGAAATTCTTTTTTTATTTATTAATAGAGGGGTCTTGTTAGTGGAGGGGTACTACGTGGTGTTTATATAGTATAAATAAACTTTTTTCTAAACTACCTTATAAGGAAATTTTAAATAATCTTTTAAAAATACTCCTATATACTTTATCTTTTAATAAAATCGTATACTAAAAACTTAGCTTACTAAGATTTAAATTAAATTTTCTAGAATTCTTTAAATTAATCTTAAAATTAAATAACTATAATTTCCACTATAAGGTAAAAATAAGATACTCACTTATTAAGTACGTTATAATATTATTAAGGCAATAAATAGAGGCGCATCCGCCTTAGGGATATACTAGCTTTTATAATATCTAATTAGGCTAAATTATCTAGACCTATAAATACTTCCCCATAAGGGCGGTAAAGCTAGCTTTCTTAATAAGCCTAGTTCTTCCTAGTCTAGAAGTAACTATATTAGGCTAATCCTCTCTAGAATAAGTCGCATTTAGGTATTAACTTAATATTATTTATAATATAGAATTAGAATAATTCTATTAAGAGTAGCTATCTATATCTTTTTCTCTTATTATTATTAAAGGAAGAATCTCCTCATCACTATTATATAGCTCCTATTAACTTCTTTATCTCTAAATACTTAGTTATATCCTCTATCTATTAGCATATACTCCCGTCATTCTCCCCACTTTATAAATAACTAACTAGCTATATATCTAATACTAATTTAGGATACTAATTTAGCTATTAGCCTATTAACTCGCATTAACTTCTAGCCTCGCTAATATTAACTTACTCTAGCTTCTAGGTGGCCGACCTTATCCGCGCTCTAATAGGGCCTCGCTACTAGCTAATTAACTTACTTCTAATTCTATTCTAGCTAGAGTCGACTTATTTTAATTACCCGGTAGTTAACCTCACCTATACTCTAAAGAGCCCTAGCTATCTAATTAACTCCTACTTAACTTAATAGCTAGCCTTGCCGGAACCCCTATATAGTATTCTTAGGCCTGCCACGGAGAGTAGTGGCAATCTTAGGGTTAAGAATCCATCGGTATGGATCTTAAGCGGATGATTCTCGCAGTCCCCGAGAGGCTCTAGGAACGGATTCTTACCAGTCGGCATCGCTTTATGAGCTAAGCGATATTACTTGTTGATCAGCCTAAGGCCCTTTGATGAGATTACTATCCGGAGTTCGCTAAGATACTTAAAGCCTAACCCTATATACTCGCGAGCGGTGAGGACCTCGTCCGCTATATAGGCATCACTAGAGTCCCACTTTTAGTCATTTATTATATCCTATATAGCCTTAATAAGCTAATAGAGATAACTTATATTATTCAGAAGATAGGTCTTAATGTTATTATTGCTAGCTTCTGTCCTAGATATAACGCGGATGCCGAAATTATAATATATCCTAATGAAATAATAGGCCTATTAGGCTCTTATAGGCATATAGGTTCTATAGAGATATTATAGGATAGCTCGCTAGTTGTTAAACTCTTTATAGAGGTTTCCCTATACCTTCTCGTGGGCCTCTTTAATCTTAGTAAATAAGATAAGCTTCTATACTATAAGAACCCCTTAATAGCTATAAGGGATAACCTTAGATATTAGCCTATAGATAAACTATCGGTCTTTAGGGCTTAGCTTAGCCTATATCTATAGGGCAGAATTATCCCCCTTAGGGTCATTAGGGCTATTACTTCTATTGCGGCGGTCTTTAACTTACTTCTACTTTAATTTAAGTAAGATATTTAAATTAATATAGTGGATATAGAGCTACTACTATATATTAAGAAATTAATTATTTAATACGGCTTTTATCTAGTTATTAAAATCGATAATAATAACGTCTAATTATTAGATTAAGCGCTATTTAGCGAGCTATTAAATACTCTTAGAGAGATAAATTAAAACCCCTCTTATCTCTTATTATTAATTAATCTAAAAGCTATATTAAAGATAAAGCTAAAGTAAGTTTATCTTATTACCTAAAATAATAAAAGCTTAAAGCGATTAATATTATATATTATTAAAGCTAATAACCTCTAGAAATTACTTCTATATTTAGAGATAATAGGAAAATATCTAGATAAGACTAATAAGGCGGTTTAGTTTATTATCCGCCTACTTAATAATATAGGGAATATCTTTCTTATTAAATAGCTTAATTAATACTATAATAGAAGTATACCTATTTAATTTATCTTCATTAATAAGAGCCTAGGTATTATAAATATCCCTCTATATAAAGGTTAACTTAGGGTATTACTCTTAGACTATAGCCCATCTATCACGGGCTTAAATACCGACCCGGCAGTTTATTAACTTAATAGCTACCCTAATAAGTATAATAAGTTATCTATAGGAAGGATATATAGATAGTTCAATAGTGCGATTATAGTTATATTAATTATATTCTAGATTTAAGTATTAAGGTAGAACCTATTTACCCTCTTCTAGAGCTTTAATAATTATTATCTACTTATATCTATACTTTTAAGACTTCTACTACTAAAGACCTATACTTTAGCTAGATTTTAGGTCTCTATACCGATTATACTAAAGAGAATACTAAATCTTCCACCCCTTATATAAATAGCTATTATATTTTATAAAGCTAAATCCCTTAGCTTTTATAAAGGTATTAGCTAACTTAATAAGAGCTTTAATTATTAAGAATAAATAGCCTAGGATTAATAGATTTAGAATTATATCTAGGGTAAGGGATAAAGAAATCTAAAGAGGAGAAGATCTAATCTCTTAAGGGGATAATAACTAGCTAAATAGCTCTTAAGGCAATAAGTAAGGAGGAGGGGATTTAAGTGTATTTAAATTAAATAATAACTAGCCCTATCTCTTTCACTATTAATATATTTATTTATATAATTAGGTAAGTTTAAGGGTTAATCTTTAGTCTATCTTAATTATTTCCTATATTAACTTAAGGGTAGATTAAAACTTAGCCCTTATAAGTAATAACTATTCTTATGGTAACTATAGTAGAGAATAAGAAAATAGGAGGTTATTTTCTAGGCTTAATATAGGTATTCTAACCTATTATTATTATGCCCCTTAGGATAGGAAATTATTTAAAAGGTATATCTCATAATTAAAATAGAGCTCTTATTATAGCTTATAAAGCCCTTATAATCTATAGGGCTATAGAGTAGTTATAAAGGTCTATAGATAAGATATAAAGAGGTTTCTAATTATATCTCTATTACTAATTTTATAGTATTAGCTAATACTTATTTTATTATTACTTACTAAATAAAGCTTATTCACGAGAAATAATAGGCTAAAACTAGCTTATTAGCTCTATTACTATTATTTTTAGGGATATAATTTATAGCTAGGATTAGGGCTTTAAGTTTAATATCTTAAATTACTCTTTAAGCTAAAAGGTAATTTAGACTAAAGTATAATAAAAAACCTATAGTTAATAGTTAAGAGACTAATAGTGGATTATCTACTTATTTAGGTATATTAAGAGTTAAGCTTAAGGTACTTTAGGAGTATCGGTAGAATTCTACCTATATAAATAAAAACGTAGCTCATGAATTAGAGGCTATAAACCTAGTGCGTCCCTAAGGCGGATACGCCCCTATTAATTCGTGATACATCCCTATTAATTGCCATTATTAAAGCCTAATACTATAATATATTATAGCTTAATCCTTTAAGCTTTTATAGCTATAGCTATAAGAGCATTAAAGAGAAAGGTATATCTTATATATAAGATAGCCTTTCCTTATTCTTAGAGGGGATAAATGGCCTGCGTTAATTCTAGTTAGTCGCTAGCAGAAAAAGGACACGTTATGGTTTATAATGAATCCAAACACAGGGGAGACTTATTAATAAATAATCCATTTCTAGCTAGTTCCTACTCAGATATCTCTACATCGGCTTATCAGAACTAACTTGCCCAATCTTCGAGCCTTGGGTGACCATGAATACTCTAGGTCTTGGGCGACTTCCCAATCCACTCGAAGCTATCTCCAAGATGGTGATGAGCCCTCACATCCCCGGACCTGGCATGGCCCTCGAATCCCTCTGCCCGCGCTGCGCGCCCGCAAAGTCGTCCCAACTCGCCACTCTCTTTCGCGGAAGTAACCTCCTGGTATGTGACAGTCTTGAGGTACTTGCCTACCCAAAGACCACCGGTGAATCGAGCAGCTCCTTTCGTTGGAAGCACATGATTGGTGCCGATACACTAGGAAGAGGTCAGCACTTGTTCATTGTGGTCAAGAAGCTTCCGCCGGGATCCCGAATCAGCTCACCTTATCACCGTAAGAAACACATGTGTTTTCTCCAAGGAAAAGAGCGCCGTAGTGTTTCATCTTTTCCAATGCTTCTCGAGGATTCTGCGTCAAGATCTGCACGTGCTCGCTTGCAAATTGGTCCGCCAGACGGTATCCTTCGTCAAGGTTCTCGACCACGTGAACCTCGCCGAACCTATTCCATGACAGTGATGCCAACTCGGCAGTAGGGAGAATCTGAAGAAGCCTGTCCACCTCTGTAATTGACTTTTCAGCGACGCGCTGCGAGGTGGTGATCAAGATAGCCGGTGTGTCGGGGCCATGTTCGGCTTGCGACAGCAGATCAGTGGCAACCACAAACGGATCAGCCTTGTCATCTGCGACGATCAACACTTCGGTAGGGCCTGCAGGCAGATCAATGCCAACCTCGCCAAAGAGCTGGCGTTTGGCTTCGGCGACAAAGGCATTGCCGGGCCCTGCGAGGAAGTCAACCTTGCCTATAGTCTCGGTGCCGATAGCCATGGCTGCGATGGCTTGGACGCCTCCAAGGATATAAATATCATCAGCACCAGCAAGGTGGATGGCCGCTACGGTGGCGGGAGGAATCTCGCCACGAATAGGGGGAGTACAGGCGATAACGCGAGGAACACCGGCTGCTTTGGCAGTGACTATTGTCATATGTGCCGAAGCGAGGAGTGGATATCGGCCACCTGGGATATAACTGATGGAATCAATAAATGCCAGTTCAAACGTCGGCAACATACGAGAGGTGATGGGGGGAAGACGGACGCTCCAACTGCCGAAATGGGGATATTCTTCTGGCCGAGATGAACACCAGGACGAATTTGATACTCAAAGTCCTTGATGGACTTGCGCTGCTCGAGAGCAAAAGTGCGAACATTGTCTTGGACGGTCTTGATGTCATCGATGGTCTGCTTGGGGACCTTGCTGATGATTTCATCAATCTGGGACTGGGAGAGCTTCAAGCTCTGCGGGCTCCATCGATCGAACTTTTCGGAATACTTGGACACTGCCTTGTCGCCGTTTTGTCGGATATCGGCGATGACACCGCGCACGATACTTGGAACATCAACAGAATGGGCGGTAGAGGCCTGGTTGCTACCAGGGTTCGGTCCTTTGAAAGTCACAACCATTGTTGGCAGCAAGCAGGGTGTGGTAGATGCGGAATGGGAGCGAAAAGAGACGAGGATGAGCCGAGTGGGCGATGATGAATGACCTCAAAGCGGGGATACATTTGAATAGAAATAAATGAATCCATCACGTCCATCACTCCCATCAATATTGGTTGGTGAGATGTTGACATTACCACATTGTGCTTAGCGAGCCCTTCAGCTTTCCCCGAAACTCCGTATGCTCGGGCCGGCAAAATGGCCTGATATTTCCCCCCTCCTCCTCGGATCCATCTCCGAAGACGCCATCGGGCAGCTATTACTGCGCGGAGTATGATATTATCTACTTTCCGTGGCCTATTGCCATGCTCACCATCGAGGCAATTAGCCGAGGCCTGCGTTCACGGCCTCGGGAAATTAATTTACAAATGCTTTCTGCAAAACGGTGAGGCATATCATGCAGATGATTGGATGGAGGAAGTGGGGACTCGGGTTAGTTAACAGCTTTCGTCAGGTGATTGGTGTTGCACCATTGATGGACCAAGGTCGCCGAAGCCTTGTGGTGGAGGGTTGATAGCAAGAAGACACTGGTCGATGTGGACTTCTAACCTAGTAGTCAATGATTGTTGAGAATGGGCCTCCCTTGTATTGCAGCGTACCATTTCTGCACAGTTCAGACCTGCTACCGTGATGCTGTGCCTCGCTGTCTGCTAGACACCCTCTCTTCGGCGAGATCCTTGTGTAACGTCTCAGCGGCGGGTGAGATTAGTTCCAAGACTAGATCCAATCTACAGTTTAAAGACGGATGGGCAGGTACATATTTAATATGGTGTAAACTCTTGATTATTGACTATAGAAAACGACCAAAAACGCAAGACTCTTTGCAGGCCGTGAGGGAACTCTGTCTGAACAAAAAGGAAGCTTAAACTCCAGCAATTCGTGGTGACTATGGATGTTCGACTTGCGCACAGAGCTGGCAGTATGATCGTGGCATGACGTACTGGGAAATACAAGATGCGGCAGGGCTTCATGCTTTAGATAGAGAAGCCCGAATCAATGACCAAGTTCTGACCTGTAAACGAACTGCTCGAAACAAGCATCTTGACCGCAGATGCAACATCCTTTATAGCGCATTGTCAGTATGAGACTTCTCTTGAGAACGGCTCGGGGGGACTACCTCGACCGTTGCGAATCTCTTCAAAATGGTGGCATTTTTGCCAGCCTCGAGGCGTTCTTCTGGGAATTGACGACCCCAGTCCTGTATTTGTTGAATATTAGTCCAAGCAATGATACAGAACACGGCTCAAATATGTGTGAAACATGAGCCAGAAGCTGTGCAGTGTTTGGGGGTAGATTTTTATCCTCTCGTACCGTCATGAGAATTCCAGGTGATACCGAGTTCACCTTAATCCTGGGTCCTACTGATTTGGCGAGACATTTAACCAAGTGAATCTGCGCGGCCTTTGTAACAGCATAGGCCTAGATGTAGGGAGCAAGCGTCAGCGAGAACAGGACAAGAGCATCGCCGAAGCAGCCGATTTCACCATTCTGGATGAACAACTCCTTCGAAAATGGAGAGCAACGTACAATTGAGCTTCCGCTGGGCTTCACGCCCGCCACGCTGGCCACCGTCACGAAAGATCCCTCTGTGGTGTCGAGGTATTTACGGGCGGCGTGTAGAAGATATAGGTGACTCTTGACGTTCATGTCGAAACATCTATCCCAGTCGTCCTCTTCGACATTTTGGTCAAGATCTTCGAAGTCCCTGATGCGCGTCCACCCGCCATTCGAGACGACAACGTCGAGCCGCCCCATCATGTCGACCGTCTCGGCCACCAGCCTTTCGATATCTTGTCGCTTGCTCAAATCTGCACGGATCACAGCGAATCGCTTGCTGCTACCACCGCCGCTGTCTGTGCTATTGCCAGATGCTGCGGCAACCTCTAGCTGCTGCTTAACGAGAAGAGCGCGTTCTTCGTTTGACGAATAGTTCACTACAACGCTCATATCGGCAGCCAAGGCTTTAGCAATGGCTGCACCTAGGCCTGCCGAGGAGGCTGTGACGAGTGCGGCTTTGGTATCGTGTGAAGACATTGTTCGCTGGTAATAGCGTACCGTCTTCTGTTCTGTTCCGATTGATTCACGGCAATGAAGGTGACATATCACCGTGTGCCTTTTGATGCCCTTGACCCAAGGAATGAAGCCAAGCTAGGGAATCCCCGTCTGGTGGAGACGTATCCGGCAGGGATCGGTTAATCGTGGCCAATTTTCCGCGTTTCGGCGTTTGGAGGCAGATAAAGAAGCAGATCAACGACCCTTGGCTGTACATTCATGGTACTCTACAAACAAGATCTTGCATTTTATCGATTCGACATGTCGGCACCAGGTTACAACGTTTGTCTTATGGGGCTGGGGTCCATTGGGATCTCATTCGCGGCCCTTCATCTACGATACGGCACCGGAGTCGTGACTGTCTGGGACCCGAGACCCGATTTGAAACAGCACATAGAATCAGCCTTGCCCGGGTACCTTGGCTCTGACCCGGAGTCACCAAGCTTGGATCGTCTCCAGGCCCAAGGCCGGCTCATCATATGCACGTCGCTGGAGGAAGCCTGTGCCAATGCCGACATCATCCAAGAACAGGGACCGGAGCAGCTTGCATTCAAGCGAGAGACATGGTCTGCTGTTGAGAGGATCGCCCCGAAAGAGGCACATCTCTGGACTTCCACCTCGGCAATCGCTGCGTCCCTGCAGAACCAATCAATGCAAGATCTGTCGCGGCTGCTTGTCGTTCATCCCTTTAATCCACCGCATCTCATGCCCCTCATTGAGATCGTGCCCTCACCCCAAACATCCCCGGAGGAAGTCAAGTTTGCGCGCGGTTACTTCAAACAGCTGGGCTCTGGGCACAGACCTGTGGTCATCAAGCGTGAGCTACCTGGGTTTGTGGGGAACCGCTTGGCGTATATCCTCTTCCGAGAGGCTGCCTATCTGGTCAAGGAAGACGTTGTAAGCGTGGAAGACATAGATGCTATTGTGGAGGCGAGTCTTGGACCCCGGTTTGCCGTCCAAGGCCCGTTCCAGGCGTACAATATGGGCGGAGGCACGGCAGGCATCCGCGGTTTTCTGAACAACCTCAGCACGACGATCCAGGAGGTATGGAGCAGCTACGAAGACATGAAACTGGGTGAGAGGGGGGCTAATGGCGGATCAGACTGGGTAGAGAAAGTAGTTAGGCAAACTGAGGATGCCTATGGCATGCCCACCTCGGCTCAGTTCAGCTCGCGAGACAAGAGACTGAGACAAGTGCTTGAGGTCCGAAGACAGGATTAATTAATACAAGGTGGACGAAACACAGCGTCCAGACCATTTTTGAATATACCTAGTTCTGTTTGATATGCCCACTTCTATTCGAAATGGGCACAATTGCCTAGATACACAGAGTCACAAAGCCAAGATGGGGCAAGACACACAGGTCTAAGGTGACGGCTGGTATGAAACGTTGCCTCCAGGTCCAACAACCAACCTTGTAGGCTAATAAGATGTCATAAAGGGGAAGAGAAATTCTTACAACGAGCAACTCACTGTTTATTAATTGTGTCGAATTGTCAAAGGTTGAAGCTACTTCTGGCGCACGGCGCATTCCAGCCGTGTGCTTTGCCCCCGCATACGGACTGGGGTCCACAAGATTTTCCAGCTATTCGAGATTCAGTGGCGAATTTCCCGCCATCTCGGAAATCCCTCCAGCGGAGTCTAAATGATCGCCAGCATCCATTATGCCGATGACTCCCATGGAAATCGGGGCAAACCTTTATAACATCCATAGTTAAGCTGCTTGAACATGTAGTGGCCCCAAATTCCCAAGCCAGTGCTGTCATCCTCGCGAACCTGTTGTGTCTTCATCACCATGTCACTATCAGCAACCATCCAAACTCCCACTGTCACCTATGAACAACCCCTGGGCTTGTACATTGTCTAGCCCCCCTTGCTTGTTGCCCACACATCTGACACGGGATAGATTTATAAACAACCAATTCGTCAAGGGCACTCAAGGCAAAACCTTTGAAACCATCAACCCCACCAATGGGAAGCCTATCATCGCCGTCCACGAAGCCACTCAGCAGGATGTTGACATCGCCGTCAATGCAGCTAGAGCCGCCTTTGAGGGTGCCTGGCACAAAGTGACGCCATCTGACCGCGGTCGTAAGCTCGTCAGGTTGGCAGATCTTTTTGAGCGAGACATGGAAATACTGGCAGCCATTGAGGCTCTGGACAACGGAAAGGCCGTGACAATGGCCATGGGGGACATCACTAATGCAGCAGCTTGTTTGCGTTACTATGGCGGTTGGTCTGACAAGATCCATGGCCAGAACATCGACACGGACCCAGAGACCCTGACCTATACCCGACACGAGCCCATTGGCGTGTGTGGACAAATCATCCCGTAAGTATCTAGCCCAAACTGATGGAGATGATTGCTAATTATCGGATTCTCAGATGGTAAGAGACCCCTGCAAAGTCATATTCCCTTGATAAAACTCCCTGCTGACCGGCTGGGCTTTTCCAACTTGTGAAGGAGTATGTCGTCCTCTTCCCTCTAATCATCCATGGAAAGGCCTCCACTAACCCTGTTAGACTTCCCAGTATGCCTCCAATCTCTCAATCAGGTTACGCGCACTTCGATAAGCTTGCTGACTCTCACCAGCTCCTCATGTGGGCTTGGAAAATTGGCCCTGCTGTCGCGACAGGTAATACTGTCGTGCTCAAGACTGCCGAACAGACACCGCTATCCGCCTTGTATGCTGCCAAGCTGATTGTTGAAGCTGGCTTCCCTCCTGGTGTTGTCAACATCCTCTCTGGCTTCGGGCGTGTTGCTGGCGCAGCTATCGCTAGTCATATGGATGTCAACAAAGTCGCCTTCACCGGCTCTACCGTCGTCGGCCGCACTATTCTCAAAGCGGCTGCTGACAGTAACCTCAAGAAGGTGACGCTTGAGCTGGGAGGAAAATCACCCAACATTATCTTCGACGACGCTGACCTTGACAATGCCGTCCTGTGGGCTCACTTCGGCATTTTCTTCAACCACGGCCAGTGCTGTTCAGCTGGGTCCCGCCTTCTGGTACAAGAAGGCATACACGATGAGTTTGTGGCCAAGTTCAAGCAACGTGCGGCCCAGAGTAAGTTAGGTGACCCGTTCAAGGGAGACACCTATCAGGGTCCGCAAGTCTCGCAGCTCCAATTCGATCGAATCATGGAGTACATTGATTCTGGCAAGGCTGAGGGAGCTACATTGGCGCTTGGCGGCAGTCGATTTGGCGAGGAAGGATACTTTATTCAGCCTACCGTCTTCACCGATGTCACGACGGATATGAAGATTGCTCGGGAGGAGATCTTTGGCCCGGTCGTAACGATTCAGAAATTCAAGGACGAAGCAGATGCAGTCCGGATCGGCAACCAGACGAGCTACGGTGGGTCCACCTGTTCTCCCATGGCAATCTGTTTCTAATGAGTTCACAGGACTGGCTGGCGCTGTTTTCACCCAGAACGTCAACAGGGCGGCGCGTGTGTCTAACTCTCTCAGAGCCGGGTATGTATCCGGCCCAACATTTCCGGAGCTCGCTAGCTAATCATTCTAGGACCGTATGGATCAACAATTACGGAATTCTCTCCACCAAGCGCCCTTTGGCGGCTTCAAGGAGTCGGGCATCGGCCGCGAACTGGGCAGCTACGCTTTGGAAAACTATACACAGGTCAAGACTGTGCGCTATCGCATAGATGATGCCCCGCCCGCCGTTTGATACTGGAATTGTTACTCTTCCTCCTCGGGTTGGATGCAAGAAGCTACCGACGGGCGAAGATGCGGAGGATGGAGGACAGGGAGGCCTTGAGAAGAAACGAAGTTTCCTCAGCGGCGACAGCAGCGATTTCTCTCGTTGAAAACTTCATATTTGGTAGTTCGGCAATGTGAAATCATCTTTAAATATATTGAAATGTCAGTGAATGTCAATAGAATATCTAGAAGATCCTAGAACGAAGTATAACCACATCGATATGAGGCCTTAATTCATAAAATTTATGCGCTATAGAATCAGCCTTTTATTCTAATTATCAGACGAATTCATTCTTTAAAATATTCCGATTAACGTACTCCATAAGCGAGTGAATTAGACAAGCAAGTAAATTAAAAATCCCTTAACTTCTCTTCTTTTTACTTAATTAATTATTTCTTAACTAACTAATATATCACGATTAAATAAAGAAGTAAATATTAATCTTACTCTTTAAGCTCTTTAATAAGACCTTAAATTAAGTATCTAACGCGCCATTAAGATCTATAAAGTCGATAATAATACCTTACTTTATTAATATTATAGTATTCTTTCTAACGCGATATTATCCCTAAATTATATAAATTATCTAATCTAGAGGAATAGATTATTATTTAGTATATTCTTAACCTAGATTTATATAGGTTTCCCCTGCGATTATATAGTATTAAAGAAATAGCTAATCGATTACTTGCTGACCGGAATGTATTACCTATCGGAAAGAATTAGGCTTTTAATTTTTTGAAGTAATATTTAGAGCTTATAATATATTTTAATTATAAATATAATTATTAAAGAGCTAAATATAAAGATCTAATTATTATTTATAAGTAGTTTATACTTATAGAGAATATAATCGCGAAATATAGTATTACTCTTATTAATATCTATAATTTTAATAAGATTAGCTTTATAATAGGTATAATTATAAGTAGAATAATTATTATAGGTATAAAAAGGTATAAAAGATTAAAATTAATCTAGCCTAGAAATTAGAAATAGGTTATAATTATTTAGGCTATTAATATAAAAGGCTAGCTAATCCTGCCGTTTATTATAGTTATAGGCTAATATTACCTCGCTAGTTAATATTAAGATAGTAACCTCTTGGGTAATTAAGTTATCGCTATAACTAAAAATAACTAGACTAATAATAAGATAGGTCTTAAGTAGATTAAATACTTTAATTGATATATAAAGACTTAATTAAGTAATTACTATTATCTTTTAATCCTTAATAGATATAAAAGCTATTACTTAACTAACTTTAAGATATATTATAAGGAGAATAATTATTATATTTTATATACCGCCTTATTTATCTTATTTACTCTAGCCTCTTAATATTAGGTACTTTATATTATAGCTATAATAAGGGCTAGGCGGGGAGGCACGGCAGAAATACTTTAACTAAGCGAAGGACTAAAGGGACCGAACGTCACTTATATTAATCTAAGGATTAAACTTTAAGAGTATTAGTCCTACCCTAGACTAAATAATAGGAATATTAATCTAATTACCTTACCTTAAGTATATTAAATATACTCACTATACTTTCTTATATAGTAGCTACCTTAGCTATTAATATAACTTAATTATACTTAATACCCTTAAGTATATTACGAGATATAATAATACCTTTTATTTAAAACTATATAATTATCCCTATTATTAATATAAACCTAATATAATTAATTTATCCCTTAGATCTAACCGCATTATTATATATTAATTGCTCTTATTTAGTAGATTACTTATATTACCTTAAATAATATTAAATGCAATAGCTACTCCTACTACCCCGCGAATAACTAATAATAGGGCCTACCTATACCTATTAGGCCCGCTCTAATTAACCTAATTAATGCAGAAATAAAAGATGCCTCTAGCGCTAGTAGCGATAATAAGGAAATTAAATAGCTTAAGGCCTAAATCACTACTATAAGTACTAAAATAGATAATCTCTATATAACTATAGAATAAATAGCTAACTCCTAGAGAGTTTAAAATAAATAATATATAAATAATATCGATATAGTTAATAACCTTATAATTATTATTATAAAGGAGAGAGATATAGAAGAGATCCTTAAGCTAAACCTACCTAAATTATTTAATAGGACTATATATAGGCTATAGATATTCCTTACCTAGATATATACTTTTATAACCTATTACCTAACTTAATTTACTATTAAGTCTAATAAGGTCTAATATACTATAGGATATCTTATAAAGTATACCGCTATATAATTTAAGCTAATAATAAAGGAGTACCTTATAACCCTATTTATTAATCTCTTACTATAAACCGCCGAACTTTACTTAAATTATAATATATTTAAAAGGGCCCTTTATTAAGCCTTTAGAATTATTAATAAAAAAGTATAAGTTAAATAAGAGATTAAGGACCTTAGGTAAACTTAATTAAGCTTTAAGTATAAGATAAAATACCTCTAATTCACCTTAAAGCTCTTATAGGATTAAGAGCCCCTAATATTACTTTTCTTAATAGACTTAAGAAAGATATTTAGGCTAAATTATATAAAGGAGATAGGCCTAAGACCCTTATTAATTATATTAAAATAATAATTAAGATTAATAATTAATAGTTTTTATAGAAGAAACTATAAAACCTAAGATTTAGTAGCTATAAGGCTAATACCTCTCACTTTAATATAAACTAAAGTAAAAGAGATACTATAATACCTTATATAATATTAAAGCTAGACCTATAGTATTAAAGGCCATATAATATAATAAGAAACTAATTAAATACTTCTATTATAAACCTAATTATAAGGTAAATATATATAAGAAAAAGGTATAAGATATCGCTAAAGGGAAATATTAACTAAAGAAGCGCTAAGAATAATAGCTACTTCTAGAAGGTAAAGAAATATATAAGCTATATTTATTAATAAGGCGATATATAAACGGCAACCTAAATAACTAAGATTATTATAATAATATAACCTAATTACGACCTAATTATAACTATATTAAGATAAATAGCTATACTATATGCCTAAGTATACCTAATAAAAGAATAAATAAAATATAATATCGCTTATAGACTATACTATAAGGAATATATATATAAGGTTATACTACCCTTAATAAAGAGATATATTAATATTATTATAAGTATCTAAAAGCCCTAGGATAAAGTTAATTAAACCTAAATCCCTTTACCTAAGTTAATAAAGAAGGAGGAAGATATAGAAGGATAGGAAGTTAAACTTAGATAAATTATTATTATAATATAAACCTAATAGATATTATAAACCTATAAACTATAGTAACTACTTAATAGGTATAGTAATATAAAGAGAACTTAAGTTAATCTAACTTTAATATAATTATTATAAATAATAGATATAATAAATATAATAAGAGCCTAGAGAGATATAATAAAATATTAAGTAGTATTAATAAATATAGAATAAAGACTATAATATTTAGACTAATAAATAAGGGATATTTACTAAAATAGTAATACTAATATATATATCTAACTAACTTAGGAATAATAATAAGTAAAGGATATAGAAGATATCTATATTTAAGCTTACTATAAAGAAATAGTATTAAACCCCTAGCTACTAGAGCTATAATATAACCTATATAATAATAATAAGATATTATTAAGATACCTATAATACTATAAACTTATATAGGTCTTATATAGAGATTACTACTATAAGATATACCTATATAAAAAGAGGAATAAGATTATTTCCTTATCCCCCTCTTATAATTAAATATATAACCCTATTTTTTATATAAAGTAGAAGATTATTATATTAAGTAATAATATAAGGGAATTAAAGTAATATAACTTTAATTCTATCTATTATGATAATAAATTATATCCTTAAAATAATTTATAAGTACCCTTACTTAAGTAAGAGAAATAAAGCTAGGAATAAAATAAGATAATAAAGAAAGAAGAGCTACCCTAGATAGGATTATTAAGATAGTAAAAAAGCTTCTATACCCCTATATAAATAAGAGGTATAATAAAGGACCGGGAATAATATCTCTAATAACGATAATATATTAAAACCTTATTTATATAGAAAGAAACTATATTATAAGAGTATATAGAATACCTTATTAAGTTAAAGATACCTTAGATAGATCTAGGTACTAAAGAAAAATAATAATATTAAATATTACTTAATAATTAAAACGATAAATATAACTATAAGGCCTATAATAATAGTAAATATAATAAAGACTATCTAGGAAGGATATTATAAAAAAACTAAGATATCTATCTATTATAGAGCTATAGGCGGAAGAAAGAAGGAAATAATTACTATAAAAAGCTCTATATATAACTATAAATAATTAATAACTAAAATACTTTAAACTAAGAGTATAAATTAAGGGAGAATAAATAAATACTTTAATAGATAATAAAGCTAAATAAAATTACTTTAACCTAATAATAATAAATAGGCTTAGGCTACTATAGAGGCATAAGAAGGACCCTTATTTAGTATATAACCTAAAAAGAGAAAAGTTTAATTATAATAATAGGATTATTAAATATAAGATTAATTACCTTATAGTCTTTATTAATAGAAAAAATTAAGGAATCTTATTTAATATTATAACTATATTAAGATATTATTTAGTACTTAGGTACCTATAGTTATATAGATTTAATCTATATCTTAATTAATAGATTAGCTAGGTAATCTCTTTTAATAAAGAGATACTCCCTTAAGGAGATAATAATTTATTAAATATAAAATCTTAAATTTCTATTATAGATAATAGAGAAATTAAGAAGAGGTAAATAAAAGATATATCTCTACCTAAAGGAATATAATATAAATAATATAATAGAAAAAATAATAAAATTAATAAATAATTATAAATATTATAAAGTAATTCTATAAGTTAGAAAAGAACCTTAAATAAATTAAGAGAAAACTATAGGATAAATAGCTTAAAAATATTCCCCTATAATATTAAATCTATAAGAAACTCTTTATAAAAGAACTTAAGATTAACTTATTATTATATATATATTATAACCTAGAAATTAAATTTATTAATAAAAAGTAATCTAGCTTTAATAAACTTTACCTACTTAATATAATATAATTATTAATATTAAAAAATATATTAAGAAATAATATAGAAAGGATATATTAGGGAAAATAAGTTATCTATTATATACCTTATTATATTTATCCTAAAGAAGAAAAAAGCTTTACCTTTATATTAACTTTAGAATATATAATATTATTATAATTAAGGATTATATATTACTACCTCTTATTAATAAATTAAAGGATTAACTTTTTAAAATAAAATACTTTATTATATTTAACCTTAAGGGAGCCTATAACTTAATTTAAATTAAGGAAGGATATAAATAGAAAACCGCTTTTTATATTAAATATAGATTATTTAAATACCTTATTATACCTTTTAAACTTATTAATATACCTATAGTATTTTAATAAATAATTAATAATATAGTATAAGAATACCTAAATATATTTATTATATTTACCTAAATAATATCTTTATCTTCTCTAAAATAAAAAAGAATATATAGAATATATCTATAAGGTACTATAAATACTATAAGTTCTTAATTTATTAATAGAACCTAAGAAGAGTAAGTTCTATACCTTAGAAATAAAATTTCTTAAATATATTATCTCTTATAATAAAATATATATAGACCCTAAAAAGGTTATAATAATAAAAAACTAAAAAGAACCTATAAATATTAAGGAAATATAAGCCTTCCTCGGTTTTATTAATTATTATTATAAATTCCTTAAAAGATTTAAGAAGATTATAATATTATTAATTAATCTAATAAAAAAGGATATATTATTTATAATAAGGAATAAGGTATAAAAAGCTTTTAATAAGATTAAGAAACTTATCTTAAGTAAATTAATCCTTAAGATATTTAATCTATCTTAATTAATTAAACTTAAAATAAATACCTTAGACTTTATATTAGGCATCTAAATTAAATAATAAAATAATAAAAGACTTCTATACCTAATTATATTTTACTCCTATAAGCTATATAAAGTAAAACTTAATTACCTTATCTATAATAAAGAATTCCTTATTATTATTAATACTTTTAAGGAATTTTAATATTATTTTATTAAAAGCCTATATTAAATTAAGGTCTATATAGACTATAAGAATATCTTATATTTTATTATTATTAGAGAACTAAATAGCTAATAATTATATTATATTAAATACCTCTTAAAGTTTAATTATATTATAATTTATATAAAGGGAAAGGAAAATAAAAGAATTAATATTATTAATAGATAATTAGACCTTAATATAGGGAAGGTTAAAGTAAATAAATAATTATTATAATATACCTTAGAAGGATACCTTAAATAAAAACTTATTATATAAATATAGAAATTAATACCCCTATTAAAATACCTTAAGCTTATTTAAGATTATAGAAGATAGATTATTAACTTTATCGTATATATAAGGATATGATTACTATAAAAATAGACTTCTTATATTTAAAAGAAATATTATTATACTTAATAAAGTTTTTAGAAAGGTCTTTAATTATTATTATAATTAATTCCCTTATAATAGAAATTATAGACCGATATTTAAAGCTATAAACTATATCTATAATAACTACTTATTTAAAGAGGAAATTTAAGGTATAATATAATATTACTAGAAATATAACCCTAGATAAGTATTTAGGGTAACCTATATAATAGAATAAGGTAATCTATTATGAGAATAAATTTTAAGATATAATAAATAACTTCTAGATAATAAGAAAATAAATAAATAATAAATCCTAAATAAACTATAAAATAACCTTATATATAAAATATATAAATACCCACTATATAGATATTAAGGAATTAATAAACCCTAAAATAAATTAAAATAATATATATTTTTCTTAATATAAAGAAGATAGTTATATAAGTTATAAATAAATATAACTTATGCGCGAAAATAAAGGTATAGCGTTATAAACTCTATAGAAAATTATAACTACTTTTAATTATATAATAACCTTAGGATTTAATTACTATAGATTTTATTATTAAATTACCCTTATTAAAAGAACTAATTATTAAAAACTTTTATAATAATATTTTTATTATTATAAATAAACTTATAAAATTTTCCTATTTTATCCCTTATAGTAAATTAATAAATATAAAAGAATTTATATATCTCTTTTACTATAATATCGCTAGGATATATAGGCTCTTATTTAAGATTATTTTAGATCGAGGATTACCCTTTATATCTAAATTTTAATAAAGATTAACTAAATACCTTAAAATTAATTATAAGCTCTTTATAATATATTATAAGGAGATTAATAAATAAATAAAATTAATAAATTAAATATTAAAATAATACCTTTAATACTATATTAACTATAAATAAAATAACTAAATTAGGAAGCTATTAGCTATATAATTAGCCTATAATATAGCGATTAAAAAATATAAAGATTATATTAGCCTATACTAACTTTAGATTTACCTTAGATATCTATAGATAAACTTAAAATATAGTTATTAACCTAAAAGTAATCCTTATTAATAATTAGCTAAAGAATCTATATAAAGAAATATAAATAGAACTTAAATTTATTAGAAATAGAATAAATATCTATATTAATAAAAAAACAATTAAGGGATTAACCTTCTTAGAGGGAGATATAGTCTACTTTATAATAAAAAATATTATAATAAAAAGATAAAATAAAAAACTTAACTATAAGTATATTAGACCCTATAGAATTAAATAAAAAATCTTATAAAATAATTATAAATTAGACTTATTATTAAAGGTTAAGCTTTATTTAATCTTTTATATCTTATTATTTAAATTAATAAAAATATTATCTAGGTTAAGATTAATAATAAACTAAAAGCTAAAGTTAATAGACTAAAAGAATATATTATAAAATCTATCTTTAATATAAATAAAGTTAATAATAAAATAATATATTTTATTAAATAAAAAGACTACCTAGACTTAAAATATATAGGAATTACTAGAATATCTTATTAATATATAATACCTTTTAAAGAATTTCTATTAATAATATTAAATATAGGCTTATTAAGGCTAATAATATTTTAATTAATTAAATTAATAGCCCTAAAGGAATATACCTCTATAATAGCGGATAACTCCTCTTAAAGCTTACCTAACTCCTTTAAGGTATAAAGACTATATATAAAAACTTTATTACCCTATACCTAAAGTAATTATTTCTATTTATAGATATAAATAAGCTTAGCTATTACCTTCTCTAAGGTAGCCTCTATCTTAGCCTCCTTATCTTTTAGATATTTATATTTATAAATATTCTTTATTATTATTTAGAATATTAATTATTAGCTATAGAGGGAGGTAAGATATACTCACGAAAGGAAGCTATACCGGCCTTATTATAAATAACCTTTATATTAATATAGTTAGAATAATAGTTAAAATAATTAGAAATAACCTTATAGGATAAGCCTTAGCGGAAATAATAAGTATAAGGTATAATTTTAGAACTAAAAGCCTTAATATAGATAGAAAGACTTTATATTTTAGAAAGCTTATAAGAGGAAGTATATTTAGAAACTCGGCCTATTATTATATTAATAATAGGGAGAGATTTTTATAAATTAAAATTACTTATTAAAAATATTTAGTTATTAAAGCTAGCCTTAAGGATAAGACTAATAAAGGGGGACTTTATATTATAGCTATAATAAAGGCTAAGTAGGGAGGTATAATAGAAATACTTTAATTAAGCGAAAGACTAAAGGGACTAAATATTACCTATATTAATCTAAGGACTAAATTTAAAGAGTATTAATCCTACCTTAGACTAAATAATAAAATATTAATTTAATTACCTCACCTTAAGTATATAAGATATATTTATTATATTTCTTATATAATAGCTACCTTAGCTATTAATATAACTTAATTATACTTAATACCCTTAAGTATATTACTAGATATAATAATACTCTTTATTTAAAACTATATAAGTATCCCCACTACTAATATAAACCTAATATGACCGCTTTATCCCTTAGATCTAACCGCACTATTATACTTTAGACTACTTAAGAAGGTCTATAGTTAGTAAATAGAGTATATAATTAAATACTCTATAACCTATATTTCTAAGATTAAGTTCTTTCTAGCCTTTTATGCCGCCTATTAAGCTATAATAATAAAAAGTAATATTTAAAGTGGTTTTAAGGGAGCTAGGCTTATTTCTCTAGACTTAGAAAATATACTATTAAAGCTTAATATATAGCTATAGATTTTAATACCTATTGAGGGGGGCTAGCCTTCCCGACCCTTAGGTCTTAAAGACCCTAAAGACTATCCTTAAGACTAGCTCTTAGTCTAAATACCTTAAAAGATAAATTAGAAGATATTAAAGTAGCTCTTTAGTATCTATTTTAGAGGCTATTAAATTACTTTCTAAGGGAATAAAGGGAATAATATATTAAATAGTATTATTAAAGTCAGAGAATTAAATCCTTTAATAGGTAAATAAAACCTTTAATAAGCGGTATAAAGTAAAAAGAACCTACCTATAGAATAGAGGGAAGATAACTATAGATAAGGAAAGGGAAGTAATTAATTAAAAGGATATAAATATATAGGTAGTAGCTAAATTATCGAGAAGTAGTGGTTAAGGAGGGTTAGCGCGACCGAAGGAAAGCTATTATAGAATATATAGTAAGACCGGTTATAATATTAGAATATATTAGATAGTTATTGCGATATCTAGGGAAGAGTATAGTAGTTAATTTTAATTATTTAGATACTTTATTATATTTTTATTTTATATTCTATATTAATAATTAGGAAAAGTGATTTACTTACCTATTTGATTTACTCGCTTATAGAGTACGTTACCTAGAGTAGGCTCAACTAACTATCGAGCGTCACTGCACATAACCACTCCTGACTTGACACCATTTCCTCCCCTAGAGACGCGTGAAGTGGATGCCGGGGTCTTTGACGATCGAACGTATCAACAGCAGAACCTTGGCCTTTGCTGAGGTCCTAGTGAGAAGGAAAGCGAAGAAGTTCCAAAAAGAAAGTGGGGCGGATGGATCAACAGGAATTGACACCATTTCGGTATCTCCGGGATGTGGCTTGGCGCCAAGTAAAACGGCTCCGGAGATGCCCTCGTCGCACGGAAAATTCGTCAGCAAAGGAAGGGTTCACGGCTGCTGCCATTATTCCGCTGACGGACTTTTATCACAACCTTGTAGCAAGTGAAAAGCTTGTTGTTCACACGTGGGAAAAAGCCCTGAAGGTCACCTACAAGGTAGTTTCTATTAAGTTAGTGCATCGCCGAATGCACTGTAGCCTATCTCGAGACTTCTTCGCCACTCCCTGGTCCTTTTTCTCATCCTGTCAATATGGCTCCCCGGCGTCAGCTCTGGCCAGATGGCCCCGCGGTCCCTGTCACCACCCCATTCCTCCCAGGGGGTGAGCAGATCGACCACGCTAACCTGGCTGCCAACATCAAGAGAAATGCATCCGCTGGTGTTGAGATTGTTGTTCTCGGAACTACGGGCGAAGGTAGACACAGGAATATTACTTGATATGCAAACGAGTGGCTACTAATGACTGGCTGCTCGTAGCATCTCACTTGAGCCAAGAAGAGCGAAAAGCCGTCATCGTTACCGCCAGGAGAGCTTTGGATGAGGCCGGGTTTAAAAACGCCCCTCTGCTCGCTGGAACAGGCGGTAGGTTCTTTTGCAGGGATGAAAATACAAGGAGATTAAATATTCCTCAGGGCCGTCATTACAAGGGACTATCGATTTCACCAATGATGCTGCTGAGGCTGGGGCAAGCCATGCCCTGGTCATCACCCCAGGTACGACGATCATGACCTTCATTGCCCTCTGCAATGCGATTGACCTGTTATCTAGGTTACTTCTCGTATGCGATGAAAGACGACAAGGATGCTATCAGGAACTTTTTCAACAAAGTAATGGACGCATCGCCCATCCCCGTTATGGTCTACAACTTTCCCGGCGCGGCTGGAGGCATTGATCTCAATTCCGATGACATCAGCCACCTTGCCAATCACCCTAAATGCTTCGGTGTAAAGCTCACATGCGCTTCCATTGGAAAAGGTACGAAAAATATCCCGGGTATTCAATGCTTTAGATCCTACTGACTTGCCCAGGCCTCCGAATTAGCTCGTATACCGACTCTCCTGAATTCCTCGCTAAGAAACGGCCATCGTTGGAAGCTGTCACATGCTCGGGGCGATTCATGGTATGTCCTTCTCGATTGGAATGAGCCAGCCTTCTAACAGTCCAGACTCTTTCCGGTCTGTCAGAATCTCTCCTTCCGGCACTGGTTGCCGGGCACGCGGGATGCATCGCCAGCTCTGGCGGAGTCTTTCCCAAAACTCTACGCCGCCTGTATGACTTGGCATCTGCGGGCGTCAATGGCGACACTGGGGCTTTTGCCGAAGCAAAGGAGCTACAGGGGCGGGTTTCCAGGTCCGACTCGATCGTCTGCGCGAGCGGCATCCAGGGGACAAAGTTTTTGCTTGACCACTTCGCCGCTCCAGGCTTGGGCGGTGACTGGCGGCTACCCCTGGGAGCGCTCAAAGAGGAGACCAAGAGAGCATTGATTGAGAAACTGACTGAGGATTGGGAATTTGAGGAATCGCTCTGAAGGCTCCATGGCCCAGGGTAAATCGACACTGTATCCTACCTACGCAGGCTTCTTGGGAGCTAGATAGACCTTGAAGTAATGTAGAGGCACTTGATCAACCCAAGGAGCACATCAAACTTCTCGAGCATCCAGCAGCTCGTGCTTCAAATGGCCAAACAGAGGAGACGTCTCAAAAGATCCCATCAGCCACAATAGAAAAACTTGATACCGCAAAACACCGTGAAAGACATCCCGGTCAGTAAGTAGGGCCAAAAAGCACCAACTTCGGGGGCCGAAAATGGAAAATGACATGGGCACCCTACAATGATGAGGATGCGTTACATTGGGCGGACTTTTGCGGGGAATTCCCAGGAGGGAAATCTGGGGAACCTGCATTGTGGGGTGCATTATGTATCATTATGTATCAGGCGTGTGGCTGCTGCATGCATTGTCATCAGGCGATAGCTTCTATCCTTTCAAGGGCGCACATACCCCATGGGGGAGGGAGGGACGAGGATCTGGGGTTTGTCCACCCCACGGGGAATCTGTCAGTCGATAATGGCGTGAGGATGTAGGGCACCGGGAAAAACAAACACCAAGGCCACGATGTTTGAAGCTAGTCAGCCAACTACATAAAGCCAAGACCCCTCTCAGACAATTTTTTGCATTTCCAAGCTACCCACTGCGAGAAGCAAATACCTCTTCTTTACACCCTCAAGCCTATTCTTATCACCATATCCTCCATTAGTTGCAGCATGGCTAAGCCGTTCTTGGGCCTGAGAGGCACAAAACTCGATGTCGCCATCGCAATAGTGGCGGGAGTTGACATGCTGTAGGTGTGACCCTTCCTCTATCGAGACACATAACTAATGACAATGGTGTTTTTTTAGCCTGTTCGGCTACGATCAAGGTGTCACTGGCGGCCTTCTGACGCTTCCGTCCTTTGTTTCTGTCTTTCCGGAGATCTGTACTACGGCTGAATGCACTGCGGACCTGTCCCCCTCGCAAGCGTATCATCGATCGGTCATCCAAGGTGAGCCGCGCGATATCGCCATCCTGACAATAAGAGCATAGCTAACAATCGTGAAGGAATAGTGGTCTCTTGTTACAGTCTGGGTTGCTTCTTTGGTACCGTCATTCTCATCCGTTATGGTAATTCCTGGGGCAGGAAGAAATCCATCATGCTCGGCTGCTCCATCATGTTGATTGGCGCCGTTCTCCAGTTCGCAGCATTTGGGCTCGCGCAGTTCGTCGTCGGGCGTATAGTCTGTGGCGTTGGGAACGGTTTCATCACGGCAACCGTGCCAGTCTGGCAGGCAGAGTGCTCCCGACCCAACAGACGAGGCTTGACCATCGCTTTCGACATGGCTCTCAACCTGGGCGGTGTGATGGTTGCCTATTGGACTGACTTTGGGTTTTCGTTTACCGAGCCCAGTTCAATGGCCTGGCGATTCCCCATTGCGCTGCAAGTCGCGTTTGAGTTGTTCATCATCTGCTCCATCTACTTCCTCCCCGAATCACCACGATGGCTGGCACTCCGAGGCAAGGTTGGCGAAGCATCCGAGGTCCTCGAAGCGCTATACGATGTGCCTCCTGATGATCCCCTGGTCAGCAGCCAGTTGCAGGCCATCATGGCGCGCAAGCCGCCACATCGACACGGTTCAAGGACGTCTTCACCATGGGCCCGACCAAGAACTTCCACCGAACTTTCCTAGCCTATTGGATTCAGGTCTCCCAGCAACTCACGGGCATCAACGTCATCACGTACTACTCTACCACCATCTACCAACAAGAGATTGGATTGTCTCCTTTTGTGTCGCGACTGCTCGCCGGATGCACAGCCACCGCCTACTTTTTCTCTGCCTTTCCAGCCCTGTACACTATGGAAAGATTCGGCCGCCGGACCCTGTTGTTGACAGGTTCAGTCGGCATGATGATCTCAATGATCATTATGGCCGTCATGATGCGCATGACTGGCTCGAGCCGTGCCGGAATCGTGGCAGCGGCCTTCATATTCGTCTACCAATTCTTCTTCGCCTCGACGTGGTCTCCATCTTCATGGATCTACCCAGCGGAGATTGTTCCTCTTTCCATTCGAGTTCAAGCAAACGCCCTTTCGGTCTCAGCCAACTGGCTCGTTGCGTTCATGGTCGTCATGGTGACGCCCGTCATGTTCGATTCAATCGGCTGGCGAACCTACATTGTCTTTGCCGTTTTGAACGCCGCTACCGTCCCTATCATCTACTTCTTCTACCCTGAGACGGCATATCGATCCCTGGAGGAGATGGACGTCATCTTCGCCAAGTCGAAGTCCGTCCTTGACGTTGTCCACTTGGCCAAGAAGGAACCGAGACATTTCGACAAGCGTGGGCAAATGATCCAGGACATGGGAGCCGACTTGGAGAGAACTGTTCTGGGCGTCGAAGGAGATAGTAAGCATGACACCAAGGCCGTACTTTCCCAACGCCATGTTGAACATGTAGAGAATGCTGCAGGGACCAAATGATGGGGCGCTAGAGATCGAAGGGATGATGCCTAACTAAGCCATGCATGCCAGTGGAATACGATGGAGTTCACGGGGAAAATATCTCAGAACTTAGCTAATTAGGTATTAAGTCTGCTTATATCGAGGGTATATGAAGCTTATAAATATAAACTTAGCTAGGGTTAGGTCCCCTTTGTGATCCGTGAAGAAGATAATAAGGGTGAAGCTATTTCAGAGAGGGGATAAGGGAGAGGGTGCTGGTCCCTACTATGCGCTACCTCTTTCCCGGTAAGACCTCTCTACCGGTAAGTAAAAAAAATATTTCCCTATATAAAATATAATTTTTTAACTATATATAGAAAATTCAATAAAAATAAAAAGCGCGAAATAATATTTAAATTTTATTTTAGAATTAAGTAGATTTTAATATTTTCGCGGTATTTTAACTTCACGCCCTATATATAGATATACTATACCTAATTCTTCCTCCTCTAAATTTAACCCCTTATCTTCTTTTATCCCTCCCACCTTAATTATATCCTTAATAGCATCCACCCCTTTAATTACTTTACATAAATATATTAGGCCTTAAAGGCATAATTAAGGTAAAACTATAAATAAAAATAGGTCTATATTAATATATAGACTTTAACTTATTAGGTCTCTATAGAGGGCCTGGCGAGAAGAGTTTTTAGCTAGCTTAATTATATAATATAAGCTAGGGTTTATCTATTATCTATCTTTATCGGTCTATATAAATAACCTTATAATTACCTCTCCTCTAGAGGCCTTAATTACTAAAGCCTTAAATAATTATTTATTCTTAAAATAGCTCTCTTTAATATTATAGAAACTTTTATATAATAAAGATAAATTTCCTCTAAGGACTTCCTTATTACCTTTATTAAATATATCTTTATTATATATAAATAGATAAAAATATATTTATTAATCCTTTAATAGCTAATTATTAATATTTAGTTTTTATAATTATAGCCTCTCTATAGTAATACCTTATTATTACCGATATAAATATTATAATCTTCTTTATATTTCTTAATTATTATTAACTTAATATATATAATAAGCGAGTATTATAGTTATATAAGTATTATTAAAATCTTAACCTTTAAGCTAGAGATTATAATAAAAATACTATAAATTATTTTTAATTTAAAACTATTTATTATACTCTTCCCTAAATATCTTAATTACTACCTAATAAGCCTTATATTATAGCGAGGCTTACTATAGATACTATAATATTAATTACTTAATTATATTAACCTATTTTAATTATTACTCGTTAATAATTTAGCTATTATTTATATATTAATATCTATTTAATTAATTATTTACCTTCCTTTCTTTATTATTATAACCCCTTTTTTCTATAATTAAGTCTATTTTACTCTTTAGTTTTAGCTAAATATCTTATTTACCTCCTAAAAGTCTTATTCTTAATAATTAATAAGGTAATTTAATATATAATTACTTTTATCTCTTTCTTAAGAGACCTTAGGGCTTTAAGAATTAACTCTAGAAAGTTATTTTAATACCTTTTTATTTATCTCTTAAGGTATTTAGATTAAGATTAGGCCTTAAGTATTATCCTTAAGGTCCTTAAGGCCTAAGAGGTTAATTAATTAAATACTACTTTAATTAATATTAATATCTATAGCTATATCTTAAATTTTAAGACTATATTTTCTAGATTAAGAGAAATAAATCTAGCTACTTTAAATAATACCTTAATATTTTTTTATAATAATAACTTAAAATATAATATAAAAGGCTTAAAAAAAACTTAATCTTTAAAATATATATAATAAAGCTTTTAATTAAATATTTTATTTTTTAGCTATAAGCCCTTTTAAGTATATTAAAGTATATAATATTAAAGGGCTAAAATAAATAAAATAAATAAAATAATATATAAAGTTAAATAATCTTATTATTATTATAATATCTCTTAAATTTAATAAAATAATAATTTTTATAATTATTAAAAATTAAAAGATAATAAAAATTAATTAATTAATTAATTATATATTAATTAAAGTTTTTAAATTACTTAAGATTTATTTTATTATTAATTTAGTAATTTTAGGTTATAATAAAAGCTTAATTACTTAAGAGGTTATTTTCTTAATATTAATTAATAAAGTAATATTAGCCTATATTAATAATAAATAATAAGATTAATTAACCTTTTATATTAATTACTTAAATTATTATAATCTTTTTTAATTTTTAAGCTATATTAATTTTAGCTTTAAAGACCTTTTTAAGTCTATAATAATTATTTTATTTATAATTATATCTATAAGGAAGTTAATTTTATTAAAGCTATAGATATTATTTAATTAATATTATATTTTGCGGTTATATTTACTATAAGTTAAAATTAATTATAGATAATAATTAGATTTTTATATTTAGCTCTTTAATAATTATATTTCTAAAAAGAATATATCTTAAGCTTTAGGTATTATTTAATAAAGTTATAAGCCTAATATATATTAATAAGTAATATACTATAGTTAATAAATAATTAATTAGCTATTTCTTAAATATTATAAAGCTAAAGGGGAAATCTATATAAATTTAGATTAAAAATAAAATAAATAAAGATTTATTCCTCTAGATTAAAGAGCTAATATAACTATAAAATAATATTATATTAAGATTAAATATTATATTATTAATAATATAAGGTATAATAATAGACCTTATAAATAGTTATAGCTTATTAGATACTTAACTTAGTATTATTATATATAGCCTAAAGGGTAAAAAGGATTCTAGCCTTAATAGAACCTTATAATATATTAGGTAATTAGGAATTAATTACTTAAATAAAGATAATATAGGTTAAGGGATTTTTATAATACTTATATAATTATAATACTCGCTTATTATATATATTAACTTTATTGTTTTTATCTCTACCCTTTTATAATTAATAATAATAATAATATTTATTTTATAATATTTCTACCTTAATTTTATAATATTTACCCTTATTTCCTATATTTATATTTTCTAAAGTTATTAATCTAATTTAAGTTATACCTTTAAGGATCTAAACCCTTAATATAACCTTTACTTTAGTTATATCTATAATTTATATAAATATAGCTAGCTACTTTATATAACTTATATAAATAAACCTAAAAATTAAGGCTATTATATATATTATAATTTATAAAATATTAAGTATAATAATATAAGTCTTTTTTTATATTTATTAATATTAATATTCCTAACTTTATTATAGCCTATAAAGGCAATTAAAGGTACCTAATATTTATTAATAATTAAAATAATAAAGGCCTTTATCTAGACTAAGAACCTTAATTTAGTATATTAATAAGATTTATTACTATATTATATATAGCTATAATAATATTATAATTTATTAAATTAATCTATTTATAATAAATAATAATTTAATAATAAAGCTTCCTACTTTAATATATTCTTTAAAAAAAGAGCTAAAGATATTAATTATTAACCTTAATAAACTCTTTAAGAAGAAAAGCTAGAGATATTAATAGCTTTACTTAATTAACTTTATTCTAAATAAATAGGCTATCTTTTAGTTAAATAAAGAATATAAAAATACTAAAAAAGCTATAATTCTTTTAATTTAATCTTTTAATTATTAACCTTTAATAATTAATAAAATTAATTTATTAAAGTATTAATTCTAATAAAATAATTATTAATATAATAATAATAAGAGCTCTATAATTAAACCTTTAATTAAATAATATAAATAATATAATTAGGTCCTATAAGACCTTATCTCTATATAATAATAAAGAGCTTAAGAATATATTATTATATATACCTATTAATATATAAAAAGACTTAAAGAAAGAATTAATAATAAATTCCTTAAGTATATCTAATATAAGACTTTATACTTTAGGGATAAATATTATATTAATTTTATAATCTTTAGGGTTAAGATTATTATTATATTTTAATTTCTATTAATATTTTGTTACTCTCTTTTATATAGGTAGGTTAATAGAGAGCTAGATTTATTATATTATCTTATAGAAAAGCTAAAATAAGGCTAAAAGCTTAATAACTAAGATATAAAGTTACTTTAGAATCTTAATATTAATATCTATTATATAGTATATAATATTAGCTATTTATCTTAATATAATATAAAATACCTAAGTACCTATATAATAATATATTAAGCTCTATTAATTAATTATTATTAATAATATAAGACTAAATTATTATATAAAAAAGCACTATATTAGCTAGTTTAAAGATAATAAGGAGGAGGTCTAGAGGGGTTAGTTTTTAGGGGATTAAGATAGGGTTAGAGTTTTAGTAATTTAGAAGGATAACTATATCGAGGTAGAGGCCTTAATAAATAAAAGAGATTAATTTAATTAAAATATTATTAGCTAAATTTATAATTAAGATATATAATATATATAGTTCGTAAAAAATATAATATAAGGTCGAAGATAATATATTTAACTAAAGCTAGGGCTTAATAAAAGCCTTAAAATACTCCTTATATAAGTACCTATTATATAGGCCTATAGGTTATATAACCCTCGAGCCTATAAGTTAGTCCCCTTACTCTATATTAATAATAAAGTATTATATAGAGATATAATAAGTAATAGTTAGTAAGGTAAATTATAATATAAACCGGGGATATCTATTAATATATTTATTAATATTCTTTTAGATCCCCTATAAGCTTTAAGGTATTATTTAGTTTTATTAAAACTTTATTATTACTTTTTACTCCTATAACCTTATAAGTTCTATAAATCTAATAAGTACTTTTACTTTTATTATTTATAATTATATTATTTAGGCCTTAAATAAATATAATATTATTTAAAAAACCTTTATTAAATACCTAGAGAACCTTATTATTAATATTAAGAAGATAAATATAGCCTTATATAACCTATAGAAATAATAGGCTTATTATAAGATTATAATTACCCTGGCTCTATATAAGATATATTATTTAATGTTTACTTAATATTTCCTTAATAATCTCTTTTATAGGTTAATATTATTTAGGACTTTATTAACTTTAAGAATTATATTAAAGCTATTTAGCCTCTTTATACCTAGAATAATATTAAGGCTTAGGCTCTTAAGTAAGCATTAATTTACTTAAGAATTATTAAGATTATTATTATATATAATAAGAAAGCCTATATTAATCTATATATTAAGTTCTATATTACCTTTATTATTAATATCCTTAATAGCTAGGGTAAGTAATCTCCCTTAATAGCTATTAAATATATTAATATTATACTAATTAGCTGCAGAAGTAAGTATAAGGCTAATGATAATTAAGATAATAATAATAATAATATACTTAATAAGTAAGTTAATTAGATAAGCGAGTTAATTAATAGACTATATACCTAAAAATTATAAAGCTTAAATTTCTAGAAATTAATTTAAAATAGCTATAAGCTGAAAAAAAAGTATATTTATCAATCTAACTAAAAAAGTCATGAGTTTATAATTTTTTTTAGATTTATAAGAAAATCTTTTTAATTTTTAAAAAATAAAAAATATAAGAAAAATAATATAAATAAGAAACCCTTAAATAACTTATTAATTAATTTTTTTAGAAACCTTAAAAAATAAGATAGATAATTTAGAATTTCTATTAAATCTTATCTTTAATTTTTAGCTTATAATAATTTAAATTAAATTTTCTAGATTTCTTAAAGTAATTTTAGATTTAAGTGGAATTTATACTATAGGGTAAAAGTAATTAAATCCCTTATTTAATTAACTCCCTTATTAAGCATATTAATAATAATAATATAATAATAATAATAATAATAATAATAATAATAATAATAATAATAATATATATAATATATATAATAATATATATAATATATAATATATATATAATAAGCGTTATAGTTAAGTAAGTATTATACTTTTCTTAACCTCTTTAATAAAAATCGCGATAAAAATACCATAAATTATTTAATTAATTAAAACTATTTATTATATTCTTCTCTAGATATCTTAATTATTACTTAATAAGTCCTTATATTATAGCTAGGCTTATTATAGATATTATAATACTAAATATCTAATAATATTAACTTCCTTTTATTACTACCCTATAATATTTTAGCTATTACTTATATATTAATATCTATTTAATTAATTACTTCCCTTCCTTCTTTTAATATTATAATCCCTCTTCTCTATAGCTAGATCTTTTTTACCTTTTAATATTAACCTAAGGTTTTATTTACCTATTAAAGGTCTTATATCTCTACCCTTATTAAAGCTATATTATATATAATTACCTTTATTCCCTTTATAAGAGACTTTAATACTTTAAGAATTAACTTTAGAAAGCTACTTTAGTGCCTTTTAATTTATCTTTTAAGGTATTTAGATTAAAATTAAGTCTTAAATATAATCTTTAATATCCTTAAGACCTAATAGGTTAAAGAGCTAGCTTCCTCCTTAATTAATATCAATATCTATAGCTATATCTTAAGCTTTAAGATTATATTTTCTAGATTAAGAGAAATAAATTTAGCCCCTTTAAAAGATATTTTAATATTTTTTTTTATTATAATAACTTAAAATATAATATAAAAGGCTAAAAAAAACTTAATCTTTAAAATATATTATAAAGTATTTAATTAAATACTTTATTTCTTTCCTATAGGCCTTCTTAAATATACTAAAGTATATAATATTAAGGGGCTAAAATAAATAAAATAAATAAAGAGGTATATAAAGTTAGATAATCTTATTTTTATTATAATATCTCTTAAATTTAATAAAGTAATAACTTTTATAGTTATTAAATATTAAGAGATAATAGATCTTAATTAATTAATTAATTATATATTAATTAAAGTATTAAATTACTTAAGATTAATCTTTTTATTAATTTAATTATTTTAAATTATTATAATAGCTTAATTACCTAAAAGAGTATTTTCTTAATATTAATTAATAAAATAATATTTACCTATATTAATAATAAATAGCGGGATTAATTAACTTTCTATATTAATTACTTAAATTATTATAATTTATTTTTAGTTTTTAGGCTATATTAATTTAGCTTTAAATACCTTTTAAGCCTATAATACTTATTTTATTTATAATTATACCTATAAAGAAGTTATTTTTATTAAAGTTATAGATCTTATTTAATTAAATATTATATTTCGCGATTATATTTACTATAAGTAAAGATTAATTATAGATAATAATTAGATCTTTATATTTAGCTCTTTAGTAATTATATTTCTAAAAAAAAATATATCTTAAGGTCTAAATATTACTTAATAAAGTTTAAAGCCTAATATATATTAATAGATAACATATTATAATTAATAAGTTATTAATTAGCTATTTCTTTAATATTATAAACCTAAAAGGGAAATCCTTTTAAATCTAGGTTAAGAATAAACTAAATAAGGATCTATTTCTCTAGATTAAATAGCTAATATAATTAAGGAATAATACTATATTAAGATTAAATACCTTTCTATTAGTAATATAGCTAATACTACGAGATTATATAGGTCTTTATAGTATATTAGATATTTAGCTTGAGGTTATTTTAAAGGGCCTAAAGAGTAAGAAGGGTTCTAGCTTTAATAGTAATAGCTAATATATTAAGTTATTAGGAATTAATTAATTAAGTAAAAAGTAAGACATAAGAGGGAAAAATATAACGCTCGCTTAATTATAACCCTTACTATATATATATATTAATAATAATAATATATTAATATTAATCCCTAGGTTATATTACTATTTACCTTATTAATTATTACTTATTATATCTCTATATAATACTTTATTATTAATATAGAGTAAGGGGACTAATTTATAGGCTTAATAGTTATATAACCTATAGGCCTATATAATAGGTACTTATATAAAGAGTATTTTAAGGCTCTTATTAAGCCCTAGCTTTAATTAAATATATTATCTTTAACCTTATATTATATTTTTTTATAAACTATATATATTATATATCTTAACTATAAATTTAGCTAATAATATTTTAATTAAATAAATTTCTTTTACTTACTTAAGCCTTTACCTCTATATAATTATCCTTTTAAATTATTAAAACTCTAACCCTATCTTAATTCCCTAAATAAAACTAACCCCTCTAGACCTCCTCTTTATTATCTTTAAACTAACTATAGAGCTTAATATATTATTATATAGATATTTAGGTATTTTATATTATATTAAGATAAATAATTAATAATATACACTATATAATATAGGTATTAATATTAAGATTCTAAAGTAATTTTATATCTTAATTATTAAGCTTTTAGCCTTACTTTAACTTCTTAATAAGGTAATATATAAATCTAGCTCTTTATTAACCTACCTATAAAAAGGAGAGTAATAAATATTAATAGAAATTAAAATATAATAATAATCTTAACCTTAAAGATTATAAAATTAAGATAATATTTATCCCTAAAGTATAAGGTCTTATATTAAATATACTTAAGGAATTTATTATTAATTCTTTCTTAAAGTCTTTATTATATATTAATAAATATATCTAATAATATATTATTAACCTCTTTATTATTATATAGAGGTAAAGTCCTATAGGACCTAGCTATATTATTTATATTATTTAATTAAAGGTTTAATTATAAAGCTTTTATTATTTTTTTATAAATAGTTATTTTTTAAAATTAATACTTTAATAAATTAATTTTATTAATTATTAAGGGTTAATAATTAAAAGATTAATTTAAAAGAATTATAGCTCTTTTAGTATTTTTATATTCTTTATTTAATTAAGAGATAATCTATTTATTTAAAATAAAGTTAATTAAGTAAGGTTATTAATATCTTTAGCTTTTTTTTTTAGAGAGTTTATTAACGCTAATAGTTAATATCTCTAGCTCTTCTTTTTAAAGAATATATTAAGGTAGGAAGCTTTATTATTAAATTATTATTTATTATAATAGCTTAATTTAATAGATTATAGCATTATTATAGCTATATATAATATAGCAATAACCCTTATTAATATAATATATTAAGATCCTTAATCTAGGTATAAGCCTTTATTATTTTAATTATTAATAAATATTAAGTACCTTTAATTACCTTTATAGGCTATAATAATATTAAAAATATTAATATTAATATTAATACTATAGTAATAATATAAATACTCTTTTTACCTTAATAATTTAGCTTACTCTTAAGCACTATAACTTACCTCTTATAGCTATAATATTAGTAGTTATAGCGATAATATTAATAATTATAATAATAGTAGCTCTAGCAGTTATACTAATAATAATAATAATATTAGTATTAATATTATTAACTTTAATATTAATACCTCTTAAGCTAGATATATATTTTATTATTATTTTATAATTATTTACCTCTATATAGAGGTATTTTATATTATCCTCTTATATTCTTATACTTATAGGTAGTATTTTATAACTTTAATAAAAGGCCGAATTACCTTTTACTCTCTATTAGGTCGCTTAAGTATTATCTTATTTCTTATATACCTTCTTTATAATTTTATCATATTTCTTAATTATTACTTAATGTATATATTAAGCAAGCGACGCCGTGAAGTAAGCGACGCATTTATATTTTTACCTTAAAAGTGATTTTAAATAAATTTAAATTTAACTCTAAATAAATTAAAATAAAAGTTTAAGTTTATTATTATAAGAGACTGAGCTCTTATATAAGCTGCCTAAAAAGGCTACTTAGTCCGCAAGATTACTAAGTAGTAAATTAAGCTAAAAGGCAGAGAAAAGAACCTACTTAGTAAGTGCTTACTAAGCTAGGAAAAGTGGGGCTAAGTAAAGATGGCTTATATAAGCTAGAAAGAGTCTGAGAAGGAAGAGCATAAATTGAGATAATTAAAGGTCTAAGTTCGAAATTCTAGAGAACAGAAATAAATCACTATTATATAACCCTATAGTGCGAATACTACTAATAGCACTATATTATACTATAGGGATTAAGCTCTTATAGACCTTAAGCTCTTATAATTATTATAAAAAAGCTATATTAATTTTTTAAGATTTTTAAAAAATTATTATTAAGATAGTATTTAAAAAGCTTATTCGCATTATATATTTAGCTATTTCTCTATAAAGGAAATTTTTTAAAAATCTAATAAAAATCTTTTTAAGTTTTATATATAATTAAATCTCTAAAAATACTCTTTTTAAGTTTCTAGCTATTTTATAGTAGTTTTTAAATTTTAAGATCTTAAGATTTTTAGTTATATAGTTTAATGCGTCGCTTGCTGAACTACGTCGCTTGCTTATTATATATATTACATATTTTTTAAGTAATAATTTCATTCCTAGATATTATATTCTATAGGCTAGCCTTTTTACTTTATAAGGTAGTATTTTTTTACTAATCTTTTATATAATAATATTTCTTTTACCTTTTATTTATTAAGCTTATTATTAAGCTTTAATAAAATAATAATATCTTTACCTTATATTCCGCGGTCTTTCTATAATTCTAGGAGTAATAAATAGAAAGAATTATATATCCTTTTATAGGGTTTTAATAATTTAACCCTATATACTTATTTATTATATTTCTTAGGGATTATATCTTTAATAAATCTAGGTATTAACTTATAGTTCTTAAAATATTAATTCCTTATAGATATATTAATATATTATCTATAGGTCTATACCTATAGCTTATACTTTATCTTCTTATTATTGAAATTACTATTAAAATCACTAATTATTACTATATAGTTATCTTCTATTTTAATAGATATTATATATATAAAGAGTTAATACTATCTTTAGATAAAGTCTCGCCGAGAGTAGCGAAAACCTCTATATTATATATTATCTTATAGCTTATATTCCTATACTTTTATAGGCTATATATATTTATATTTAATATTATATTTTTTAATTAATAATTTAATTAAATATCTTAATTCTTTACCTAAGGGGTATTAATTCTATTTAGTCCCTAAAATCTAATACTATAGTCCCTACGCTATAATTAATCCCCCTAAGAACTTTATAACCCTCCCTTCTCTATATTCTTTTATATTTATATTTTCTTTAGGCTCTTAATCTAAAAGGTTATTAATTTACTTAAGGCCTATATATTACCCTAAAATTTATAACTAATTTTATTAACTAGAGGCTATCTTTATTATTCTTTAATTTAATTAAGAACATTTTTTTATTATTTAAATAAAGCCTATTTAAAGCCTTTATAGCTAAAGTAATAAATAAGTAAAGCTTATTATTAAGCTAAACCTCTAGGTTGTAATTATATATACCTTAAGGCTTTAGGATTAAGATATAATTAAAGTTAGCTAAAATAAATAATATAAAATTAATAATAAATATTAATTAATAGCTAAATATTATTAAGGTTACCCTTTAATAATTATAAAGTTATTTAATATTAAGAGGTAGAAAAATATAAAAAGGCTAATTATATATTATATAGTAAAGCTTTTAATAAGCTCTTTATAGTATAGCTATAAAGATAGCTATAAGGAATTCCTTATTATATTAAAACCTCTATTAATAATTCTCTATTATTTAATAGTGGTTTTTTATCTATAGGTCTATATAAATCATTATAGTTATATTAATTATATCTTATTTTTCTAGTTATTTAATATACTAGAGGGTAATTAACTTTATTAATATTAATAGGTAATAAAAAAGTTAATTAATTAAAATAATAATCCCCTTAGGAATTCCCTTAGGGTTTTTATATTTTTTATGTTATTAAGAGATATAATATTTATTTAGAATAAAGTTAATTAAGAGAGGTAATTAATACCTCTAGTTTTTCTTTTTACATAGAGTTTATAGAGGTAAATAGGCTTACTATTAAGTTAAATTATTAACTCTATATATAATATAGTAATAATGTTAATTAATATTTTAAGTTATTAAGCTACTTAATCTAGGTATAGGATATTATTATTAATCTTATTCGGTAATATTAAGAGACTTTAATCCCTTTAGGTATTATAGAGTTATAGTCATTTAATAATATCTATAATAATATTTAAAAACTATCTTTTATTTATCGCCCTTATACATATATATCTAATAATAAATATCCTTAAGATTAAGCTTAATAAAGATCTTTACTTTAAAGAATTAATTAAAACTTTTATTAATTAAGGGTAATAATATTTAATTCTTTATTATAATAATATTTAAGCTATAGAAATTAATATGAAGTTATAATTTATCTCTTTTTTTAAATATAAAGAATATTAATACCTTAATTAAATGAATTAATTATTATATCTATTTCTTCTTTATAGTATTTATAATATACTTATAGCTTTTATATTATTAGACTATAGATGAGTCCTAAGGGGGATATCTTACTTAATTCTATATTAATAATATATATCTATTTATTAAGCTATTTTAGGAATCCTATATCTTTAATTAAGAAAATATCTTAATAATTTAAATATAAAAAGAGATATTTTTTAAATATTTCTTCCCTATAATCTCCTTTATTATACTATAGGGGGTATACTTTATATAGCTATAATTTATTATTTATACTTAACTTAAGGGTATAGACCTTAAGAGTAAATATTATTTTAATAATCTATATTACTTTTTATTTTCTTTTTTAGGCCATAATAATTTTGATACTTCCCTTAATAAAAAGGTATATATAGAGTTTATTACTTTGGCTAAAAATATAAAGTTTAATTTCTTTTAACTAAAGGTACCTTAATATAAAGTCTTTATCTTTAATATCCGGAATATAAAATTATTATTTCTATATATAAATTATTTAAGTATTATTAATAATCTTAATTAAGATATTAATATATCCTTTATATAGTATTAGCTTATTATTTATAATTTTATAATAGAAGTTCTCTTAATAAATAATATATCTTTTATTAATTAAGCTTAAAAATTAAAAATAAATAATATTAATATTCTTATCCAAAAGTAATTTAATACCTCTTTATTAGCCCTCTAGCTATAGAGATACTTTAAGGTATATATAAAAATACCTCTCTTAAGGCGAAGTCTAATTTAACCTTTATTCTTTAATCTTTATAACCCGAAAGTAAAATAAATTAAAGTTAAGGTTTTTAAAAATATTATTAAATTTATTATATTGATAGATATTTATACTATATTAAGGGGAGTTATAGATTATATAATTAAGTTAAATAATAAGGGGGTTGATATATTTAGTTATATTATATTTATAATACTTTAGGGGTTCCCTTTTACCCTTTATGGTAGCTAGATTTTCTTTAATAATCCCTTAGGTATTCTTATTAGTAATAAAAGAAGTCTATAATTTTATATAGAGAACTATAGGTATTTAATAAGTTCTCTAGGATTATTTAAAGATAGTTTTAACTTAAAGGCTAATAGTAATAAAGCTTAATTATTTATTAGGGATATTATAGCTAATTTATTATACTTTAAATAGAGGGAGTAATTTATTGATACTATAATATATTTAAAAGATATCTAATAAAATAATAAGTAATTTAGCCTTTATAATCTTATAATAATTAAGAAAGTTCTTAAAGGTTTAGTTCTATCTTTAAATATAATTAATAAGCTTTATAATAACTTTATAATAATAAATTATATTATTATTAATAATTACTTTTATTTACTTAAGGAAATAAAGCTGAGGGATATCTTTTTATTAATTCTATTATTTAATTAAGATATAAAAGGTCTAATATTACTTTAGGGGACCTTTTAGATATTAATTAATAAATAATACGTTATAATAGTTTTTTTAAAAGAAATTAGGGGTTATATTAAAGTTACTTTTAAGGTTATAGATATATATTTAGAGCTTTCGTTAAAACTTCTCTATATACTTAAGCTTTAGTAAGTTAAGCTTACCTTAAGTATTATAATAAATATACTTTATATTAAGTTTCTCTTTATAGATAGGTATTATAATTAAGATTATAGCCCTATTATTATTAAGGTTAAAACCTAAGTTATAGCCTTTATTAATAATATTAGTTTAGGCTCTCTTATATTATAATTAAATCTATATTTAAATATTATAAATAAAGGTATTACGTTATTTATTCTTAGAAAAGGTAATAGTATTTAAGATAATAATAATAAGGTAGGTAATATATATAATAAGTGAATGAGATAGATAAGCGAGCGAGATACTTTTCCCTCTTATATCGAACTTTTTATTTAATTCATTAATTCTTAATAACTAAATATATTAGAATCTATTATTAAGGCTAGAATCCTTTTTACCCTTTAGGCCCTTTAAAATAACCTAAAGCTAAGCCTTTAATATACTATAAAGACCTATTAAGTCTCTATACCTAGGCTAGATCGCCACTAGTAAGGTATTTAATCTTAATAGAATTTTATCTTAAATTTATATTAATTATTAGATCTAGAGGAATAGATTATAGTTTAATTTATTCTCGACTTAGATTTATAAGGATTTCCCCCTTAACTATATAATATTAAAGAAATAGCTAATTAATTACTTATTAATTATAATATATTACCTATTAATAAGCGCTAGGCTTCTAACTTTATTAAGTAATACCTAGACCTTAAGATATATTTTTTTTAGAAATATAATTATTAGAGAGCTAAATATAAAGATCTAATTATTATCGATAATTAATTTATATTTATAGTAAATATAATCGCGAAATATAATATTTAATTAAAAGATATCTATAACTTTAATAAGATTAACTTTATAATAAATATAATTTAAAGCGAAATAATTATTATAGGTATAAATAGATATAAAAAGCTAAAATTAATATAGCCTAGAAACTAAGAATAGATTATAGTTATTTAAATAATTAATATAGAAGGCTAGATAATTCTATTATTTATTATTAATATAGGCTAATATTACTTTATTAATTAATACTAAAAAAGTAACCTCTTAAGTAATTAAGCTATTATAATAATTTAAAATAGCTAAATAAATAATAAGATTAATCTAAAGTAACTAAAGTATTTTAATTAATATATAATTAATTAATTAATTAATTCTTATTATCTCTTAACCTTTAATAATTATAAAAATTCTTATTTTTTTTAATTTTAAGAGATATTATTAAGATAATAATATTATTATACTTTATATATTATTTTATTTAATTTATTTACTTTAGCCTTTTAATATTAAGTACTTTAATATACTTAAGAGCGCTTATAATTAAGAAATAAAATATTTAATTAAATATTTTATAATTTATATTTTAAAGATTAAGTTTTTTCTAGCTTTTTATATTATATTTTAGGCTATTATAATAAAAAAGAATATTAAATAAGCCTATAGAGGACCTAGGTTTATTCCTCTTAACTTAAAAAGTATAGTCTTAAAGCTTAATATATAGCTATAGACTTTAATACCTATTAAAGATAAGGCTAAATTATTAACCCCTTAAATCTTAAAGCCCCTAAAGATTATACTTAAGGCTTAATTTTAATTAAAATACCTTAAGATATAAATTAAAAGGTATAAAAATAGCTCCTTAAAGTTAATTCTAGAAGCTATATAGTCTTCTTCTAAGGGAATAAAAAAATTATATATAAGGTTATTATACTTAAGGCTAGGGTTAAAGATCTTAAATAGGTAAATAAGATATTAAGCTAATACTAAAGGGTAAAAAAGACTTAATTATAGAAAAGAGGGGTAATAATAATAAAGGAAGGGAGGTAGGTAATTAATTAAATAGATATTAATATATAGGTAATAGTAGAATTATTAAGAAGTAATAATTAAGGAAGATTAATATAATTAAGAGTTTAATATTATAGTATCTATAGTAAGCCTAGATATTATATAAGGACCTATTAAGTAATAATTAGGATATTTAGGAAGGAATATAGTAAGTAATTTTAATTAATTAAATAATTTATAGTATTTTTATTGTGATTTCTTTTAAAGATATAAGAAAAAGTATCTCGCTTATTTATCTATCTCGTTCGCTTATTATATACGTTATAAGTAATAATTTAGGTCTAAATTTAAGTCTTAACTTAATAATTAAGGATAGTTTTATATTTATTATTTCTTCTTTAAATAAAAGCTTTAATAATAGGCTATTAATTCCTATAGGGGGTATAATTATTTACTTTAATAATCTCTTTATTATAGTAGGAAAAGAATTAATTTAGTAGAGAAAAAGGTATAAAAGAGAGTAAGAAAGGTAAATAACTATAAGGCTTTTTATTAATAAATAATAAGATATATAGTCTTAATTCTTACCCTACTTACTATATATATATTCTACCTTATATACTTAATAGCACTATAATATCCTATATCCTAACCCATTTTCTAGCTGCGAGGGTATAGCTCTTCCCTTTGCCTATAGCTTTACCTTTAATTAGCCTCCCTTAGGCTAATATATGCTATTAACCCTAATTACTTTTAGCTAATCTCGGCTAATAATAAGTTAGGCTATTATATTATTGTAAAGGCTTATAATAATAATAAATATTATAGAAGATATTTATGAGGATTATTATAAGTAAGAAAATAGAAAATAATAATACAATAACTATTCGCTAGATATAATATAAAAATATAATAAAAATATAAAATAGTATTTAAGTTAAAAGAAATAATTAAGGCTTTAATAGCTATCTAGCTCTAAAAAAGCTATTTAATATAAAGATAATCCCTTTAAGATAAAGGGGTATATTAAATAATACTAAGTATATAGGCTTAATTATAGTTAGCGAGAAGTTATAAAGACTTTAGTTAAGCCTTAACTAAAAAAAGACTACCTTAAGGAGTAAGGGATTTAGCTAAAAAGAAGTAATTAATATATTATAACCTAATAAGTCTAACCCTACTTATGACGGTATAGTTAAGTCTAAGGGATAAACTAGTTATGCTAAGTTTATATTAGTAGTAGGGATAATTGTATAGTTTAAATAAAGGGGGTTATTATATTTAATAATATACTTAACAGTATTAAATATAATTAAATTATATAAATAGCTAACGTAGCTATTATATAAAAAAATACTAATAAGTATATATTACATATTTAAGGTATTAAGCTAACAGAATTATTAAGTAATTCTATTAATTTAAATTACTTAAATTATACTATAATCTTAATAATCTCTTTATAATTAATTAATTTAGGGCCCGCTTATGTTATGTATTAATATCCTTCCTTAAGGCTATAATATAAGATTTCTCCTCTATTAGTTTTATCCTTAAGGCTACTTCTATAGCCTCTTATTAATAAATAACTGAGTTAATCTTTTAAAATTCTTATTAATAGGATATTAAGTTATATTTCTAAATTAAAAAAGTCTATATAGCGCTCCTTTTTAATTTCTTACTTTAATATTAAGGGATTTAATATTATACCCTCTTTATTATATTTCTAGCCTAAGAAGGTCTAATATATATATACTAAATATCTTAATTAATTAAATATCTTAGGTATATTATATATTAAAACTCTATATTTTAAACCTCTATAAAAACTATAATAAAATAGCTAGAATTAAGATTAAACTTTTTCTAGATTTCTAACTTATAAATAAACTATATATAATTTCTTTACATTTTTAAAAAATTCCATATAGAGAAATAGCTATTTATATAGTATAAATAAGACTTTTTATTACTTTCTTATAAAGAGTTTACCTTAGAGGCTATATAAAATTCTTAAAAAATATATTAAAGTTAATAAATTAATTATTAAATCTAAGCGCTTTTAGGCTTAATATAGTTTTCTTAGAAATATTTAATATAATTCTCTCTAAGGTAAAAATCTCACTATAGGGATTTTTAAGATACTTACTTATTAAGTATATTATAAGATAATAATAGGTTCTATCTATTATTAAGAATATATTTTATTAGTCGCTTTTATTAATATTAATATCTTACCCTTTTATAGATAATGTTTTTAATATTAATTTAGTTCTATAATTTACTAATTTTATTAATAATTTCGAAAAATCTTAATACTTAATATAAGGTAGATATAGATATTAAGAAAGCTAAGGATAAATTATAGGAGACCCTAGCTTATTTAGCCTATTTATAGAAATAATACCGCCTACTTTATTAATAGGGTTTTTAGCTTCTTTCTTATAGGATATATAAGTTAAATAAGGGGGATAAGGTCTGTTCTTAAGAGGAGGCGCTTATTACTAAATAATAAGTAATAAGTAATTTATAGGTAAATAATACTTAAAGTATTATTAATTAATCTACCTTAAGTTTAGATAAATTTAATTCTATTATTATTAATAGAAATTATTTAGAAGGTATTATATATTAATAAGGCTTTTTAGTAATTCTTATATATTTTTAGAGTTTAAGTACTTTTTCTATTTTATAAAAAACATTATTTTATTATTAATTTTATCTATATTAAGGATACTTTCTATAATATATTCCTTTAGTCTATTAACTTTATTATTTAAATTATTATCTCTTTTAATTTAAATAATATTTTCTATTAATTTAAATAATAAAATATAAAAGCTTAAAGAAAGCTTAACCTTTAGTAATAAATCTAATTTATAGTTATTTTATAAGATTTTCTATTTAACTCTATAGGGTCTAATATATTTATAGTTCAATTTTTTATTTTATTATTTTATTATAATATATGTTATTATAAAATTGTAAAGGACTGAAGGATATCGACTATAAAGTCCTCGTAAGGTGTAGGGTAGGTAATAGAGATAGGAGGTGAATAGGCAGTGGAATCAGTCCTTATTAAAAGCCGATTAGCTAGATAAGGGATCATATAGCTAGAAAAGTGGGTCAAAAGATTAATAAGGTTAAAAAGTAAAAAAAGAGCTTCTGATTGATGGTCTTATTGGTTATATTATATGAGAGGATATAGATCTAAGAAAGGTTCTAATTTTAAGGGAGTTCTTCTTCTTTTATAGAAATAGCTCGGAACCTACTCGTCCGATTCAGCTAAGAGTTATACCGCCAGATAGCCTGGTTTCCGGGCTATCTAGCTATAGAGGGTAGGCTCAAACCGGAGAACTAGATCCCGAGTTATCGCATAAAGATATATATAAGTATAGAGGTTTTATATTGGGGATTTTAAAACGGGATAGGAAATACCCATATTTCAAGCCCGGCTTTAACGGCGTTATCGAGCTTATAATAAAGCCCTATATCCGAGGTCACGTGACTTACCCTATAGGGTAATATTACTAAAATTATATAATTTTAGGATTATTATATAACTCTCTAATATCTTACTTATATAAGCAGACATTGCTTATATAAGTACACCGCTATAAAGAGCTAGCTTTATACTATATAGTGGTAAATTCTTATGCTTATATCCTATAAGCTGAATTTACTAGAATTATTTATAAAGTCCCTTATATATTATAAGGTCTTTTACAAAAATAGACTATATCCCCCTTTAAGAAGCTTAATCTCTTAATCTTTTTTTATTAATATAGGTATTTATTTTAGTTTTAATAAATTTAAATTCTATTTATAATTCTTTATATAAAGTTTTTAATTATTTATTAATAAAGATTATTTAAGGGTTATTAATTATAATTTAAGTTTATCAATAGATATTTAAAATAAATCTAAAGTTAATATAGATTAATATAATCTTTATATTCTTATTAATTACTATATTATAGGCTAGCTATATTATTAATAGCTTCTTAACTTAATTATTTTATTTATAATTAATATAATATTAAGGGTATTATTTTAGTATTTAATTTATTTAATTTATTTATTTATTAATCTCTTTATAGTAAACTATAGAGAGCTTATAGTTAATTCTAAGGTATTTAATTAATCTTTATTAGAATTTAGATATAAAGAATAGTCCTTAATCTAAGATAATTTTAAGTAATAACCTATATATCCTAGCGATATTATAATAAAAGAGGTATATAAATTCTTCTATATTTATTAATTTATTATAGGGAATAAAAGAAAAGAATTTCATAAGTCTATCTATAATAATAAGAATATTATTATAGAAATTTCTAATAGTTAGTTCTTTTAATAGGGGTAATTTAATAATAAATCTATTATAATTAAATCCTAAGGTTATTATATAATTAAAAGTAATTATTACTTTCTATAGGGTTTATAGTATTATACTTTTATTTTTAGATATAGGTTTATTTATCTATAATCTATATAATTATCTTCTTATATTAAGAAAAGTATATATTATATTAATTTATTTTAGGGTTTTATTAATTTCTTAATATTTATATAATAGATATATATATCTCTATATATAAGGTTATATTATAGTTTATTTAGGATTTATTATTTATTTATTTCCTTATTATCTAGGAGATATTTATTATATTTTAAGATTTATTTTAATATTAAGTTACCTTATTTTATTCTATAGCTTACTTTATTAATCTAGAAATATTATTAATTAATAGGTTATTTCTATTTATATAATAAGTCTCTATATTAAGTATCCTTTAGGTATAAATTATAGGAGTTATTTTTTTACTTTAATCTTTTTAATATTTAAGTTAAATTATTAGCTAATAATATTAACTCTATTATTATTTATTCCTTAATATAAATAATAATATAATTAAATTTTAAGAGGTATTTAATATATTATAGCTATTATCTATTAAATTCTTATATTTTTATAAAATAAGTAATATTCTTATAGTCTATATATACCTTAATTTAGTAAGTGTTTCTTAAGAGGTAATATTAAAATTCTTTAAAAGTATTAATAATAATAAGAAATTCTTTATTATAGATAGGGTAATTAAATTTTACTTTATATAGCTTAAAGGAATAAAATATAATTAAATATAGAAATCTTTTATTATTTTATTATCTAATTTAGGCTTTTAATATGAAGTCTAAGGTATTTATTTTAAATTTAATTAATTATAATAAATTAAATATCTTAAGTATAAATTTACTTAAGATATATTCCGTAATTCTATTAAAAGCTTTTTAAATTTAATTCCTAAATATAAATAATATACCTTTCTTTATTTAATCAATTATATTATAATCTTCTTAAATCTCTTAAGAAATTTATAATAATAATTAATAAAATTAAGAAAGTCTTATATTTCCTTAATATTTATTAATTCCTTTTAGTCTCTAACCGCTATAACCTTCTTAGGGTTTATATATATCTTATTATAAGAGATAATATATCTAAGGAATTCTATCTCTAAGGTATAGAACTTATTTTTCTTAGGTTTTATTAATAAATTAATATCTTATAATATTTATAATACCTTATAGATATATTTTATATATTCTTTTTTTATATTAAAGAAGATAAAGATATTATTTAGGTAATATATAATAAATATATGAAGGTAATGTATATATATAGTAAGTGGATTAGGCAAGTAAGTGGACTTATGAGTTTTATACCTTAAATTGCGATTTTTAAAAATCTTAAAATTTTAGATTAAGCCTAAATTAGCTAGATTTAAGAAGTTTAGCTTAATATATAATTTAAAAGCTAAAATAATTTTCTTAGATTTTTAAAAAAATTCTTACTAGGCTAGTATAAAAAAACCTATTTATACTGTGTAAATAGCTATTTCTACATAAAGGACTTTTTAAAAAGTCTAAAAAAAATCAATATATAGTTTATTTCTTCATTAAGTAAATAAAAATATTTTTTTTATATTCTTAATACTTATATAGCTAGTTTTCTATATATAAGATTTAGCTATTTTTAGTTATATAGTATGCTGATCCACTTACTTGCCTGATCCACTTACTATACATATATATTATTCTTATAATATATTATTAATTATTTATTAAAATATAATAGGTATATTAATAAGTCTAAAAGGTATAATAAAGTACTTAAATAATCTATATTTAATATAAAAAGCGGTTTTCTATTTCCAGCCTTTTTAATTTAAATTAAATGATAAGCTTCTTTAAGATTAAATATAATAAAGTGCTTTATCTTTAGAAATTAATCCTTTAATTTATTAATAAGAGGTAGCGGTATATAATCCTTAATTCTAATAATATTAAATATTCTAAACTTAATATAAAGATAAAGCTTTTTATTCTTCTTTAGAATAAATATAATAAAATATCTAATAGATAATTTATTTTCCTTAATATATTCTTTCTATATTATATCTTTAATATATTCCTTTAATATTAATAATTATATTATATTATATAGGTAAAGTTTATTAAAGTAAGGTTATTTCTTATTAATAAACTTAATTTCTAAGTTAAATATATATATAATAATAGGCTAGTCTTAAGTTCTTCTATAAAGAGGTCTTATACATTTAATATTATAATAGGATATCCTTAAGTTATTTATCTTTTAGTTTCCTCTTAATTTATTTAAGATCTTTTTTTAATTTATAGAATTACTTTATAATATTCATAATTATTTATTAATTTTATTGCTTTTATCCTTTATATTATTTATAGTATACCCCTTTAGGTAGAGAGGTATTTTATATTTTACGTTTATTTAATTTCTCTATGATCTTAGGTAGAAATTTAAGATCTTATATCTAATAAGTTATTATCTCCTTAATAAGGTAATATACTTAATAAGTAAGTATCTTATATAAGTAAGTATCTTAAAAATCCCTATAGTAAGATTTTTACCTTAGAGAGAATTATATTAAAGATTTCTAAGAAAATTATATTAAGCCTAAACGCGCTTAAATTTAATTTAATTTATTAAACTTTAATATATTTTTTAAGAATTTTATATAGCCTCTAAGGTAAACTCTTTATAAAAAAGTAATAAAAGTCTTATTTATACAATATAAATAGCTATTTCTCTATAAGGAATTTTTTTAAAAATATAAAGAAATTATATATAGTTTTTTATAAGTTAAAAATCTAGAAAAAGTTTAATCTTAACTCTAGCTATTTTATTATAGTTTTTATTAAGGTTTAAAATATAAAGGTTTAATATATTATATACTTAAGATACTTAGTTAACTAAGATATTTAGTATATATATATATTACCTCTTTATTAAAGGAGATTACTTAATTAATTTATTATTAAGATATAGATTAGACCTATATAATTATAGATACCTAAGTATTAAATAATATCTTAATATAGGTATAATATTAAATAAGATTCCCTAATTTCTTTTATTAATAAAACCATAAGGTAATTAATTTTATATTTAATAATTCTATTATTATAATTAAACCTTTCTCTTTTTAGGTTATATATTAAATAAGGATTTTCTTTATACCTCTATAATAGCTTAAGCTTATTTATTATTATTAAGTTAAAGTAATTTATTTAACTTTATTATCTATTAAAGTATTTAGCAATCCTCCCTTAATTTATATTTATAGTTTAAAGTCTTTTAATTATTAATTAATTCTCGTTATATATAGCGCTATTTATAGAAATTATTTCTATCTTTTATTTATTTATAGCTCTATAATAAATAAATAATTTAATTATTTAATAATCTATTCTTAATATAATTATATCTATATTTATCTTCTATATTTAAACCTTTTTTAGGTATCTTTATCTTAATAAAGCATTTTATAAATTCCTAGCGGGTAATTCTTTCTTTAATAAGTAAGGTCTTTAATATATTATTATTACTAGAGGTATTATTTTTTATCTTTTATTCTTTCTTTTATTTATATTAAGGTATAAAAGCCTTTTTTTATTATTTTAATAATCTTATTAAGCGTAACCTATTATTCTTTATTATTATATTTTATTCTTAATTTTACTCCTCTTATTTAAGTAAAGTTATTAATAAATTATTCTAGGGATATAATATATTATCGCAATAAATAGAATTAGAGATATATAATCTTAATCCCTTTATATTATTTTTCTACCTAATAATCTTTTATTTAATATAAGAAATAGGGTTATATATTCAGCTAAGGTAAAGAGATAAGAAAGTAATCTTATTCCCTTTTTTTATATAGGTATATTTTACCTATAGTCCCTATATAGGATTTAAATAATTTTATAGTATTATAGGTATCTTAATATAGTCCTATTATTATTATATAGGTTATATCTTAATTCTAATATATATAGGTTTATAGCTATCTCCTTATAATAGGCCTAAATATAGATATCTTTTATTTGTATTATATCTTATTATTTATATATTAATTAGATATATATCTTATTATTATTATTTAATAATATAATCCTTATTTATTAATTTCAATCTTATAGTTCTCTGTCTATAATTATTATTCTTATTTTATTTATTATTAGATTTTCTTAAGTTTTTATTATAATTATTATTCCTTATACTCCTAGGGCATATAGTTATTTCGCATTAATAGCTTAATAGGTAAACCGCTATACCTTTAGGCGGCTCTTAGGATTATCTTTAGCTAATTATCTTCCTTTATTTTATCCTTAATCTTTAATTTTAATAATAATCTTTAAGATAGGTTAATATTATCTTAGAGGTTTTAGATATTAATAATAATATTAATAAATAATATTTTTAATAATTATAGAGAGGTATCGACTTATAAAATATAATATAGTCTATAAATAATATTATACTTAATTTCTTTTTTTCTTAAGTATACCTATAATATAATATATTAATCTCTCTATATTTAGGCTTTAATTTATTATATTTACTTTATATTATAGTAATAATCTTTATTATTTATATTATTATTTAAGTATTATTTTATAAATAAATAAAGCTTATTTATTTCCTACCTTTTAGGAGTATTTATTAATTTTATCTTCTCTTTAATTAATACCTTCCTTTAGTAATATTTTATACCTTCTTTTTATATATATTACCTTATAATTAAATTTATAATAATAATAATATTTAATTAGCTTTTAGTTATATTATATAGCCCTTAATACTCTAAATCTAGCTTTAATATTATATAAGGTATTATAATATTTTTTCTTATTTTAGTTTATATTAAATAAAGGGTATTAAGTTTATAATTATTAAATCCTAGGTATTATAGCTTCTTTTATAAAAACTATTAATTATTAATCTTAATAGCTTTATTAATATTATTAATAAAGTTATTAAGTTAATCTTCTTTATAGAGTTTAACCTATACTTCTTTTTTAAGTCTATGAAAGAAAAATAATATTAAAGGCTCTTAATCCTATAAAAGCTTTAAAGTAATATAAAGGTATTTTATCCTATATTTAGATATAATTTAAGTCTACCTAAGAGTTTTAATCTCCTTTTTAGCTTATTTTTTTTATTAATTATTCTAAAAGCTTATTAAAATATAGCTCTAAAATTATTATAATTTAAGTAAATATTAATAATCTAGGGTAAAAAATTAATAAAAAGTATAAGAAAGTATTTCTTTATAATAAGCTTAAATTATATTACGGTATATTTAATTAATTACCCTATAGTATATTAGACTTTATTAAATATTATTAAATTACTATAACTCTATAATACCTAAAGGGATTAAAGTCTCTTAATATTACTTAATAAGATTAATAATATAGCCTATACCTAGATTAAATATCTTAATAATTTAAAATATTAATTATATTATTACTATATTATATATAGAGTTAATAACTCTAATAATAAGCCTATTTACCTCTATAAACTCTATTTAAAAAAAAGAGCTAGAGGTATTAGCTACCTCTTTTAATTATTTTTATTCTAAATAAATAATATATCTCTTAATAACATAAAAAATATAAAAACCTTAAGGGATTCCTAAGGGGATACTTTATTTATTTAACCTTTTTATTATTTATTAATATTAATAAAGCTAATTACCCTATAGTATATTAAATAACTAGAAAAATAAGATATAACTAATATATCTATAATAATCTATATAGACCTATAGATAGAAGACCTCTATTAAATAATTAAGGATTATTAATAGGGGTTTTAATATATAAGGAATTCCTTATAGCTATCCTTATAGCTATACTATAAGGAGCTTATTAAAAGCTTTACTATAATATATAGTTAGCTATTCTATATTATTCTACCTCTTAATCTTAAATAACTTTATAATTATTATAGGGTAACTTTAATAATATTTAGCTATTAATTAATATTTATTATTAATTTTATATTATTTATTTTAGCTAACTTTAATTATATCTTAATCCTAAAGCCTTAAGGTATATATATTTAAAACTTAAAGCTTTACCTCTTTATTACTTTAGCCTTAAAGGCCCTAAATAAGCCTTATTTAGATAATAAGAAAAGATTCTTAGTTAAACTAAAGAATAATATATATAGCCTTTAGCTAATAAAATTAGCTATAAATCTTAAGGTAATATATAGGCCTTAAGTAAATTAATAACCTTTTAGATCTATAATAATAGATTAAAGAAGATATAAATATAAAAGAATATAAAAGAGAGGAGGGTTATAAGGTTCTTAGGGGGATTCACTATAACATAGGGACTATAGTATTAAATTTTAGGGATTAAATAGGATTAATACCTCTTAAGTAAAGAATTAATATATTTAATTAAATTATTAATTAAATATAATATTAATATATAATATATATAGCCTATAAAAAATATAAGAATATAATCTATAAGATAATATATATAATGTAGAGGTTATCGCTTAGTGAGACCTTATCTAAAGATAGTATTAACTCTCTTATATTATATAATATATTATAGAAGCCCTTAGCTAAATAAGGAATAAAGGTAGCTTATATATTATTTTATTAAAGAGTTTAAATAAATTTAGCTTAAGGATCTCTCCTATATCTTTATTTTTTATAATAATTATAGCTATATTATTAATAACGTATATGATAAGCATGTCCACCAAGCAAGTATATGCACCACTTGAATTTCTACCTTTAAAGGTGATTTTAAATAAATTCTTAAATTTCAAACTAAGCCTAAAATAGCTAGACTTTTACTATATAGTCTATTATATGCTATGAACTTAATATAAATTTTCTTAGATTTTTAAAAAAATCTCTTAATAAGCTATTTAAAGAAATCTTATTTATACTGTGTTTTTTAGTTTTTTTTTTTTTTAAATTAATTAAGTTTTTTAAAAATCTAGAAAAAAACTATATAGTTTTCTTTTGGTTAAATAGCTATAAATACCTTAACCCTAACCCTAGCTATTTTAGAGCACTTTTTAGAATTTTAAAGTTTAGGTTTTTTAAGTGCACAGTATAGGTGCGGCGCTCGCTTGACTGCGGCGCTCACTTATCATATACGTTATTCTAGATATTATTAAGATCTTATTATTTTAAACTCTCTTAAAGTTAGTTATTTATTCTATAATTATATAGAGATTATCTATCTTGATATTTATAGCAGTAATTTAGGCTCTAAATTACTTAACTTCCTTATTATTATTATTAAAGCTAGAAATATCTTCTATTTCTATATTAATTAAGTTAGCTTAAGTAGGTATAATAGACGCGGGTAGGCCCTATTATTAATTATTTATAGGCATAATAGGAATAGCTATTATATTTAATATTATTTAAGGTAATATAAGTAATCTACTAAATAAGAGCTATTAATATATAATAATATAATTAGGTCTAAGGGATAAATTAATTATATTAAGTTTATATTAATAATAGGGATAGTTATATAGTTTAAATAAAAGGGGGGTTATTATATCTAGTAATATACTGAAGAGTATTAAATATAATTAAGTTATATTAATAGCTAAAGTAGCTATTATATAAGAAAATATTAATAAGTATATATTATATACTTAAGCTATTAAGCTAGATCGCGAGGATTATTAAGTAATTCTATTAATCTAGATTATTTAGATTATAGTATAATCCTAGTGATCTATTTATAGTTAGTTAATCTAGGGCCCGCTTATATTACGTGCTAGTATCCTTCCTTAAGGCCGTGATACTACTTTCTAATAGTATAAGTCTTTTACTATAGATAGTAGAAAGACTAAAAAAAGATAAAGCTACTATATTAGCATTAGGATATAATACTATAATGTGTTGATATTATGTTCTTTATTATAATGAAACCCCGGCCCTTAATGGGATAACTGGGCTAGTAGGTAGAGGGTGAAGCTGTCACGACCTTCTGATCCTTTTCTTCTCCGCATGAAATTACCCCATGGCCCAACACGGCTTAGCACCTTTTCCCCCCACCCAAGGAAGGGCAGGTAATCACGTTGTGAATTTTCCGTATCGGAGAATTCAAACAGACCATGTCTCGACAAAGGATCTATAACAATCGCAGGCTTGAAGAACAGCTTTTCTTTGCTATTGATCTATTTAAATTCTCTCCATCTCTGTCTCAAAAAGAAGCGCCGCACTTCCTCGTTTCTTACACCTGCTTATCCATCTCCCTCTCAAGATGAGTCCTACACCAACATCTCACAAACAAGTCCGCACCGGAGTCATTGGACTGGGACGAATGGGCTTTCGCCACGCCCATAATGTGTGTCGATGTCCACCTTTCTGTGCAAAAGAAGTATTCTCACACCGCAGGCTGCATATCTCTCCCCGGTGTCCAAGCTGGTTGCCGCCTGTGATGTTTTTCCACAAAGCATTGAGCATGCGAAGACGCAGCTTCCCCTTGACACTGTGTTAGTACTCCTCCCCATGGCTGAAATCTCCACCTCGACTAACATAGGGATTGGTCAACAGGTTTTATACCACTCCAGAGCAGCTTCTTGCTGACGAAAACGTTGAAGCTGTCATCATTGCTTCTGCGACTGAAACGCATGCACCTCTTGCTCTCGCAGCTTTGAGAGCTGGCAAGGTTAGTAAAAAATTCCATTAGTTGCTTCCACTGACTAATGACCCCTCACTAGCATGTGCTTCTGGAAAAGCCAATCTCACTCGACTGGGATACAACCGTCAATTTCGCCCAGGAAGTCAAGAATTACCCGCACCTTAAAGTCATGGTCGGAATGACTCGACGATGTCTGTGCTACTTCTGCTCGTGACAACCATGAGCGTAAGCACTAACTGTACCTAGTCGACGAATCGTATAGTGACGCCAAAGGGAGGATTGAACGGGGAGAATTGGGTCGCACCTATATGGTAAAAGCCGCCTCCAACGATCTTTATGACCCGTCTGGTAAGTCACAAGACCTTCCTCACGGTCTTCCTAATGTTTAATTTCCTGCATTGAATGATATGCAGTGATTGATCTCCCAGTATAGGCTCATTCGTGAACTACGCGGCTAAATCGGGAGGAATATTCCTGGATGCCGGCATTCACGACATTGATGTCGCTCGATGGTTGCTACAGATTGGACCGAACGACAAGGTCAAGAAAGTCTTTGCGCTCGGCACCATCGTGCGATTCAAGGAACTCGCCAAGTATCAAGACGTGGATAACGCGCTGGCCGTTGTGGAATTTGACAATGGCAAATTCTTCACGTTCCATACCGGACGTACCACCACGCATGGACATGAGTGCGTGTGTGAAGTATATGGGGAGGACGGTCGATTCATCATTAACCAGGTATTGATATTGATGTTCTGCATGAGCGTGTTCACTGACGTTTCCCAAGAACCCCCGCTTGAATCGTTTAGAGATAGCTGATTCTCATGGAACACGAAGTCTCGCCACGTAAGTTCTTCATCCCGACCTAGAGTCTTTCCCGGTTTTTTCCTAACATTCATGCTCTAGGCCTACCTTCTACGAGAGACTCAGAGAGGCTTTTGTGCACGAGCTTAACGCTTTCTCGCGTTGCATTGTGCAAGACACAGGTGAATAGACCTGCCCCCCCTTGTGAAGGATGCTAATAAATGTGTAGCTGTACCTGTTTCGGTAGTGGATGTGGTGGAAGCCGGAAGAATCGCTTTTGCGCTGACGAGAGCGTTCAGAACCGGTGAAACAGTCCATTTTAACAGCAATGGTGAGGCCATTGGCATTTAATCATGCATTTGTGACATAGACCTGCGATGAGCAAAGATCAAATTCAAAAGGCGCAGCTTAATTCTTCAACAAGATAACGTCTCTGCCCGTCTTCGCGCTCTGAACCACCCCTCAATGATCCTGAGCACATCCCTCGCCTGGCTGGCCGGCACAGGGGTATCCTCGGCCTTCCCGCTAGCCACGGCCCTACCCCAGGCCTCATAGAACCATCGATACGTCTCGGGCTCCAGCTGCGGCACCTTTTCTTCCCGAATCGCGCCGTCGTGTGTCACCAAACTCAACTTGAAGTTCTCCCAGTTCTCCTTCCCGAACCCAGCATCTGTCGCCAAGCCCCCTGCCTTCAGTTGAGCCTCCTGAGGGTCTAGCCCGAGCTTGCGGAAGCTGCCCTTGGTGCCTCGTATCCAGAACCGGGGCTGCGGTGTCTCCGCACTGAGGTGACTTGCACGGAGGTTGACGAGGAGACCGTCTGGGTAGATTAAATCCAGCGTCATAGCGTCCGGGTTGAAGCAGTCGGGCTTGCCCTCGCGCTGGCTGATGAGACGGCCAAAGACTGAGTTCGGTAGGCCGAAAAGGACGTAAGCCTGATCAATAGGATGAGTGCCCAGATCAAATAGAACACTGCCTGCCTGGGGTATGCCCAACTGCCCCTTCCAGTCGGTAGGCATCTCCGGCTCATAGAGATCAAAGTGGGAGTTGAACTCAATGATACGGCCCAATTTGCCCTGGCTGATGAGGTGCCTTGCAGTGAGAAAATCGAGATCCCAGCGGCGGTTCTGGTAGATGCAAATTAGACGGTTGGTTTGTTTGGCGATGTTGTCAAGCTTCTCGGCTTCTGCTGATGTCGGGACGAAAGGCTTCTCGACGAGAACGTGCTTGCCGGCTTCCAGTGCAGCCTTGGCAAGTTCTAAGTGACTATCAGGCGTTGTGGTGAGGACAACGACATTAACTTCCGGATCGGCGATAAGAGCCTTGGAGTCGTTGTGATGCTTGAGATCCGGGTAGTCCGCAGGCGCTGAGTTCCCTTCCACTGGCGAGCGCTGGACGATGCTGTGAAGACGGAACTGAGGCGTGAGTTTGATGAAGGGGATGTGGAAGATCTTGGCAGAGGCTCTATCCTAAATCAGCAGCCGTGGTTTAGAGATACAATAGGTGTGCATACCCATATCCAATAACTCCAACATTGAATACTGCGTCTCCCATGGTGTCGGCTAGGCTAGCGAGAGTGGTGCTGTGGCATAAATGTGAAGAGGCGAGCAATTGAAGTTGGAAAGGGCGTTTTAGTGCTTCTTTTCGTTGTGATCAATTCAAGATCAGAGAAGGGTGGCTTCCATGGTGAGGATGTATGTTTTTATTCTGGTGATCGAGGTATTTCGACGTGACCCTGTCCAACGTCAATTTTCCGCACGTGCGCGGAGAATATCGGGAATTTAGTCAACATGAGATACGCCCTCTCCGCATCGTCAATGCTCAATAGCGACTCGCTGACCCCAGCCCAAATCCCCATAGATGCGTATCTGTCCTGCTCTAGCAAGAAACACTAGGGGAAAGAATGCCTTCTAGTGACAAGTTCTACAGTCTTTGGATGCAGGCCAAGCACCGGGAAAATAGACCCTGAGAGGGTGTGACCTACTAACTGCTGCTTTTTCCGCCCATTACCGCCCTTGTGGCGGGTCTTGGACTACGGGGATCATGTTCACAGACACGCCTTTCACATGGACAACTCCTCGAACTAGGTTTATGTATCAGAGTAATATTAACTCGCAATGACTCAATGGAGAAATCATGTCCTATTCTCGGCATTATGCCCGCTCGCATCAAGCTGGGGGAATTATGTCACCATTGTCGTCAAAGTACACGGGCTTTCCACTGCGGAATGAAAGCGTGAGGGCGTGACAAATGATAGATGCCTGCAGAGCGTCGGCCAGATTGACAGGAAGAGCTTTGGATTCATTAGCGGTGAGGAAATTTGACGACCTGGGCTGAATCAAAAGTACGTACGCTTGTGATCTAGTACACAGTCAGTGAATACTTGAAGTTCTTTGACAAAGGCGTCTTTGAAACGCTCCATCATGGTTTGACTGTACAGATCATCAGCAGCTGAAGTTATTTCAAGGAGCCCATGGTTTCTTACTGAGACTCGGTTCGGACACCGTGCTTATCTCTGATCTCAATCCTATTGCGCTGAGCACCCTACGCCAGCCGTGTCAGTGTACCGCCGCTGGACAAATAATGTATACGTACAGGGTTCACAGCAACGCGTTGTTCAGTTCCGTAAACCTCGATGAAAGCCTCGGCACCGTTGCGAGCGGTTCGGCTGAAGTGCATGACGGCATGGGTACCGTTGGTGAACTCTACGATGCAGTCTCCATTGTCCGCATCACCAAGCTCGGCGAGCTCAGGATGTCGCACCTGCTGGCCAACAGCGAAGACTTTGTTAACTTCCCGCTTGGGGTTGGGGCAAGTGGCCGGGATGTCAGCCAGCCAACGAGCCAAATCGACATCTATAACAAGGTTGGAAAGTGAGTTGACTGGGGGATTCTAGAAAAAACATACCATGAACACCGACATCAGCGAAGAGGCCACCTGAAGTCCCCGAGAAGCGAACAAAGAAGCCTATTTACGTTGTAAGCGAAGTTGAAAATGTTGAGATGGATGGAATGCAATCCTACCAGAAGGGTCATATACATCACTGGTCCACGAACGAAAGAGGTGAATCTTTCCGACATCTCCAGCGTCAATAGCTTCCTTGAGTGCAAGGTTGGACTCGTCGACTGGCAAATATTAGCTGGCGACGTCCAGCACATGCACTTATTGAATGTGGCTCACATCGGCGGACAAAAGCGACCATGGTCTTGACATTGGGGTGTTTGCGCGAGTGCTCAACGACATGGCGCGAGGACTCAATGTCCACCGAGATGGGCTTTTCGAGAAGAACATGCTACAGAGGAGAGTATAAGCTTAGGAGGCACAAGGCGACTGGGCGATGGAGTCGCTGACCAGGCCGTAGCTTATAGCTAGTTCCGCCAAGGGAGCGTGTCGCGAGGTCTCGGTAGCAATCAATACTGCTTCGGCCCCGGAGCTCTTGAACATTTCCTCGGCATCCTTGAAGGTCTGGACGCTAGGGGCAGGTTCTCCTTAGCCCAAGCCAGCGATTCATCTCGAACGTCGCAGACAGCGACGAGTTCGGCTCGGGAAACGAGGTTCGCATAATTATAAGCATGAATAGCGCCCATTCGACCAAGTCCGACTGTGGCGACGCGAAGTTTCCGTTGCTCGGCCATGATGGTTATGGTTAGGGGGATGTGGGATTGAAGCTTTGAGCAGGGCAAGGGTTAGCGAGATTTGGAAGCGACTGGAGGAGATGGTGACGGGGATACATGAACCTAGCAAGTCTTTATGATGTGGCCCAAAATAACCTGGAGTTCGTGTAGGAATTCTGTCAGTGGTTTTAATCCGCCTTCAGCAGACAGGGCTTCGGAGGATGACGGTAAATGCAACATTTCTCCGGTGGACGGGAAAAAGGGCGGTTTTAGGGCATCGGGTATTTTCCCCTCTCTTACAGGCAGCTTTCCCCGAAAATGAATTAAACAGTGGAATAAACGTGTAAGCCAGCTTGTGTCTCTTCCATAACGTGGATCAATTCAAGCACTTGATATGCCAATGCTTAAAAAAGACGGCACTTGTCTTTCTTCGTTGTCGTCGAATTACTTTCTCCCCCTTGGCCCAGGACTACCTTTTTCCTACTCAACTGTCATCGAGATAGAGGCTGTGTGTTCAGACAATGACCATGTCTTACTGTCAAGGCTGTACGTGCGGTCGAAAGGAGGAGGCTACCGTGACCAGCCCAGGACCAGAGGTTCATCGTCCTGTTCGATCATTCACGGCGCCAAACGATTTGAAGGAACCTGGAGAACAGATTCAGCCGGCGGTCCCGCTCCGTTCTAAAGTTTGGTTCAATAACCCTGATGATGGTGCGTAGTATGGAAGGGCACCGTCCGCAAGTATCAAACTGACTTTGTTGGTCCAGATATGTGCGGCGCGTATATCGAGCGATATGCGGTTAGCAACACCTGTGAGTAACATGACTGGTGCAAGTTGTCTTCGAGGCCGCACATCTGACTCTGAAAGTGCATGAAATCACGGATATCAATCGACCACTGATTGGGATCGCACAAACGGGGTCTGAGTTGACACCTTGCAACAAGCATCACTTGCAATTGGCAAAACGAGTTCGTGATGGCATCATAGCTGCGGGAGGCACCCCAATCGAATTTCCCTGTCACCCGATCCAAGAGTCTACAAAACGACCGTCGGCCAGTCTCGATCGAAACCTCGCATATCTGTCTCTGGTCGAAATTCTTTATGGGTATCCCTTAGACGGAGTCGTTCTTCTCTCTGGTTGCGATAAGACGACTCCTGCACTCTTAATGGCCGCCTCGACTGTCAACATCCCTTCCATTGTCATGAATGTCGGACCTATGCTCAATGGTAAGAACAGGAGAAACCATCAATCATTCGCATCTAATGGGTTTGTAGCCTACAGTGGGACCGAGCTGGTGGGATCTGGGACAGTTGTCTGGAATGCTCGAGAAGCCCTGGCTTCGGGCCGTGTCACTCGGGATGAAGCTATGCAACAGGTCGCTCTGTCGGCCCCAAGGTTCGTTAACCACGTCAAACTTGCCGCGGGAGAGTCATGACTGACTGCTTGTCATCAGCGTGGGCCATTGCAATACCATGGGCACTGCAAGTACAATGAACGCCATGGCTGAGGCACTCGGGATGGCACTCCCTGGAAGCTCATCTATTCCTGCTGTCTATCGCGAACGAGGCGCCTGCGCATACCAAACCGGCCGACGTGTCGTCGACCTCGTGCGACAAGACGTGAAGCCATCCGATATATTGACCAAAGATGCCTTTGAGAACGCTATCGCCGTTTGCACAGCCATTGGGGGATCGACAAATGCACCTATTCATTTGAACGCCCTGGCAAAGCATGTCGGAGTTGAACTAGATTGCGACGACTGGGAACGAGTCGGTTATCGTCTTCCCCTGCTGCTCAACGTCCAGCCTGCTGGTGCTTACTTGTGCGAGGAGTATCACCGAGCCGGCGGTCTTCCAGGTGAGCCTCCTCATGATGGTCCACGATGACAGGAGCTGACGCAGTAGCAGCCATCATCGCAGAGCTTCTGAAAGCAGGCAAGCTTCCCCATCCAGGTGCCGCAACTCTCACTGGCAAGACGATTGGGGAGAATTGCAAGGACGACTTTACCAACGCTCCCCACGTCATCCATTCTTTCGAGGCGCCTCTCAAGACCGATGCCGGGTTCCTACACCTCAAGGGCTCACTGTTCAACAGCGCCATTATGAAGACTTCTGTTATCAGCCAAGCCTTCACGGACCAATATCTCAGCAACCCGGCGGACCCGATGGCCTTTGAGGGCCCAGTTGCCGTCTTTGACGGACCCGAGCGATACGACGCCGAGATTGAGCACAGGCAGGATATCGCTGCGAATACCATATTGATCATGCGCGGAGCTGGGCCGATCGGTTACCCCGGGGCGGCAGAAGTGGTCAACATGCACGCCCCCGGCCGACTGATCAAGCAAGGGATCGTCCTGCCTTGTATCGGGGACGGTCGACAGAGCGGAACCAGTGGGACTCCGTCCATCCTTCACGCCTCACCAGAGGCGGCAGCAGGCGGCATGCTGGGATACTTGAAGGACGGCGATTGGGTTAGGATCGATCTCTTGAAGCGGTCAGCCGACGTGAGGCTTAAGCCAGAGGAAATTGCGGTTCGAAAGAAGGAGATGGGTCTGTACAAATACCCGGCGGCGCAGACACCGTGGCAGGAGATGTACAGGGATGCCGTGACTGACTTGAGCGACGGCATGGTCTTGAAAGACGCGGTCAAGTTCCAGCGCATTGCCCAGAGTTTTGGGGCCCCTCGGAGAAATCACTGATCAGCTACACCATGAATTTGAGACGGTATGTTTAGGTCAAAGGTGGTCCTATATCTCTGTTGAAATGAGCATGTTGTGTTGTATTGAAGAAGAACAAAGGCTGGTGTTAACCACCGGAAACTATTGACAAGAAGACATCCACATCCTCGCCACCAATGGATCGGAATAGCCATTGATCCGTTAAACAATGGATCTCAACAATCTCTACCCTGTCCTCCGTCAGGGGTTGTCTCTTCTCCCAGGCCAGCCGTGAGAGTGATGCCTTGTCTTAATACAACAGCTGAAGTAATTCCTTGGCAGGTCACCGTGCTATCATGATAGGCTGAATAGCTCGAACTCGCAGTAGTTGTGTCCTTGCTGGCCGTCGCGTGGAGTGTAGAACTCATCGAGGTGCGGATTATAGAGAAGGTGGTCGGCAATGATAGCAGGAGTCGACAGAGAAGCAGTAGCTTTGGGGGACAAAGTCTCGGTTGATGGTATTGGAAGATCGACGTCAGCCTCGTCCAAATGATAAAGCCGTGATATCTTTGTTTCTCGTCTGATCTACTTCATCTCTTCATTTCTTTCAGCGTCATCGGAGTCGCTCCAGACCAGCCGACTGCAACGACGCTGAACGGGTCGTATTCACGACTGTACCTACGGAAAGCTTACGGAGGAGGATCTCCTTGAATTCGGCCAGGTCCTCTGGAACCTTCGCGACCTTGGCGGCTTGATGATAAAGCAGGATAACGATACGAGATGGAACTCTTTCCTCGCCTTTGCAGAGAGAGCGATGAAGTTAAAAGATCCGATCGAGGTTTTCCAGAGGAGGGCGCTTTAAGAGAGGGACGCTAAACGCTGCCTCCCTACGGAATATATATTGTATGACGACGGCTAGTCTTTCCTCGCGATCGCGATTGAAATACTCACGCCTTGTCAACGGCTCACCAAGCTATTCGAAAGCAGGGCGCCTCATTTCGCGGAAGTAGCGGCTTCGTTATACTATCTCCTCGACTACTTCCGCGAGAAGAAAAAGGTCTATGCCAACGGGCTCGTCAATCAAGAAATAACCGGCCCTGAATATGCCGGCCGCTCCTTATTCATCGGTGACGATGTTCCGGCTCTGCGACCGACCACACCGCTGGAATCCCAATCGCAGCGACCGCAGCGCGAAAGACGACTCCCGGAGCGATACGGAGGTTGCGCCATGAAGTTACCTGGCACGATCCGAGCCACTATTATGTGCGAATCTGGCAAATCCGGCGATTCCGAAGATCCTACTTTCTCTGACGATAAGAAAATTCACGCTTTGCGTGCCAGTCTTTCAGTAGCGGTCTTTAAAATTGAGAAATACATTACTACTCTCGACCACTCGCCTGCCTACTGGGCAGCGATGATCCTACACCTTGGCCTCAAGAAGCGATAGATTGAGAAGAACCTTGATGAAGAACATGCTCAACACGTGCTTTCCACCTTCACGAAGTTCTTCGACGACGAATACAACAAGGTTGACCTTCGAGATAACCAGCCGGTTAATCAGGCCCAGATATGTTACCTCATCGATAACGACTTCTACGATAAGCCTGAGGACTTAACACCGAAGGATAAGCTTACTTCCTACTTCTCGGGACCGTTATTACCTGTGAAGGACCCATTAGAGTGGTGGCGGCAGCACCAGGATTCGTTGCCACGGCTAGCAAAAATGGTCTTCGATATACTATCAATTCCGGCAACTTCGTGTGAGTGCGAGAGAACGTTCAGCCATTGCAAATTAGCGGTACCAACGCAGAGGCACCGTCTAAAAGATTTGACAATCGAGAAGCTCACATGCCTGAAGCTTTGGATGAGAAATGGGGCAATTTGAAGCACGTATGTTGCTTACTGATCCAATGATTTTTGGCTGTCTCGCGACTTACTAAACCTTTGATAGCATTTTGGTAATATTTAATATAAATTAATACCAAATCACTATCGGCCTATATCATTTCAAATAAAACAAAATAGTGGTTAATTTTGTTTTGTTTTGCTTTGCTCGGAGCGCTATCATAGGAGCCGCTCAATGTATATCATCTTGGGAGAAAAGCGGGGTTATCCAGATATCCAAATAAGATCCAAATCGATCCAAATCAAATCAAATCAAATCGCTAATTTTAGTATCTAAATCAAATCAAATTGGACCCTCGATTTAATTCGATTCATTTATTTGCAAGCCTGGGCTGCCTATTGCTTAGCGTCCCGCTTTACGTCTTCGGCGCATCGCCAGAATAGCTCAACATTACCGACAAGGCATGAGATTCTCAGAGACAGCACCGCCCGTGCCCGCGCCTATATATCATTAATATCGTCTTATTCTTCGCCCGAGAATATTTCTCACGGCACAAACAAGGCAAGATACTATATAGCTGCTCTTTAGCATGAGAATTAGCCCCCTCCAACCCCCTTCAGTTAGGTCGTTACCACACCATACCTACGATCGCATAGCTCTTCATTATCTTATCCAAAATCTTTGCTTAAATACCCGTCAAGGCAGACGACGGCATACTTTCCTAGCCGTCTTAGCACCTACACCTAATATTTCCCAGGCGCCTAATTACTCTCGAATAGCACTTCTCCCCAAGCACCAGAGCTTCCGTCCTTACTAACGCATAAGAGCCTAACGAGCGAAATATAGTTATATAGGCATAGATATCATAAGATATCTCCACGATAGTAATAAACTTCAGCGAAGCTAATTCTCTAGCCTAATTCTTCCACGACAATCGACTCATCTATAGAAGCATCTATAACTGCTATACCTATAACGGTACGGTTAGGTCTAAGGGATAAACCGGTTATACTAAGTTTATATTAGTAATAGAGATAGGTATATAGTTTAAATAATAAGGGGGGTTATTATATCTAGTAATATACTTAAGGGTATTAAGTATAATTAAGTTATATTAATAGCTAAGGTAGCTTATACCTAAGAAAGTATTAATAATTATATATTATATATTTAGGCGCTTATTTATATTAAACCCATAGTACTTATTTATTTATAATTCTAAGGTTATTAAGAGTAAGTATTATATAGAAGCGCTTATATATTTTATAGTGGGCCTTACTTACTTTTATAATACCTTATTATATAGGGGTTTCTACCGGGCTAGACCGCTTAGTCTTAATATTAGGTTATAATATAATACCTCCCCTCTATTAATCTTATTCTTAAAGCTATATAAATAGCTATTTATCTCTATTTTAATTAATTCCTTTATCTTACTTCTTTATTTTCTATTAAGATATATTAATATAATATCTAATTATATTTCTAAAAAATAAAAGAAATTTAATAAGCTTAAGGTTATTAATTTAACTTATTATTATTATATTTCTATAGAGTTTATTAAGTATATTAGTTTTATAATAATACCTTATATTTATTACTAGGCTTATAAAGCTATCTATAAGATAGTTAAGGGTAATAAGAAATATAATTTATATATATATCTTAGTTATCTTTATAATATAATAGGAGTGCCTTTAAATTCTTATATATACCTTTTCCTATAATTATAATTAAGTATTTAGCATATTTATTTTAATATTAAAGATTATTTCTAAGGTAAAATAAATTAATATTAAGGAGTATAACGGTACGGTAGGATCTAAGGATAACCAGTTATATTAGGTTTATATTAATAATAGGGATAGTTATATAGTCTTTAAATAAAGGGTATTATTATATCTAGTAATATACTTAAGGGTATTAAGTATAACATTATAGTTAGATCTAAGGGATAAACCAGTTATATTAGGTTTATATTAATAGTATGGATAGTCGCGTGGTTTAAATAATAAAGGGGGTTATTATATCTAGTAATATACTTAAGGGTCTTAAGTATAACTAAGTTATATTAATAGCTAAGGTAGCTACTATATAAGAAAGTATAATAAATATATACTATATACTTATTATAGTCTCTCTAGGCTAATTATTTTAATACTTAATCTAGGGTAGGATTAATATTCTTATCCTTTAGTCCTAGGATTAATAGGATTAAAATTTAATCCCTTTAGTCCCTTACTTAATTAAGGTATTCTATTAGGCCTCCCTATCTAGCCTATATTATAGTTATAATATAAGGTTTCCCGTTTAGTAATCTTATCCCTAAGATTAATTTTAGTAATTAAGTATTATTAATAAATAACCTTAATTCATAAAAATCTTATCTTTTATTAATATAATATTAAACTAAGTTTTAAAATATATTTCTCTTTATAAACTTTCTAAAGTATAAGGTATTTCTTTCTATATTAAGGCCTTTAGTTCTAAGATTATGCCTATACTTATTATTTCTATCGGGGTTTATCCTATAAGGTAGTCTTTAATTATTTTAATTATTATTTTAATTATATTAATATAAAGGTTATATATAATAGAGCTAGGGTAGCTTCTTTCTATAGGTATATATTAATCTCTTTATAGTAGTTTTATTAATCTTAATAATAGCTAAAAATATCTAGGAATATAAATATCTAGAGGATAAAGAAGCTAAAGTAGAGGCTACTCTTAAGGAGGTAATAGCTAAATTTATTTATATTTAGAAGTAAAAGAGGCTACTTAAAATATAAGGTAATAAGGCTTTTAAGTATAATTTATATATTTTAGAGGAATTAAATAAGCTCTAGGAGGAGTTATCTATAATTATAAAGGTATATTCTCTTAGGGCTATTAATTTAGTTAATTTAAATATTATTAATCTAAATAAACTTATATTTAGTATTCTTAGTGGAAGTTTTTTAGAAGGTATTATATATTAGTTAGGTATTTTAGGGGTTTTTAGGTATTTTTAAGTTTAAGTAGTCTTTCTATTTATTAAAATATATTATTATTATTAATTTTATTTATATTAAAGATAGCGGCTATAATATATTCTTTTAGTTTATTAATTTTAGTTTTTAGTTTATTATTAGTCTTAGTTTAGATAGTATTTTCTATTAATTTAAATAATAAGATATAAAAGATTAAATAAAGCTTAACTTTTAATAATAAATCTAATTTATATTTATTTTATAACCCAGGTTTATATTACTATTTACCTTATTAATTATTATTTATTGCGTCTCTATATAATACTTTATTATTAATATGGAGCGAGGGGACTAACTCGTGGGCTTAAGGGATACGTGACCTATAGGCCTATACAATAGGTGCTTACATAAGGAGTATTTTAAGGCTCTTACTAAGAATAGCCCTAGCTCTAGTTAAACGTATTATCTTCGACCTTATATTATACTTTTTTATGAACTATATATATTATATATCTTAACCGTGAATTCGGCCGTCGATATTTTAATTAAATAGATCTCTTCTATCTGCTGAGTTACTGAAACTCCGACCCTATCTCGATCCCCCGAAAACTAACCCCTCTAGACCTCCTTCTTATTATCTTTAAACTAGCTATAGAGCTTAATATATTATTATAGAGGTATTTAGGCATTCTATATTATATTAAGATAGATAGCTAGCATTATATACTATATAGTATAGGTATTAATATTAAGATCCTAGAGGAATTTTATTTCTTAATTATTAAGCTCCTAACCTTACTTTACCTTCTCTTTAAGGCGATATAATAAATCTAGCTCTCTATTAACCTATTTATATAAAGTAAGGTAATAGAATATTAATAGAAATTAAAGTATAATAATAATTTTAACCCTAAAGATTATAAGGTTAATATAGTATTTATCCCTAAAGTATAAGGTCTTATATTAAATATATTTAAGGAACTTATTATTAGCTCTTTCTTTAAGTCTTTATTATATATTAATAAGTATATTTAATATATATTATTAAGCTCTTTATTATTATATAGGGGTAAGGTCTTATAGGACCTAGCTATATTACCTATATTATTTAATTAAAGGTCTAATTATAGAGCTTTTATTATTATGATATTAATAATTGTTTTATTAGAATTAGTATTTTAATAAATTAATTTTATTAATTATTAAGGGTTAATAATTAGAAGATTAAACTAAAATAATTAATAATAGCTCCCCTTAGGGTTTTTATACTCTCTATTTAATTAAGAGATAGCCTATTTATTTAGAATAGAGTTAGTTAAATAAAGCCGCTAGTATCTCTAGCTCTCCTTTTTAGAGAGTTTATTAAAGTTAATAGTTAATAAATTTAGCTTTTTTTTTAGAGAGTATATTAAGGTAAAAAGCCTTATTATTAAATTATTATTTATTATAGATAGCTTAACTTAATGGATTATAGCGTTATTATAGCTATATAAATATAGTAATAACTCTTATTAATATAGTATATTAAGATCTTTAGTCTAGGTATAGGCCTTTATTATTTTAATTATTAATAAATATTAAGTACCTTTAATCGCCTTTATAGGCTATAATAAAGTTAAGAATATTAATATTTATTTTATAAGATTTTCTATTTAACTCTATAGGGTCTAATATATTTATAGTTAAGTTTTTTATTTTATTTTTTTATTATAATATTTTTTATTATAAAATAGACTATATCTCTCTTTAAGAAGGTTAGTCCCTTAATTCTTTTTTTATTAATATTATTATTTATTTTATTTCTAATAAATTTAAGTTTAATTCTTATTTCTTTATATAGGTTCTTTAATTAATCGCTAGTAAGGATTATCTTAAAGTTAATAACTATATCTTAAGCTTATCTATAGGTATCTAGTATAAACTTAAAATTAATATAGGCTAATATAATTTTTATGCTTTTATTAGTCGCTATATTATAGGCTAGCTATATCGTTAATAGCTTCTTAACTTAATTATTTTATTTATAATTAATATAATACTAAAGATATTATTTTAATATTTAGTTTATTTATTTTATTTATTTATTAATTTCTTTATAATAAGTTATAGAGAGCTTATAGTTAATCCTATAGTATTTAATTAATCTTTATTAAAATTTAGATATAAAGGGTAATCCTTAATTTAAAATAATCTTAAGTAATAGCCTATATATCCTAGCGATATTATAATAAAAGAGGTATATAAATTCCTCTATATTTATCGATTTAGTATAGGGAATAAAATAAGAAAATTTTATAAGTCTATCTATAATAATAAGAATATTATTATAGAAATTCCTAATAATTAATTCTTTTAATAGAGGTAATTTAATAATAAAATCTATAGTAATTAATTCCTAGGGTTATTATATAACCGGGTATAATTATAATTTCCTATAGGGTTTATAGCGTTATACCTTTATTTTATATATAAATTATATTTATTTATAATTTATATAATTATTTTCTTTATATTAGGGAAAGTATATATTATTTTAACTTATTCTAGGGTTTTATTAATTCCTTAATATCTATATAGTTAATATTTATATATTTTATATATAAGGTTATATTATAATTTATTTAGGACTTATTATTTATTTATTTTCTTATTATTTAGAAGTTATTTATTATATTTATAGATTTATTTTAATAATAAATTACCTTATTCTATTATATAGGTTATTTTATTAATCTAGAAGGGTATTTTTATAATTTATATAATAAGTTTTTACTTAAGGTATCCTTTTAAGGTATATTATATAGTAATTATTTATTTACTTTAACCTTTTTTATATTAAGGTCGATTTATTTATTAATAATATTAGCTCTTATATTTTCTTTTCCCTTTATATAAATAATAATATAATTAAACTCTAATAGGTATTTAATATAATATAATTACTAGCTACTTAATTCCCTAATAATAATAAAATATAAGATATTCTTATAGTCTATATAGACCTTAATTTAATAAGGGCTCTTAATAAGGTAATATTAAAATTCCTTAAAAGTATTAATAATAATAAGGAATTCTTTATTATAGATAGAGTAATTAAGTTCTATTTTATATAGTTTATAGGAGTAAAATATAATTATATATAGAAGTCCTTTATTATCTTATTATTTAATTTAGGCGCCTAATATAAAGTCTAAGGTATCTATTTTAAGCTTAATTAATTAAGATAGATTAAATATCTTAGGGATTAATTTACTTAAGATAAATTCCTTAATCTCACTAAAAGCTTCTTATATTTTATTCTTTATTATAAATAATATATCTTTCTTTATTAAATTAATTAATAATACCGCGATTATTTTAAACCTTTTAAGGAACTTATAGTAATAATTAATAAAATTAAGGAAGGCTTATATTTCCTTAATATTTATTACTTTCTTTTAATTCCTAATTATTATAACCTTCTTAAGGTCTATATATATCTTATTATAAGAGATAATATATTAAAGAAATTCTATCTCTAAGGTATAAAACTTACTCTTCTTAGGTTCTAATAATAAATTAAGATCTTATAATATCTATAATACCTTATATATATATTTATATATTCTTTTTCTATCTTAAAGAAAATAAAGATATTATCGTGGTAATATATAATATATATCTAGGTATTTTTATAATATATTATTAATTATTAATTAGAATATAATAGATATATTAATAAGTCTAAAAGGTATAATAAAATACTTAAATAGTCTATATTTAATATAAAAAGCGGTTTTCTATTTATATCCTTTCTTAATTTAGATAAAGTTATAGGCTCCTTTAAGATTAAATATAATAAAGTATTTTATATTAAATAATTAATCCTTTAATATATTAATTAAGGGTAATAATATATAATCTTTAATTATAATAATATTAAATACCCTAAAGTCTATATAAAATTACTATTTATTATTTTTATTTAAATAAATATAATAAGGTATTTAATAAATAATTTACTTTCCTTAATATATTCTTTCTATATTATATCTTTAATATATACCTTTAATATTAATAATTATATTATATTAAGTCGGTAGAGTTTACTAAAGTTATATTACTTTTAATTAATAAATTTAATTTCTAAGTTATAATATATATATAATAATAAATTAATCTTAAGTTATTCTATAAAGAGCTTTTTATAAATTTAATATTATAATAGGATATCCTTAAGCTATTTACTTTATAATTTCTTCTTAATTTATTTATAATTCTTCTCTAATTTATAGAATTATTTTATAATATTTATAATTATCTATTAATTTTATTATTTTTATTTTTATATTATTTCTATTATATCCCTTTAGGTAGAGAGATATCTTATATTTATCTGTTTTTAATTCTTTTATTATCTTTAGTAAAAATTTAAGATCTTATATTTAATAAATTATTATCTCCTTAAGGGGTATTTCTTTATTAAAGGAGATTACTTAATTAATTTATTAATTAAGATATAGGTTAAACTTATATAATTATAGATACCTAAATACTAAATAATATCTTAATATAAATATAATATTTAATAAGATTCTTTAGTTTTTTCTATTAATAAAGATTATAAAGTAATTAATTTTATATTTAATAATCCTATTATTATAATTAAACCTTTCTCCTTTTAGGTTATATATTAAATAAGGATTCTTTTTATACCTCTATAGTAATTTAAGCCTATTTATTATTATTAAGTTAAAGTAATTTTATTTAGCTTTATTATCTATTAAAGTATTTATTTATTCTCTCTTAATTTATATTTATAGTTTAAAGTATTTTAGTTATTAATTATTAATAATTATATATAGAGCTCTTTATAGGAATTATTTCCTTTTTTCCTCTATCTATAGCTCTATAGTAGGTAGGTATCTTAGTTTTTTAATAATATCTTTTTTAGATAGTCTTTATTATATTTGCTATTATTATAGGCCTTATATTTATACTTATTATCTTAACTATAGAGTAATTCTTAATATTATTATTCCTCTTTAGCGCCTAAATCTATTTAGGGTATTCTTAACTTAATAAGGTACTTTATATACTCCTATAGAATAGTTTCCTCCTATATAAATAATATTTTAATATATTATTATTATTAAAGGTATTATTCTTAATCCTCTATTATACCTCTTACTTATATAGGGGTATAAAAGCCTTTTTTTATTATCTTAATAATCTTATCTAAGGTAACTTATTTTTCTTTATTATCTTATCTTACTTCTAGCCTTACTTCCCTACTTAAATAAGGTACTTATAAATTATTCTAGGGATATAATTTATTATCGTAATAAGTAGAATTAAAGTTATATTATTTTAATTCCCTTATATTATTATTTAATATAATAGTCTTCTATTTTATATAAAAAATAAGATTATATATTTAATTATTAGAAGGGGATAGGGAAATAGTCTTATTCCCTCTTTTTATATAGGTATACCTTATAATAATAGTCTCTATATAAGACTTATATGATTTTATAGTATTATAGGTATCCTAATAATATCTTATTATTATTTTATAGGTTATATTAAGGTTTTAATAAATAAGGGTTTAGCACTATTTCCTTATAATAGGCTCAGATATAAATATCTTCTATATCTTTTATTTTTATTATTCTTAAGCTAGTTAGATATATATATTAATGCTACTATTTTAATAGTATATTCCTTATTTATCGATCTATATATTATAGTCTTTATTCTATATTTATTAATATTACTTAATATTTTATTATATCCCCTTAAGCTTCTATTATACCTATTATATTTATTATTTATAGTATATATAGTTATTTTAGGCTACTATCTTAGTAAGCTAGTCGCTATATTATTAAGTAGCGTTAAGGATTTTTTCTTATAATTATTATTATTAATTATTCCTTTATCCTTAGGTTTTAATAATAATACTTAAGATAAGTTAATATTATTCTATAAGTTCTTATTATTAATAATAATATTAATAAAAGATTTCTTTAATAATTATTATAGGATATAAACTTATATAGTATAATATTATCTATAGGCTATATTATATTTTATTTCTTTTTTCCCCAGGTATATATATTAATTAGGTATATTAACTTCTCTTTTATATAGTCTTATCTTATTATAGCTACTTTATACTATAGTAATAGTTTTTAATATTTATATTATTATCTAATGGTTATTTTATAAATATATAAAGTTTATTTACTTCTTACCTTGTAGAAGTATCTCTTATTTCTATCTTTTTCTTAATTAATACCTTCCTTTAGTAATATCTTATATTTCTTTCTAGTAAGTATTTACTTTATAATTAAGCTTATACTAATAAAAGTACTTAATTAATTTCTATATATATTATATAGCTTTTAATACTATTAAACTAGCTTTAATACTATATAAGGTATTATAATATCTCTTCTTACCTTAGTTTATATTAAAATAAGAGGTATTAAATTAATTATCCCCCTATAGCGCAGTGGTTATACGTTATAGAAGACTGATTATCTCGTATGAAGGTCGCTGGTTTAAATCTAGCGAGGGGCATAATTCTTCTTTATATATAAGGGACCGTAGTATAGACTAGCTAGTAGCCGCGAGCCTAAATAGCCGGCTAAAGCCGGCTATATAACTAGCTATAGTCACGTGATAAGGTAAGGGCTACTATACGCAAAAAGAGGCTTACCTTATATACTATGTGTTGCCGGGAATTAAACCTCTACCTTATTGGATAAATAGGCCTCGCTGCTATTAAGCTATTAGCTTTAGCGGAAGTAATTAAACTAATAATCGAAATTATTAATAATAAGCTAGGGCCGCGACTAAAGGAACCTGGGCCTGACTATTAAGTTAATTAACCTAACCGATAGGTGATTTAACCTGATTGGGCTAGGTATACTGAGATAGAAGGTGCTAAGATTAGCCTCGGCATTATATAGAGCGACGGCTAAATATAGTAACCTTAAGTAATAAAAGGCTCGGGTGCTAATATAGGTAAGGGTTTTTTATCCGGTCTTAGGTAGGTCTGCTGCCGGAAGCGGTTTTCCTCTATATATAGCTTACCTCTTAATTATACCCTTAAGAGAGATCTTTTAGATGCCCTAAATAGGTAGCTTTAGGAATAAACTATATTAATAATTAAATTAATTATTATTAAATCTTAGATTTTATAATTTCTTTTATAAATAGTATTAATTATTAATCCTAACCGCCCTATTAATATAATTAATAAGGTTATTAAGTTAGTCTTTTTTATAGAGTTTAGCCTATACCTCTTTCTTAAGTTTATTAAAGAAAAATAATATTAAGGGCTTTTAATTCTATAAAAGCTTTAAGGTAAGTTAAAGGTATTTTATCTTATACTTAAATATAGATTAAGTCTACCTAAGAGTCTTAATCTCCCTTTTAGCTTATCCTTTTTTATTAATTATTCTAAAGGCTTATTAAAGTATAGCCTTAAAGGTATTATAATTTAAGTAAATATTAATAATCTAAGGTAAAAGGTTAATAAAAGGTATAATAAGGTACTCCTTTATAATAGGCTTAAATTATATTATAATATATTTAGTTAATCACCCTATAATATATTATACCTTATTAATTACTAAGGTAAATTATATTAAGTAATATATTATAAAGGCCCTTAATTAAATAAGGAACAAAGGTAGCTTATATATAATTTTATTAAAGGGCTTAAGTAAATTTAGCTTAAGGATCTCTTCTATATCTCTTTCTTTTATAATAGCGACTATAAGGTTATTAATTATCTAAATGCTATTTAGATATTATTTATTTTAAATTTATTAAGAGTTAGCTATTTATTCTATAGTTATATAGAGGTTATTTATTTTAATACTTATAGCTATAATCTAGGCCTTAAGCTACTTAATATTTTATTATCGCTATTAAAGCTAGAAGTATTTTATATTTCTATATTAATTAACTAAACTAAGAGCGGTCAGTATAGGTAGGCCCTATTATTACTAATTATTTATAGGGGTAGTAGGAATAGCTATTATATTTAGTATTATTTAAGGTAATATAAATAGTCTATTAAATAAAAGCTCTTAATATATAATATTATAGTTAGATCTAAGGGATAAAGCGGTTATATTAGGTTTATATTAATAATAAGGATAGTTATATAATTTAAATAAATAGGGGGGTTATTATATTTAATAATATACTTAAGGGTATTAAGTATAACTAAGTTATATTAATAGCTAAGGTTACTAGTATATAAGAAAGTATAATAAATATATACTATATATTTATTATAGTCTCTCTAGACTAATTATTTTAATACTTAATCTAAGGTAAGACTAATATTCTTATCCTTTAGTCCTAGGATCGATAGGATTAAAGTTTAGTCCCTTTAGTCCCTTACTTAGTTAAGGTATTCTACCAGGCCTCCCCGCCTAGCCTATATTATAGTCGTGACATTAAGTATAACTAAGTTATATTAATAGCTAAAGTAGCTATTATATAAAAAAGTATTAATAAATATATTCTATATACTCATAGGTATAGTGCCTAATTACTATAACTTAGGGTTTTAATTAAGGTAATTATATAATTAATTATAATAATCTAAAAGGTAATTACTATAATTATTTAGTTAGGTATAATTACGCCTTAATTAGTGAGGGATTTATAGGGGTAGTTTATATATATAATAGATATATATTAGACTATAATATAATATCTCCCCTCTATTAGTCTTATCCTTAAGGCCTCTAAAGCTAGCTATTCTAAATTTTTTATAGTTTATTAAACCTCCCTCTATAAATATTTCTTATATTATTAATAATATATTAAAAGTAAAATCTCTATCCGCTATATATTATTATTATTTATTTAAGCTTATTAAAGAAATAAGTTTTAAAGTTATACTTTATTCCTATTATTCTTAAAAGTACCTAAGGTATAAGAGATTTAAGGGTATCTCTTATTATTTTAAGTATATTTATTATAGTTATTCTTATAATAGCTTAGGTATATTAATTTCCGATAATAGATATAGCTCCTTTTAATTATATTTTTTCCTTTTATTTACTTTTAATAATATCCTATTTAATAGCTAAGAAGTATTACTTAAAGCTTAAGGAGAAAAAAGTAAAGAGGAATTAATTACTTTATAATAATAAATAAATAAATAATTATCCTATTTAATATATCTTTATCGCTAGAAGAAATAAATCTATAAGCGGGGTATAAAGATAATATACTAGGAGTTAAAGTCTTTAGATAATTTAAAAGAGTTAGATTATTAAGAGACTAAGGCTATTATTAATATTTAGTCCTATAGGGCTATTAATATTATTAATTAATTAGCTATCCTTAACCTTAATTTAGGTTCCTTTTCATTTAAAGTTATTAATAAAAATCCTATAATAGGTATTATATATTAATAAGGTATTTTAGTAATTCCTATATATTTTCTAAGCTAAGGTAGTCTTTTTATTTAAAAAATATATTATTTTATTAATAATTTTATCTATATTAAAAATAATTTCTATAATATATTTTTTAATTTATTGACTTTTACTTTTAATTTATTATTAATCTTAACTTAAATAATATTTTCTATTAATTTAAGTAATAAAATATAAAAGATTAAATAAAGCTTAACCTTTAATAATAAGTCTAATTTATAGTTATTTTATAAGATTTTCTATTTAACTCTATAGGGTCTAATATACTTATAGTTAAGTTTTTTATTTTATTATTTTATTATAATATTTTTTATTATAAGATAGACTATATCTCTCTTTAAGAAGGTTAATCCCTTAATCGTTTTCTTATTAATATAATTATTTATTCTATTTCTAATAAATTTAAGTTTTATCTATATTTCTTTATATAGATTCCTTAATTAATTATTAATAAAGATTACTTTAGGGTTAATAATTATATTTTAAGCTTATTTATAGGTATATAAGGTAAACCTAAAGTTAGTATATATTAATATAATCTTTATATTTTTATTAATCCCCGGTTTATATTATTATTTACCTTACTGACTGTTGCTTATTGCGTCTTCGTATAATACTTTATTATTAGCGTGGAGCGAGGGGACTAACTTATGGGCTTAAGGGTCACGTGACCCGTGGGCCTACGTGATGGGTGCTTATATAAGGAGTATTTTAAGGCTCTTACCGAGCCCCGGCTCTCGTTAAACGTATTATCTTTAACCTTATATTATACTTTTTCACGAACTATATATATTATATATCTTAACTATAAATTCGGCTGATAATATTTTAATTAAATAGATCTCTTCTACCTATTAAGGCCTCTACCTCTATATAGTTATCCTTTTAAATTACTAAAACTCTAACCTTATCTTAATCCCTTAAAAACTAACCTCTCTAGACCTCCTCCTTATTATCTTTAAACTAGCTATAGAGCTTAATATATTATTATATAGGTACTTAGGTATTTTATACCGTATTGAGATAGACGGCTAGCGTTATGCGCGATATAGCGTAGGTATTAATATTAAGATCCTAGAGGAACTTCGTTTCTTAGTTATTAGGCTCCTAGCCTTACTCTAGCTTCTTTATGAGGCGATATAGTAGGTCTAGCTCTTTATTAACCCACCTATATAAGGTAGGGTAATAGAATACCGATAGAAATTAAAGCGCGATAATAATCTCGACCCTAAAGATCATAAGGTCGATATAGTATTTATCCCTAAAGTATAAGGTCTTATATTAGATATACTTAAGGAACCTATTATTAGCTCTTTCTTTAAGTCTTTATTATATATTAATAGGTATATCTAGTAATATATTATTAAGCTCTTTATCGCTATATAGGGGTAAGGTCTTATAGGATCTAGCTATATTACCTATATTATTTAATTAAAGGTCTAATCGTAGAGCTTTTATTATTATTATATTAATAGTTATTCTATTAGAATTAATACTTTAGCGAGCCGATCTTATTAGTTATTAAGGGTTAGTAATTAGAAGATTAGACTAAAAGAACTATAGCTCCCCTTAGGGTTCTTATACTCTCCTTTTAGTTAAGAGATAGCCTATTTATTTAGAATAGAGTTAATTAAGTGAGGCCGCTAGTATCTCTAGCTCTTCTTCTTAGAGAGTTTATTAAGGCTAATAGCTAGCGTCTTTAGCTCTTCTTTTTAGAGAGTGCATTAAGGTAAGAAGCCTCACTATTAAATTACTATTTATTATAAATAGCTTGACTTAATGGATTATGGCGTTATTGCGGCTATATATAATATAGTAATAACCCTTATTAATATAGTATACTAAGATCCTTAGTCCGGGTATAGGCCTTTATTGTTTTAATTACTGACGAATATTGGGCACCTTTGACTGCCTTTATGGGCTATAATAAAGTTGAGAATATTAATATTTTTATTAATTGCGGTATTATAGGCTAGCTATATAGCTAATAGCTTCTTAACTTCGTTATTTTATTTATAATTAATATAGTATTAAAGGTATTATTTTAATATTTAGTTTATATATTTTATTTATTTATCTATCTCATTATAGTATATTATAAAGAGCTTATAATTAATTCTAAGGTATTTAGTTAATCTTTATTAAACCTTAAATATAAAGGGTAATCCTTAGTTTTAAATAATCTTAAGAGGTACTCTATATATTCTAATGATATTATTATAAAAGAGGTATATAAATTCTTTTATTCCCCTATAGCGCAGTGGTTATACGTTATAGAAGACTGATTATCTCGTATAAAGGTCGCTAGTTTAAATCTAGCCGGGGGTATAATTCTTCTTTATTATAAGGGACCGCAGCGCCTCGGTCGCTATACGCTAGAGTCATAAGGCCGGCAGCACGCAACTATCGCCTATAGCTATAGGTCACGTAATAAGGCAAGGCCCGCAATACGCAAAAAGGGACCTATAGCCTTATATGCTATATATAGCTCGGAATCAAACCCCTACCCTATAGGATAAATAGGCCTCGCTACTATTAAGCTACTAGCTATAGCGGAAGTAATTAAACCGGTAGTTAAAATTATTAATAATAAGCTAGGGCCGCGACTAAAGGCACCCTAGCCTAATAGGCTAGGCGCGCCGAGACGGAAGGTGCCGAGACTAGCCTCAGCACTATACGGAGGGTATAGCTAAATACGGCAACCTTAAGTAATAGAAGGCTTAGGCGCTAATATAGGTAGGGGTTTTTTATCTAGTCTTAGGTAAGTCTGCTACCATAAGTGGTTTTCCTCTATATATAGCTTACCTCTTAATTATACCCCTAAGAGAGGTCCTTTAGATACCCTAGATAGGTAGCTTTAGGAATAAACTATATTAGTAAATTCTTTTATATTTATTAATTTATTATCGGGAATAAAATAGAAAAATTTATATATCTATTTATAATAATAAGAATATTATTATAGAAGTTTCTAATAGCTAGTTCTTTTAATAGGGGTAATTTAATAATAGAATCTATAGTAATTAAATCCTAAGGTTATTATATAACTAGGAGTAATTATAGTTTTCTATAAGGCTTATAGTATTATGCCTTTATCTTTATATATAAGTCGCATTTATTTATAACTTCTATAACTATCTTCTTTATATTAAGAAAAATATATAATATAGATATATAATAAGTATCTTAATTAAGTAAGTATCTTAAAAATCTTAACCTTTTTATAAAAATTATAATAAAAATATAATAAATTATTTAATTAATTAAAATTACTTATTATATTCTTCCCTAAATATCTTAATTATTATTTAATAGGTCTTTATATTATAACTAGCTTACTATAGATATTATAACATTAAATACTTAATTATATTAACCTCCTTTAATTATTATTTTATAATAATTTAGCTATTATCTATATATTAATATCTATTTAATTAATTACTTATTTTCCTTTTTCTATTATTATAACCCCTCTCTTTTATAATTTAGTTTTTTTTACCCTTTAATATTAATTAAATATTTTATTTACCTCCTAAATGTCTTTATTCTTAATAATTAATAAGGTAACTTAATATATAATTACCTTTATTCTTTTCTTAAGAGACCTTAAGGCTTTAAAGATTAACTCTAAAGAGCTACTTTAATACCTCTTAATTTATCTTTTAAGGTATTTAAATTAAGATTAGGCCTTAAATATAGTCTTTAGGGTCCTTAATATTTAAGAGGTTAATTAATTAAATACCTCCTCAATTAATATTAATATCTATAGCTATATATTAAGCTTTAAGATTATATTTTTTAGCTTAAAGGGAATAAAGTTAATTCCTTTAAAAGCCCCTTTAATATTTCTTTTTATTTTAATAGCCTTATATATTATATAGAAGGCTAGAAAGAACTTAATCTTTAAAATATAGGTAATAAAATATTTACTTAAATACTTTATTTCTTAATTATAAGCCTTCTTTAATATATTAAAATACTTAATATTAAGGGGCTAAAATAAATAAAAGGAATAAAGTAATATATAAAGCTAGATAATCTTTTTTTCCTTATAATATCTCTTAAATTTAATAAATTAATAATTTTTATAGCTATTAAAAATTAAAAGATAATAATAATTATTTAATTATTAAATTATATATTAATTAAAATACTTAAGTTACTTAAGATTAATTATATTATTAATTTAGTTATTTTAGGTTATTATAATTATTTAATTACCTAATAAGTTATTATTTTAATATTAATTAATAAGGTAATATTAGCCCATATTAATAATAAATAGCTAGATCGCCTAGCCTTCTATATTAATTACTTAAATAATTATAATTTATTCTTAATTATTAAGCTATATTAATTTTAGCTTTAAATACCTTTTTAAGCCTATAATAATTATTCTATTTATAATTATATCTATAAGGAAGTTAATCTTATTAAAATTATAGATATTATTTAATTAGATATTATATTTCGCAATTATATTTATTATAAGCCGAAATTAATTATAAATAATAATTAGATCTTTATATTTAATTTTTTAGTAATTATATTTCTAAAAAAAATATATCTTAAGAGCTTAAAATTACCTAATAAAGTTTAAAGCCTAATATATATTAATAAGTTATATATTATAATTAGTAAGTAACTAATTAGCTATTTCTTTAATACTATAAAGCTCGAGGGGAAATCCTTATAAATCTATATTAAAAATAAAGTAAATAAAGATCTATTTCTCTAGATTAAATAGCTAATATAATTTTTAGATTATATTATATTAAGATTAAATACCCTTCTACTAATAGCTAAAGGTCTTTTAAGAAACTATATAAATATTAACGGTATATTAAAGACTTAATTAAGGGTTATTTTAAAGGGCCTAAAAAATAAGAAGTATTCTAGCTTTATTATTAATTTATAATATATTAGGTGGTAAGGAATTAATTAATTAAATAAAAATAATATAGCTTAAGGGATTTTTAAGATAGTTACTTAATTAAGATACTTACTATATATATATATTATTTTAACTTATTTTAGGGTTTTATTAATTCCTTAGTATCTATATAGTAGGTATTTATACATCTCGCATATAAGGTTATATTATAGTTTATCTAGGACTTATTATTTATTTATTTTCTTATTATCTAAGAGTTACTTATTATACTCTAAGATTTATTTTAATAGTAGATTACCCTCTTTTACTATATAGGTTACCTTAAGTATTTATCTAGAGTTATATTCCTAATAGTATTATATTATACCTTAAATTTCCTCCTTAAAGAGATAGTTATTATAGATATAGTTCATAGCTTTAAATATAAGCCTATAGTTCCTATTATAAGGGAGCTAATTATAATAATAATTAAAGATCTTCTTAAAAACTCTATTAAGTATAATAATCTTTCCTTTAAATATAAGGAGTCTATCTTTATAGTAATTATATCCTTATATATAATTAATAAAGTTAATAATCTATCTTCTATAATCTTAAATAAGCTTAAGGTATTCTAATAGAGGTATTAATTTCCTTATTTATACGATAAGTTTCTATTTAAGGTATCCTTCTAAGGTATATAATATTAGTTATTTATTTATTTTAATCTTTCCTATATTAAGGTCTAATTATCTATTAATAATATTAGCTCTTTTATTCTCTTTTCCCTTAATATAGATTATAATATAACTAAATTCTAAGAGGTATTTAATATAATATAATTATTAACTATTTAATTCTTTAATAATAATAAGGTATAAGATATTCTTATAGTCTATATAGACCTTAATTTAATAAAGGCTTTTAATAAAATAATATTAAAATTCCTTAAAAATATTAATAATAATAAGGAATTCTTTATTATAAATAAAATAATTAAACTTTACTTTATATAGTTTATAAAAGTAAAATATAATTAAATATAAAAATCCTTTATTATTTTATTCTTTAATTTAAGCTCTTTATATAAAGTCTAAGGTATTTATTTTAAGCTTAATTAATTAAGATAAATTAAATATCTTAAGGATTAATTTACTTAAGATAAATTCCTTAATTTTATTAAAGGCTTCTTATACTTTATTTTTAATTATAAATATTATATCCTTTTTTATTAAATTAATTAATAATATTATAATCTTTTTAGATTTTTTAAAGAATTTATAATAATAATTAATAAAATTAAAAAAAGCCTATATTTCCTTCATATTTATTAAATCCTTTTAAGCCTTAATTACTATAATTTTCTTAAGGTCTCTATATATCTTATTATAAGAGATAATATATTTAAGGAATTTTATTTTTAAGGTATAAAACTTATTTTTCTTAGGTTTTATTAATAAATTAAGATCTTATAGTATTTATAATACCTTATAGATATATTCTATATAATCTTTTTTTATTCTAGAGAAAATACAGATATTATTTAGGTAATATATAATAAATATATCTAGGTATTCTTATAGTATATTATTAATTATTTATTAAAATATAGCTAATATATTAATAAGTCTAAAAGATATAATAAGGTATTTAAATAATCTATATTTAATATAAAAAATAATTTTCTATTTATATCTTTCCTTAATATAAATAAGGTTATAAACTCCTTTAAGATTAAATATAATAAAATATTTTATATTAAATAATTAATCCTTTAATTTATTAATTAAGAATAATAATATATAGTCTTTAATTATAATAATATTAAATAGCTTAAAGTCTATATAAATATTATTTTTTTATTTTTCTTTAAAATAAATATAATAAAATATCTAATAAAGAATTTATTTACCTTAATATATCTTTTCTATATTATATATTTAATATATTCCTTTAATATTAAGAATTATTTATATTAAATAAATAAAGTTTATTAAAGTCAGATTATTTTTTATTAATAAATTTAATTTTTAAGTTATAATATATATATAATAGTAAGTTAATCTTAAGTTCTTTTATAAAAAGTTTCTCATAGATTTAATATTATAATAAAATACTCTTAAGTTATTTATCTTAAGGTTTAATCTTAATTTATTTAAGGTTTCTTTTTAATTTATAGAATTACCTTATAATATTTATAATTATTTATTAATCTTATTATTTCTATTCTTTATATTATTTATATTATATCCCTTTAAATAAAGAGATGTCTTATATTTACCTCTTTTTAATTTTTTTATAATCTTAAATAAATATTTAAGATCTTATATTTAATAAATTATTATCTCTTTAAGGGGGTATCTCTTTATTTAAGGAGATTACTTAATTAATCTATTAATTAAGATATAGATTAAATCTATATTATTATAGGTACTTAAGTATTAAATAATATCTTAATATAGGTATAATATTAAATAAGATTCTTTAATTTTTTCTATTAATAAAGACTATAAGGTAATTAATCTTATATTTAATAATCTTATTATTATAATTAAACCTTTATTTTTTTAGATTATATATTAAATAAAGGTCCTTTTTATACCTTTATAATACCTTAAGCTTATTTCTTATTATTAAATTAAAATAAATCTATTTAGCTTTATTTATTAAGGTATTTATTTATCTCCCTTAATTTATATTTATAATTTAAAGTATTTTAATTATTTATTATTTATAGTTATAAATAAATCTCTTTATAGAAGTTATTTCCTTATTTTATCTATCTATAGCTCTATAGTAGGTAAATATCGTCATTTTTTAATAATATCCTTTTTAAATAATCTTTATTATTAATATTCTTAACTTTATTATAGCCTATAAAGGCGATTAAAGGTACCTAATATTTATTAATAATTAAAATAATAAAGGCCTATACCTAGACTAAGGATCTTAGTATACTATATTAATAAGGGTTATTACTATATTATATATAGCTATAATAACGCCATAATCTATTAAGTTAAGCTATTTATAATAAATAGCTAGATAATTTAATAATAAAGCTTCCTACATTAATATATTCTCTAAAAAGAAGAGCTAAAGACGCTAGCTATTAGCCTTAATAAACTCTCTAAAAAGAAAAACTAAAGATATTAATAGCCTTACTTAATTAATTTTATTTTAAATAAATAAGCTATCTCTTAATTAAATAAAGAATATAAAAACCCTAAAGGGAGCTATAGTTCTTTTAATCTAATCTTTTAATTATTAACCCTTAATAATTAATAAAATAATTATTAATATAATAATAATAAGAGCTCTATAATTAAACCTTTAATTAAATAATATAGGTAATATAGCTAGATTCTATAGGACCTTACTTCTATATAATATTAAAAAGCTTAATAATATATTATTAGATATACCTATTAATATATAATAAAGACTTAAAGAAAGAGCTAATAATAAATTCCTTATATATATCTAATATAAGATTTTATACTTTAGGGATAAATATTATATTAACCTTATAATCTTTAAGGTTAAGATTATTATTATATTTTAATTTCTATTAATATTCTATTACCTTACCTTATATAGATAGGTTAATAAAGAGCTAGATCTATTATATTACCTTATAGAGAAGCTAAAGTAAGCCTAAAAGCTTAACAATTAAGAAATAAAATTCCTCTATAATCTTAATATTAATACCTATATTATATAATATATAATATTAATTATCTATCTTAAGATAATATAAAATACTTAAATACCTATATAATAATATATTAAGCTTTATAGCTAATTTAAAGATAATAAGGAAGAGATCTAAAGGGGTTAGTTTTTAAAGGATTAAAATAAGGTTAAAGTTTTAATAATTTAAAAAGATAATTATATAGAGGTAAAGCCTGTAATAAATAGAATAGATCTATATAATTAAAATATTATTAGCTAAATTTATAATTAAGATATATAATATATATAGTTTATAAAAAATATAATATAAAGTTAAAGATAGTATATTTAACTAGAGCTAGGGCTTAATAAGAGCCTTAAAATACTCCTTATATAAGCACTTATTATATAGGCCTATAGGTTATATAACCCTTAAGCCTATAAATTAATCCCCTTACTTTATATTAATAATAAAATATTATATAGAGATATAATAAGTAATAATTAATAAGGTAAATAATAATATAAACCGGGGATAATCTTTATTATATTTATTATTATTATAGGCTTTATAATTATATTTATTATCTTAATTATAAAGTAATTCTTAATATTATTACTTCTCTTTAGCGCCTAAATCTATCTAAGGTATTCTTAACTTAATAAGGTATTTTATATACTTTTATAATATAATTTCATTCTATATAAATAAGGTTTTAATATATTATTATTATTAAAGGTATTATTCTTAATCCTTTATTATACCTCTTATTTATATAAAGGTATAAAAGCCTTCTTTTATTATCTTAATAATCTTATTTAAAGTCGCTTTTTTTTCTTAATTATTTTATTTTATTTCTAGCTTTATCTCTCTTACTTAAATAAAGTTATTTATAAATTATTCTGAAGATATAATTTATTATTAATAAATAAAACTAAAGTTATATGATTTTAAATCCTTTATATTATTATTTTATATAATAATCTTTTATTTTATAAAAGAAATAAAGTTATATATTTTATTATAAAAGGGAAATAAAAAAGTAATCTTATTTTCTCTTTTTCTATCGATATATCTAATAATAATAATCCCTATAGGAGACCTATATAATCTGATAGTATTATAGATATTCTAATATATATATTATTATTATTATAGATTATATTAAGGCTTTAATAGATAGGGGTTTAATACCTCTTCCTTATAATAAGCTTAAATATAAATATCTTTTATATCTATTATTCTTCATTATTTCTAAATTAATTAAATATATATATTAATATTATTATTTTAATAATATATTCTTTATTTATTAATCTAAATATTATAATCTTTATTTTATATTTATTAATATTATTTAGTATTTTATTATATCTCCTTAAGCTATTATTATATTTATTATATTAATTATTTATAATATATATAATTATTTTAACCTATTAGCCTTATAAGCTAACGTATATAATAAGCGAGTATTATAAATAAGCGAGTATTATAAAAATCCTAACCTTTAAGATAAGAATAGCTATAAAAATATAATAAATTATCTAACTAATTAAAACTAATCGCTATACTCTTCTTTAGATATCGCTATAACTATTTAATATATTCTTATATTATATCCCGTCTTTCCATATCCTCTATAGCGCCTTTCTCTCGGCCTTATTAACCCTCCTTAACCACTACTTCTCGACGATTCACCCTTTACCCGCCTATCTATATTAATCTAATTAATTACTCCCCTTATTTCTCCTATTATTATTACTCCTCCTTTCTATAATTAGGTCCTTTTTGCCCTCTAGCGTCGACTTAGTAGGTTATTTATCTATTGAAGGTCGCGGTTCTCTACCCTTAATAAGGCATTTTTATATATTATTACCTTTATTCCCTTAGTAAGTGACTTAAGAGCTCTTAAGATTAACTCTAGAGAGCTACTTTTATACCTTTTAATTTATCTATTAAGGTATTTAGATTAAGATTTAGCCTTAAGGACTATCTTTAGCGTCTTTAAAACCTATATAATAGGGGGGCTGGCCTCCTCCTTAACCAGCGTTAGGGTCTATAGCTATATATTAAGCTTTAAAATCACGCTTTCCGCGTCAAATAGAATAAATCTAGCCCCTCTAAAAGCTGCCTTAATAGCTTTCTCTATTATAATAGCCTAGAATATAGCGTAAAAGGCGGTAAAGAACTTAGTCTTAGAAATATAGGTTATCGAGCATTAGATTAAATACTCGATTTCTCGACTATATACCTTCTTAAGTAGGCTAAAGTACCTAATATTAAGGGGCTAAAGTAAGTAAGATAAATAAGGCAGTATATAGAGTATAATAATCTTATTCGCCTAATAATATTTCTTAAACTTCAGAGAATAATAACTTTTATAGCTATCGAGGATTAAAAGATAATAATAACCGACCGATTGCGTCTTTATATATTAATTAAAGTACTTTAGCTATTTAAGACCTAGCTTATTATCGGTCTAGCTATTAGGAGATATTATAATAGCTTAGTTATCTAGAAGGTTATTATCTTAGTATTAATTAGTGAGGTAATATTAGCCTATATTAATAATAAATAGCGGGATCGCTCGGCCTTCTGCATTAATCGCCTAGATAATAGTAATTTATTCCCGGTTTTCAGGCTATATTAATTTCGGCTTTTTATATCTTTTAGAGCCTATAATAACTATTCCGCTTATAATAACGCCTATTATAAAGCTAACCTCATTAAAGTTATAGATATTAGTTAAGTTAATATTATATTTAGCGATTATATTCTCTATAAGCTTAAATTACTTTTAAATCGTAATTAGATCTTTATATTTAGCCCTCTAATAGTTATATCTACGAAAGAAATATATCTTAAGCTTATTATAGCGCTTAATAAAGTTAGAAGCCTAGCGCTTACTAACGCGTGATATATTCTAATTAGCGAGTAGTCGGTTAGCTATTTCTTCTATATCGCATAATCGCGGGGAAATCCTCGCGAATCTAAATTAAGAATAAACTAAACTATAGTCTATTCCTCTAGATTAGATAGTTTCCGTAATTTAAGGGTAATATTATATCGAGACTATATGCCCCTATAGCGATACTATAATCTCATAGGATTAACTTTATAGATCTTTATGGCGTATTAGAGAGATAATTTTCGGTTATTTTAATAGCGTGAAGGGCGAGGATAATAGCTTTATTATTAAACTTAGGTATATTAGGTAATTAAGAATTAATCCATAAAGCGGATATATATAGGTTGAGGGATTTTAATATACTCGCTTGTTTATAATACTCGCTTATTATATACGTTAATTATTATATCGCTAGATAGCTCTAAGGGTTATTTTTTATAGCTATTATTTATAATTATTCTTTTATTCTTAGGTTTAATAATAATACCTAAAATAATTTCTTATTATCTTATAGATTCTTTATTAATAATAATATAATAAAACCTCTTTAATAATTACTATAGAATGTAAATCTATATAATATAATATTATCTATAGGTAATATTATATTTTATTTTTTTCCCCTAAGTATATATATTAATTAAATATATTAATTCCTCTTTTATATAATCTAGATTTATTATAATTACTTTATATTATAATAATAATTTTTATTATTTAGATTATATATATAAGGTTATCTTAAAAATAAATAAAATTATTTATTTTTTCCCTTTTAAAACATTTTTTTTTTTTTTTTTAATTAATACCGTCCTTTAATAATATCTTATACCCTTTTTCTATAAATATCTACCTTATAATTAAGCTTATAATAATAAAAGTATTTATTTAATTTCTAAATCTATTATATAGCTTTTAATACTATAAGTCTAGCTTTAATATTATATAAAATATTATAATACCTTTTTTACTTTAGTTTATATTAAAGCAAGATATATTAAATTAATTATTATTAAATCTTAGGTTTTATAATTTCTTTTATAAGAATTATTAATTATTAATCTTAATTACCTTATTAATATAATTAATAACGTTATTAAATTAATCTTTCTTATAGAGTTTAGCCTATATCTCTTTCTTAAGTTTCTTAAAAAAAATAATATTAAGGGTTTTTAATTCTATAAAAGCTTTAAGGTAAATTAAAGGTATTTATTCTATATTTATATATAGATTAAATCTCTTTAAGGGTCTTAATCTATTTCTTTATTTATCTTTTTTTTAATTATTTTAAAAGCTTATTAAAATATAGCCTTAAAGATATTATAATTTAAGTAAATATTAATAGTCTAAGATAAGAGGTTAATAAAGGATATAATAAAATATTCTTTTATACTAAGCTTAAATTATATTATAATATATTTAATTAATTACCTTATAATATATTATATCTTATTAAATACTAAAGCAAATTATATTAAGTAATATATTATAAAAGCTTTTAATTAAATAAGAAATAAAGATAACTTAGATATTATTTTATTAAAGGGTTTAAATAGGTTTAGCTTAAGGATTTCTCTTATATCTTTACCCTTTATAATAGCGACTATAAGGTTATTAATTATTTAAGTATATTATATATTATTTATTCTAAATCTATTAAGAGTTAGCTATTTATTCTATAATTATATATATATTATTTATTTTAATATTTATAATAATAATTTAAGCCTTAAGCTATTTAACTTCCTTATTACCGCTATTAAAGCTAGAAATATCTCCTATCTCTATATTAATTAGATTAACTAAAGTAAATATAATAAATATAAGTAGCCCCTATTATTACTAATTATTTATAGGGGTCATAAAAGTAATTATTATATTTAATATTATTTATAATAATATAAATAATCTATTAAATAAAAGCTGTTAATATATAATAATATAATTAAATCTAAGGGATAAATTAATTATATTAGGTTTATATTAATAATAGAGAAAGTTATATAATTAAACTAAAGGTAGTTATTATCTAGTAAATACTTAAGAGGTATTAAGTATAAGTAAGTTATAGTAATAGCTATGGTAGCTATTATATAAGAAAGTATAATAAATATATTCTATATACTTAATATTAAGCTTAAATCGTGAGGATCACCTAGTGATCCTATTAATCTAGATTATCTAGGTTATAGTATAATCCTAGTAATTTAACCGTGACTAATTAGTCTAGGGTCCGCTTATATTATATATTAGTGACCCTCCTTAAGGCCGTAATAATAGGGTTTATAGTATTATGCCTTAGGTTTTATATAAAGGTTATATTAATTAATAATTTTTAAAATAATTTTCTTTATATAGGGGAAGGTAAATATCGTCTTAATTTATTCTAGGGTTTTATTAATTCCTTAATATCTATATAGCTAAGATCTATATATCTTATATATAAGGTTATATTATAGGTTATTTAGGATTTATTATTTATCTATTTTCTTATTATCTAGGTGTTATTTATTATATTCTACGATTTATTTTAATACTAAATTACCTTATTTTATTGCGTAAGTTTTTTTATTAATCTAGAAAGGTATTTTCGTCATTTATATAATAAGTTTTTACTTAAGGTATCCTTTTAAGGTATATTATTAAATCACTATAACTCTATAGTACCTAAAGGGATTAAAGTCTCTTAATATTACTTAATAAGATTAACAATAATAGCCTATACCTAGACTAAATATCTTAATAACTTAAAATATTAATTTATATTATTTTTATATAATATATAGAGTTTATAGCTTTAATAGTAAGCTTATTTACCTTTAGAAACTCTCTTTAAAAAATAAAGCTCGAGATATTAGCTACCTCTCTTAATTAATTATATTCTAGGTAAATAATATATCTCTTAATAAGATAAAAAATATAATAACCCTAAGGACTCTTAAGGGGATTATTACTTTATTTATTTAACCTTCTTATTATCCCTTAATATTAATAAAGAGAATTACCCTCTAAATATACCTTTATAATAATTATAACTATTATAACTAATAAAATAACTAAAACTTAAATATTAATCTAGGTTAATTTATAAAATATAGATTATATTAATATTACTATTTTATATAGACATAGCTTTTAATATAATTAAATAGATCTAGCTATAACCCTTATAGTAATACCCTAGCAGGTATATTAAAGGTTCTAAAGGAAATATTATTATAGAGCCCTTAAAAGGATTAAGTTAAATCCTATAGTAATAATTAATAATTAAAAGGTCTCGCCTCTTAAGTTTAGCTATAAGCTCCTCTTTATTATAAACTTTATAGCCCTATTACTATAGCTATATTATAATTTAATACTTAAAAGTTTTATTATTAATAAAATTTACCTTTTTAGCTACCTTACTTAAAGGGTCTTAAATAGACCCCTCTTAATTATAAAATAGGCTTTTATAAATAATATAAATAATAAAGCCTATAACTTATAGTTTATAATTAATAATTAAGCTTAAGGTAATCTAAGTAATTTAATAATTATATAGACCTATAGGAACTAAAGATATAAATAGGAAAGAATATAAAGGAGTAAGGGATTTTAGGTTCTTAGGGAGATTAATTATAATATAGGGACTATAATATTAGATTTTAGGGACTAAATAGGATTAATATATCTTAGGTAAAGGGTTAATATATTTAATTAAATTATTAATTAAAAAATATAATATTAAATATATAATATATATAGCCTGTGACTAAATATATAAGAATATAATATATAAGATAATATATATATAGAGGTTATCGCTTAATAAGACCTTATCTAAAGATAGTATTAACTCTCTTATATTATATAATATATATTCCCTAGTTCATATTACTATTTACTTTATTAATTATTACTTATTTTATCTCTATATAATACTTTATTATTAGCATAAAGTAAGGGGACTAACTTATAGGCTTAAGGGTTATATAACCTATAGGCCTATATAATAGGTGCTTATATAAGGAGTATTTTAAGGCTCTTATTAAGCCCTAGCTTTAATTAAATATATTATCTTTAACCTTATATTATATTTTTTTATAAACTATATATATATACCTTAATTATAAATTTACCTAATAATATTTTAATTAAATAGATCTCTTCTATCTATTAAGGCCTCTACCTTTATGTAGTTATCCTTCTAAATTATTAAAACTTTAATTTTATTTTAATCCCTTAAATAAAATTAACCCCTTTAGACCTCCTTCTTATTATCTTTAAATTAACTATAGAGCTTAATATATTATTATATAGATTCTTAAGTGTTTTATATTATATTAAGATAGATAGCTAATATTATATATACTTAAGGAATTTATTATTAGCTCTTTCTTTAAGTCTTTATTATATATTAATAGGTATATCTAATAATATATTATTAACCTTTTTATTACTATATAAAGGTAGGGTTCTATAGGATTTAGCTATATTATTTATATTATTTAATTAAATATTTAATTATAGAGCTTTTATTATTATTATATTAATAATTATTTTATTAAAATTAATATTTTAATAAATTAATCTTATTAATTATTAAGAGTTAATAATTAGAAGATTAAATTAAAAGAATTATAATTCCCTTTAGGGTTTTTATATTCTTTATTTAATTAAGAGATAGCTTATTTATTTAAAATAAAGTTAGTTAAGTAAGGCTATTGATATCTTTAGCTCTTTTTTTTAGAGAGTTTATTAAGGCTAATAATTAATATCTCTAGTTTTTCTTTTTAAAGATTATATTAAGGTAAGAAGCCTTATTATTAAATTACTATTTATTATAAATAGCTTAATTTAATAGATTATTATAATAGAATTAAGTAATATACTAATTAAGCTAATAGATTAAAAGATCAACTAGTTTAGGTACTTTATGCCAGAACTATATTATACCCTTATATATAAGGCCTTCAACTATTGGCTCCTATAGCGGCCCTTATAGAGGTCCCGCCAGCCTCTATAGATACCTTATAATTACCCCCTTCTTTATATAACTTATCCTAAATTATTATATAACTATACTATATAGTTAGGGTAATTATATAGGGGTTAACCCCTAAGGCTCGCTATAATAGGTAATTATATATTACCTTATAAGCTTAATATAGGCTATATTATTACTAAAAGCCCTCTATACCGCTGCCGTATTATATATACTCATGCGCTAGGGATTAAACCTATAACCCTTAGCTAGGAGACCTATAAAGTGCCTAAATAATTATAATAGAATCAGGTAGTATACCGATTAAGCTAATAGACTAAAAGATTAATTAGTTTAGGCACTTTATGCCGGAACTATGCTACACCCTTATATATAAGGCCTTCTACTACCGGCTCCTATAGCGGCCCTTATAGCGGTCTCGCCAGCCTCTATAGATGCCTTATAATTATAGCGTTATTATAGCTATATATAATATAGTAATAACCCTTACTAATATAGTATATTGAGATCCTTAGTCTAGGTATAAGCCTTTATTATTTTAATTACTAATAAATATTAAGCACCTTAAATCGCCTTTATAGGCTATAATAAAATTAAGAATATTAATAATATATATTAAAATATAAGATAACTACCTTATAATAGTTAGTGATTTTAATAGTAATTCTAATAATCCTAAGATATATTATAATAATTATTTATTTACTTTAACATTCCCTATATTAAGGTCTAATTATTTATTAATAATATTAGCTTTTTTATTTTTCTTTTTATTAATATAGATTATAATATAATTTATACTTTAAGAGGTATTTAATATAATATAATTATTAGCTATTTTATTCTTTAATAATAAAAAATATAAGATATTCTTATAGTCTATATAGACCTTAATTTAATAAAGGTATTTAATAAAATAATATTAAAATTCCTTTAAAATATTAATAATAATAAGGAAGTCCTTATTATAAATAAAGTAATTAAGCTTTACTTTATATAATTTATAGGAATAAAATATAATTAAATAGAGAAGTCTTTTATTATTTATTATTTAATTTAAGCTCTTAATATAAAATCTAAGGTATTTATCTTAAGCTTAATTAATTAAAATAAATTAAATATCTTAGGAATTAATTTACTTAAGATATATTCTTTAATTTTATTAAAGGCATTTTATACTTTATTCCTTATTATAAATAATATATCTTTCTTTATTAAATTAATTAAAGGTCTTATAATATTTCTAAATCTTTTAAGGAATTTCTAATAATAATTAATAAAACTAAAGAAGGCTTATATTTCCTTAATATTTATTAATTCTTTTTAATTTATTATTATTATAACCTTCTTAAGGTCTATATATATCTTATTATAAGAATTAATATATATCTAAGAAATTTTATTTCTAAGGTATAAAATTTACTTTTCTTAGGTTTTATTAATAAATTAATATCTTATAATATTTATAATACCTTATAGATATATTTTATATATATTTTTTTATTTTAGAGAAAATAAAGATATTATTTCGGTAATATATAATAAATATATCTAGGTATTTTTATAATATATTATTAATTAATTATTAAAATATAATAAATATATTAATAAGTCTAAAAGGTATAATAAGGTATTTAAATAATCTATATTAAATATAAAAGGTAATTTTCTATTTATATATTTTTTATTTTAGATAAAATTATAAGCTCCTTTAAGATTAAATATAATAAAGTATTTTATATTAAATAATTAATCCTTTAGCTTATTAATTAAAAATAATAATATATAGTCTTTAATTATAATAATATTAAATACCCTAAAGTCTATATAAAGTCACTATTTTTTATTTTTCTTTTAAATAAATATCATAAAATATCTAATAAATAATTTATTTTCCCTCATATATCCTTTCTATATTATATCTTTAATATATTCCTTTAATATTAATAATTATATTATATTAAATAAATAATATTTATAAAGTTAGATTATTTTTTATTAATAAATTTAATTTTTAAGTTATATATATATAATAATAACTTATTCTTAAGTTTTTCTCTAAAAAGTTTTTTATAGATTTAATATTATAATAAAATATTTTTAAGTTATTTATCTTTTAATTTCTTTTTAATTTACTAAAGGTTCTTTTTTAATATATAGAATTACTTTATAATATTTATAATTATTTATTAATTTTATTACTTTTATCTTTTAATATATTTATATTATATCTCTTTAGGTAAAGTAATATTTTATATTTATTTCTTCTTAATTTCTCTATTATTTTAAATAGAAATTTAAGATCTTAAATCTAATAAATTATTATCTCCTTAATAAGATATCTTTTTATTAAATAAAATTATTTAGCTAATTTATTAATTAAGATATAAGTTAAATCTATATAATTATAAATACCTAAATATTAAATAATATCTTAAATAAATATAATATTAAATAAAATTCTTTAGTTTTTTTATTAATAAAGGCTATAAAGTAATTAATTTTATATTTTATAATCTTATTATTATAATTAAATCTTTCTCTTTTTAGGTTATATATTAAATAAGAATTTTTTTATACCTCTATAATAACTTAAGTCTATTTATTATTATTAAGTTAAAGTAATTTTATTTAGCTTTATTATCTATTAAAGTATTTATTTATTCTCTCTTAATTTATATTTATAATTTAAAGTATTTTAATTATTAATTATTTATAGTTATATATAGAGCTCTTTATAGGAATTATTTCTTTTTTATTTATATATAGCTCTATAATAAATAAATATCTTAGTTTTTTTATAATATCCTTCTTAAATAATCTTTATTATATTTATTATTATTATAGGCCTTATAGTTATATTTATTATTTTTATTATAATATAATTTTTAATATTATTATTCTTTTTTAGCGCTTAGATTTATTTAAGCTATCTCTAACTTAATAAAGTATTTTATATACTTTTATAATATAATCTCTTTCTATATAAATAAGGTTATAATATATTATTATTATTAAAGGTATTAGTTTTAATCCTTTATTATACCTTCTATTTATATAGGGGTATAAAAGCCTTTTTTATTATCTTAATAATCCTATCTAAAGTAGCTCTTTTTTCTTGATATTTTATTTTATTTTTAATTTTACCTCTCTTACTTAAATAAAGATACTTATAAATTATTCTAAGGATATAATTTATTATTATAATAAATAAAATTAAAGTTATATGATTTTAATTTCTTTATATTATTATTTAATATAATAATCTTTTACTTTATATAAGAAGTAAGGTAATATATTTAATTATATAAGGGGGATAAAGAAATAATCTTATTCTCTTTTTCTTTAAAAGTATATTTTATAATAATAGTCTTTATATAAGACCTATATAATCTTATAATATTATAGGTATCTTAATAATATCTTATTATTATTATATAGATTATATTAAAGTTTTAATAAATAGGGGTTTAATATTATTCCTTTATAATAAGCTTATATATAAATATCTTCTATATCTTCTATTTTTTATTATTCTTAAGCTAATTAAATATATATATTAATATTATTATTTTAATAATATATCTCTTACTTATTAATCTAAATATTATAATCTTTATTTTATATTTATTAATAATACTTAATATTTTATTATATTTCCTTAAGTTCTTATTATATTTATTATATTAGCTCTTTATAGGGTATATAATTATTTTAAGCTATTAATCTTATAAGTTAATTATTATATTATTAAGTAGCTTTAAGGATTATTTTCTTATAGTTATTATTATTAATCTTTCCTTTATTTTTAAGTTTTAATAATAATATTTAAGATAATTTATTATTATTTTATAAATCTCTATTATTAATAATAGTATTAATAAAAGACCTCTTTAATAATTATTATAAAATATAGACTTATATAGTATAATATTATATATAAATAATATTATATTTTACTTCCTCTTTCCCTAAATATATATATTAATTAAATATATTAATTTCTCTTTTATATAATCTAGATTTATTATAGCTACTTTATATTATAATAATAATCTTTAATCTTTATATTATTACTTAAGAGTTATTTTATAAATAAGCGAAATTTATTTATTTCTTACCTTCTAAAAGTATCTTTTATTTTTATTTCTTTCTTAATTAATACCTTCCTTTAGTAATATTTTATACCCTTTTTCTATATATATCTACCTTATAATCAAGCTTATAATAATAAAAATACTTAATTAATCTTTAGGTATATTATATAGCTCTTAATATTATAGATCTAGCCTTAATATTATATAAAGTATTATAATACCTTTTCTTACTTTAATTTATCTTAAAATAAAAGGTATTAAGTTAATTATTATTAAACCTTAAGTTATATAATTTCTTTTATAAAAATTATAAATTATTAATCCTAATTACTTTATTAATATAATTAATAAGGTTATTAAGTTAGTTTTCTTTATAAAATTTAGCTTTTATTTCTTTCTTAAGTCTATTGAAGAAAAATAATATTAAGGGCTTTTAGTCTTATAAAAGCTTTAAGGTAAATTAAAGGTATTTTATTCTATATTTAGATATAGATTAAATCTATTTAAAAGTCTTAATCTTTTTTTTAATTTATCTTTTTTATTAATAATTCTAAAAGTTTATTAAAATATAGCCTTAAAGGTATTATAATTTAAGTAAATATTAATAATTTAAAGTAAATAGTTAGTAAAAGATATAATAAAGTATTCTTTTATAATAAATTTAAATTATATTATATATATTTAATTAATCGCCTTATAATATATTATATCTTATTAAATATTTTAATAAATTATATTAAGTAATCTATTATAAAAGCCCTTAGCTAAATAAAGAATAAAGGTAATTTATATATTATTTTATTAAAGGGTTTAAATAGGTTTAGCTTAAGGATTTCTCCTATATCTTTATCTTTTATAATAATAATTATAAGGTTATTAATTATTTAGGTATTATTTAGATATTATTTATTTTAAATCTATTAAGAGTTAGCTATTTATTTTATAATTATATAAAGGTTATTTATTTTAATATTTATAGTAATAATTTAGGCCTAAAGCTATTTAACTTCCTTATTATTATTATTAAAGTTAAAAATATCTTCTATCTCTATAGTAATTAAATTAATTAAAATAAGTATAATAAGTATAAATAGGCCTTATTATTATTAATTATTTATAGGGGTAGTTATTATATTTAATATTATTTAAGGTAATATAAACAATCTATTAAATAAAAGCTCTTAATATATTATAAAATAATTAGATCTAAGGGATAAACTAGTTATATTAAGTTTATATTAATAATAGAGATAATTATAAAGTTTAAATAATAAGGGGTTATTATATCTAATAATATACTTAAGGGTATTAAATATAATTAAATTATATTAATAGCTAAGGTAATTTATATTATAGCACCAACTTAAGTTATATATGCCTCCATAAAAAACAACCAATTAGGGTTACCGGCTCACGGTGCGTACCATAAGCCCGGCCCCGACTCACGAAAGAACTCACGACTCACTATAAGCCATAACTCACGATTATAAGCCGCGCCTAAATATATAAAACACCTTTATTAATACTTTCTTATATAATAATTACCTTAGCTATTAATATAATTTAATTATACTTAATACCCTTAAGTATATTACTAGATATAATACTTTATTTAAGACTATAATATAATATTCTCTATTATTAATATAAACTTAATATAATTAGTTTATCCCTTAGGAATCTAATTATACTATTATATATTAATAGCTCTTATTTAGTAGATTATTTATATAACCGTAAATAATATTAAACGTAATAATTACTCTTATTACCCCCGCGAATAACTAATAATAAGGCCCGCCTATGCCTATTATACCCGCCCTAATTAACTTAACTAATATAGAAATAAAAGATATTTCTAGCGCTAATAATAATAATAAGGAAGTTAAGTAATTTAAAGCTTAGATTACCGCTATAAATACCGAAATAAATAATCTCCGCGAGACTATAGAAAGAATAGCTAACTTTTAGTATATTTAAAATAAATAATATATTAATAGCATTAAGATAATTAATAACCTTATAATTATTACTATAAAAGGTAAAGATATAAGAGAAATCCTTAAGCTAAACCTATTAAAATTATTTAATAGAACCTTATATAGACTATAGATATTCCTTACCTAGATATATACCTTTATAACCTATTACCCGACTTAGTTCACTATTAATCTTAATAAGGTCTAATATACTATAGGATACCTTATAAAGTATGCCGCTATATAATTTAAGCTAATAATAAAAAAATACCTTATAACCCCTTTTATTAACCTCTCACTATAAATTACTAACCTTTATATTAATTATAATATATTTAAAAGAGCCCCTTGCTAGGCCTTTAAAATTATTAATAAGAAGGTATAGGCTAAATAAGAGATTAAGGCACTTAAATAAACCTAATCTACCTTAAAGTATAGAATAAAATACCTCTAATTAATATCTAAGCTACTATAGGATTAAGATACTTTAATATTATTTTTCTTTAATAGACTTAAGAAAGATATCTAGGCTAAGTTATATAAAAAAGATAGGCCTAAGACCCTTATTAATTATATTAAAAAGGTAGTTAAGATTAATAATTAATAATTCTTATAGAAGAAACTATAAAACCTAAGAATTAATAACTATAAAGCTAATACCCCTTATTTTAACTTAAATTAAGGTAGGAAGAGATACTATAATACCTTATATAATATTAAAGCTAGACCTATAATACTAGGGGCTATATAATATAATAAGAAACTAATTAAATACTTCTATTATTATAAACCTAATTATAAGGCGAATATATATAAGAAAAAGGCATAAGATATCGCTAAATGGAGATATTAATTAGGGAAGCGCTAGGAATAATAGCTATTTCTAAAAGGTAAGAAATATATAAGCTATACTCATTAATAGGGTAATATATAAATAATAATCTAAATAACTAAGACTATTATAATAATATAGTCTAGTTATAACCTAATTATAGCCATATTAAGATAAGTAGCTATACTATAAATATAGGTATACCTAGCGGAAGGATAAATAAAATATAATATTATTTATAGACTATACTATAATAAATATATATATAAGGTTATACTACCCTTAATAAAAAGATATATTAATATCGTTATAAGTATTTAGAACCCCTAGGATAAAATTAATTAAATTTAGATCCCTTTACCTAAATTAATAAAAAAGGAAGAAAATATAGAAGGATAAAAAATTAGATTTAGATAAGTCATTATTATAATAACGCGACTTAATAGATATTATAAACCTATAAACTATAATAGCTACTCGGTAGGCATAATAGTATAAAGAGAACTTAAATTAACCTAACTTTAACGCGATTATTATAGATAATAAATATAATAAATATAATAGGAGCTTAAGGAGATATAATAAAATATTAAGTAATATTAATAAATATAGAATAAAGATTATAATATTTAGACCGATAAATAAGGAATATATTATTAAAATAATAGCACTAATATATATATCTAATTAGCCTAGGAATAATAAAAAGTAAAAGATATAGAAGATATCTATATCTAAGCCTATTATAAAAAAATAGCGCTAAACCCTTATCTATTAGAACCCCGATATAACCTATATAGCGACGATAGAATATTATTAGGATACCCGCGATACTATAAGATCGCATAGGTCTCCTATAGAGATTATTACTATAAGATATACCTATATAAAAAGAGGGAATAAGATTATTTCTTTATCCCCCTCTTATAATTAAATATATAACCTTACTTTTTATATAAAGTAAAAAACTATTATATTAAATAATAATATAAGGGAATTAAAGTAATATAACTTTAATTCTATTTATTATAATAATAAATTATATCTCTAGAGTAATTCATAAATACCTTTACTTAAGTAAGAGGAGTAAAGCTAGGAATAAAATAAGATAATAAAGAAAGAGGAGTTATTTTAGATAGGATTATTAGGATAATAAAAGAAGGCTTTTATGCCCTTATATAAATAAGAGGTATAATAAAGGATTAAGAATAATACCTTTAGTAATAATAATATATTAGAATTTCGCTTATAGAGGAAGAAATTATACTATAGAAGTATATAGAAGACCTTATTAAGTTAAAGATATTATAGATAGATCTAGGTACTAAAGAAGGGTAGCGATATTAAAAATTACTCTATAGTTAAGATAATAAATATAATTATAAGGCCTATAATAATAATAAATATAATAAAGATTATTTAAGGAAGATATTATTAAAAAACTAAAATACCTACTTATCATAGAGCTATAGGTAAAGAAAAAAAGGAAATAATTTCTATAAAGGGCTCTATATATAATTATAAATAATTAATAGCTAAAATACTTTAAACTATAAATATAAATTAAGGGAGAATAACTAAATACTTTAATAAATAATAAAGCTAAATAAAATTACTTTAATCTAATAATAATAAATAGGCTTAAGCTATTATAGAAATATAAGAAGGATCCTTATTTAATATATAACCTAAAAAGAGAAAGATTTAACTATAATAATAGGATTATTAAATATAAGATTAATTACCTTATAGTCTTTATTAATAGAAAAAACTAAAGAATCTTATTTAATATTATACCTATATTAAGATATTATCTAATACTTAAGTATATATAATTATATAGGTTTAACCTATATCTCGATTAGCGGATTAATTAAATAATCTGCTTTAATAAAGAGATACCCCCTTAAGGAGATAATAATTTATTAGATATAAGATTTAAAATTTCTATTAAAAATAATAAAAAAATTAAAAAAAAGTAAATAAAAAATATCTCTTTACCTAAAGAAATATAATATAAATAATATAATAAAAAGAAATAATAAGATTAATAAATAATTATAAATATTATAAAATAATTCTATAAATTAAAAAAAAACCTTAAATAAATTAAAAAAAAACTATATAAATAACTTAAAAATATCTTATTATAATATAAAATCTATAAAAATTCTTTATAGAAGAACTTAAGACCGGCCTATTATTATATATATATTATAACTTAGAAATTAAATTTATTAAGAAGAAGTAACCTAGCTTTAATAAACTCTACCTACTTAATATAATATAGCTATTAATATTAAAAAAATATATTAAAGAAATAATATAGAAAGGATATATTAAAGAAAGTAAATTATTTATTAGATACCTTATTATATTTATCTTAAAAAAGAATAAAAAGCTTTACCTTTATATTAACTTTAAAATACTTAATATTATTATAATTAAGGATTATATATTATTACCTCTTATTAGTGAATTAAAGGATTAACTTTTTAAAATAAGATATTTTACTATATTTAACCTTAAGGGAGCCCATAACTTAATTTAGATTAAGGAAAGATATAAATAAAAAACCGCTTTTTATATTAAATATAGACTATTTAAATACCTTATTATACCTTTTAGACTTATTAATATACCTATATTCTAATAAATAATTAATAATATATTATAAGAATATCTAGATATATTATTATATATTACCGAAATAATATCTTTATCTTCTCTAAAATAAAAGAAGAATATATAAAATATATCTATAAGGTACTATAGATACTATAAGATATTAATTTATTAATAGAACTAAAGAAAAATAAATTCTATACCTTAAAAATAGAATTTCCTAGATATATTATCTCTTATAATAAGATATATATAGACCTTAAGAAGGTTATAGCGATTAAAGATTAAAAAGAATTAATAAATATTAAGGAAATATAAGCCTTCTTTAGTTTTATTAATTATTATTATAAATTCCTTAAAAGATTTAAGAAGATTATAATATTATTAATTAATTTAATAAAGAAGGATATATTATTTATAATAAGAAATAAAATATAAAAAGCTTTTAATAAGATTAAGGAATTTATCTTAAATAAATTAATCCTTAAGATATTTAACCTATCTTAATTAATTAAACTTAAAATAGATACCTTAGACTTTATATTAAGCGCCTAGATTAAATAATAAGATAAAAAAAGACTTCTATATTTAATTATATTTTACTCCTATAAGCTATATAGAGTAAAACTTAATTACTCTATCTATAATAAAGAATTCCTTATTATTATTAATACTTTTAAGGAATTTTAATATTACCTTATTAAAAATCCCACTAAATTAAGGTCTATATAGACTATAAGAATATCTTATATTTTATTATTATTAGAGAATTAAGGAACTAATAATATTATATTAAATACCTCTCGGAATTTAATTATATCATAATCTATATAAAGGGAAAAGAAAATAAAAGAGTAAAATTATTAATAAATAATTAGACCTTAATATAAGAAAGATTAAAGTAAATAAATAATTATTATAATATATCTTAAAAGGATACCTTAAATAGAAATTTATTATATAAATATAGAAATTATTATTTTTACCGGAATACATTAAGCTTATTTAAGATTATAGAAAATAAATTCTTAACCTTATCGATTATATATAAGGATATAATTACCGCGAAGATAGACTCCTTATATTTAAAGGAAAGATTATTATACCTAATAAAGTTTTTAAAAAGATCTTTAATTATTACTATAATTAATTCCCTTATGATAAGAACTATAGGCCGATATTTAAAGCTATAAACTGCATCTATAATAACTACCTATTTAAGGAGGAAATTTAAGGTATAATATAATACTTCTAGAAATATAACTCTAGATAAATACTTAAGGTAACCTATATAATAGAATAAGGTAATCCACTATTAAAATAAATCTTAGAATATAATAAGTAACTCCTATATAATAAGAAAATAAATAAATAATGAATCCTAAATAAACTATAATATAACCTTATACGTAAGATATATAAATACCCGCTATATAGATATTAAGGAATTAATAAAACCCTAAAATAAATTAAAATGATATATATTTTTCTTAACCTAAAGAAGATAGTTATATAAATTATTAATAAATGAGATTTATATATAAAAATAAAGGCATAATACTATAAACCCTATGGAAAATTATAATTACTCCCGGTTATATAGTAACCTTAGGAATTAATTACTATAGATTTTATTACTAAATTACCTCTATTAAAAAACTAACTACTAAAAACTTCTATAATAATATTCTTATTATTATAGATAGACTTACGAAATTTTCTTATTTTATCCCTTATAGTAAATTAATTAATATAAAAGAATTTATATACCTCTTTTATTATAATATCACTAGAATATATAAGCTATTACTCGAAATTATTTTAGATTAAGGACTACCTTTTATATCTAAATTTTAATAAAGATTAATAAAATATCTTAAAATTAACTATAAGCTCTCTATAATATATTATAAAGTGACTAATAGATAAATAAAATAAATAAACTAAACCCTAAAATAATACCTTTAATATTAGATTAACTATAAATAAAATAACTAAATTAAGAAGCTATTAGCTATATAATTAGCCTATAATATAATAATTAATAAAAATATAAAAATTATATTAGCCTATGCTAACTTTAGATTTACCCTAAATATCTATAGATAAACTTAAAACATAGTTATTAACCCTAAAGTAATCCTTATTAATAATTAACTAAAGAATTTATATAAAGAAATATAAATAAAACTTAAATTCATTAGAAATAGAATAAATAATTATATTAATAAGAAAAAGATTAAGGGATTAACCTTCTCGGAGGGAGATATAATCTATCTCGCAATAAAAAATATTATAATAAAAGATAAAATAAAAAACTTAACTATAAGTATATTAAACCCTATAGAGTTAAATAAAAAATCTTATAAAATAACTATAAATTAGATTTATTACTAAAGGTTAAGCTCTATTTAATCTTTTATATTTTATTATTTAAATTAATAAAAAATATTATTTAAATTAAGATTAATAAAGAATTAAAAAAAAGTTAATAAATTAAAGGAATATATTATAGAAACTATCCTTAATATAAATAAAATTAATAATAAAATAATATATTTTATTAAATAAAAGGATTACCGAGACTTAAAAAATATATAGAAATTATTAAAATACCTTATTAATATATAATAACTCTTAAAGTACTTTTATTAATAATAAAGGGATTAAGAAGCTCACTTTAATTAATAATATCTATAGCCCCCGCTAGCTATACCTCTATTACTATAAAAGACTCTATATTTTCTACCGCTTTTAGCTTATCTAGCGTCTTAATATTATAATAAAGTATCTCCTCGCCTTACTTAACTAACTATTTTTTCTAATAATAAAGGTATATTAAGCGACTTAATTATTTATTTACTTATTACTATAAGGCGATTAACTCTAACTCTATTATCTCTTCTGCTTATTCTAGGCGACGCTTCTCCTCGATAAATTAATCGGCTATAAAGGGATACTTAATATAAACTAACTATATTAGGCTAAAAAGTAAACTTACTACTAAAAAAAATAACCCCACGACTATTATACTAGTGACCCCAATAGGTATACTAGGTATAATACTTATAGCCCTCTTTAGCCTAATATTTTAACTACCGCGGCTTATAATAGCTATAAGGCATAATAAGGAACCTAATATTTTCAATAAAAAAGGCTTATACTTTATAGTTATATATAGCTTTAGATTCTAATATTATATTAGACGATATAATATTTATAGATATAGGTTATATATTAAGGGAAATAACTATAGGAAATAATCTTAAGGATAAAAACTAATAAAGAGAAGATATTATATTATAGTATTAACTTAAATCATATATACCTCTATAAAAAATAACTAATTAAGGTTACCGGCTCACGGTATATACTATAAGCCCGGCCCTAACTCACGAAAGAACTCATAACTCACTATAAGCCGCGACTTATAATCATAAGCCGCGCCTAAATATATAGAATACCTTTATTAGTACTTTCTTATATAATAGCTACCTTAGCTATTAATAGAACTTAATTATACTTAATACCCTTAAGTATATTACTAAATATAATACTTTATTTAAGACTATAATGTAATATTCTCTATTATTAATATAAACCTAGCATAACCGGTTTATCCCTTGGGAATCTAACCGTACCGTTATAGGTAGATAAAGGTCTTAACCTTTTAAGGGGCCCCTAGCCCTCTAAGGCCTAGGCCTCAGCCCTAAGGATAGCTAGTTTAATATAATAGGCCTCTTTAAGATTAGCTTATTATTATTAAAGTTCTATTATTATATTAATTTTATAGATTAAAAAGTCTTTAGTATTTTTTTAATTTTATTCTTTTCTTAAGTAAAAATAAAGGCGAGAGATAGGGGATATTAATCCCTATACTTATTTATATTATCTATGGCACTAACGTAAATATATAGCGAGCGTGATAATCACCCGAGCGTAATACCTATATTATGCGTTAAAACTCTATATTTCAAACCTTAATAAAAACTACAATAAAATATATAAAATCCTAAAAAAAAATTTTATCTATTTAACTACTAAATAAGCAATATAGATTTTTCATAGATTTTTTAAAAAATTCCTTTGTAGAGAAATAGCTATTTATATAGTATAAATAAGATTTCTCGCTCTAATTTGTTAAGCCTTAATAATCTAATTACTATAAAATTTTATAAAAATGTATATTTATAGGATAACCTATTTTTAAAATTATATATATTTTAGGCTTAAATTGATTTTCTAGAATTATTTTAAGTCTTTTTTAGGTTAAGTATAAATACTAAGAAATTTTAACGTATCACACTCGGTTAACTATTACGCTCGCTATATATATATATTATATATAACTATATCTTTATTTATAAATATCTTATTTTATATTCTTAATACCTTATAGGTTAATAAAGAGAATAAAGGTAAGCATAAGTTAGAGAAGTTCATTAAGTAATTAAAGAGAAGGTATAGGCTAGGGAAGGCTAATAGAGCTAGCGGTATATATTACGACCCTCACGGTTATATTATCTATCCTCTATAAATCCCGGGTTCTAGACTACTAATTATAATAGGACTAACCTTATTAACGACCGATATTATTCCTAGACTATATTAATCCTAGAATAATTTTATACTCTCTTATAGTTAGCTTTACTTAAGGAAGCCTAAGTATATAGAGTATACTTACTATATTTCCTTATATAATAATTACTGTAGCTATTTATATAACTTAATTATACTTAATATCTTTAAGTATATTACTAGATATAATAATACCTATATTTAAATTATAGAATTAATCTATCTATTAATATAAACTTAACATAATTACTTTATATATAAGGAATATACCTAATATATTATATATTAATAGCTTTTTTTTAAGAAATTATTTATATTACTATAATTAAGATTAAATATAATTATTACTTAAGCTGCCCCTATTAATAACTACCTATAAGTCCCGGCTATTAGCTAACTAAAGGTATTAATTATGCTGGCTTAAGGTAGACTAATTAATATTAAGATAGAGAATATATCTAGGTTTAAAAATAATAATAAGGATATTAAATAGCTTAAAGCTTAAATTACTACTATAAATACTAAAATAAATAACCTCTATACCTATATAAAGGAAATAATAGTTTCTAAAGAGTCTAGAATAATTAATACCTAAATAATATTTAAGCTATTAATAATTTAGTTAATATTATTATAAAAGATAAAGATATAAGAGAAATTCTTAGAATAAATTTATTAAAGCTCTTTAATAAAATAATATATAAGCTACCTTTATCTCTAATTTAATTAAAAGTATTTCTAATATATTACTTAATATAATATATATAATAAGTAAGTATTATAGTTATAGAAGTATTATAAAAATCCTAACCTTTAAGCTAGAGATTATAATAAAAATATTAAATTATTAATTAATTAAATTATTTATTATATTCTTCCCTAGATATCTTAATTACTATCTAATAGGTCCTTATATATAGCCGGCTTATTAGATATTATAATACTAATATTAATTTATTAATCTCCTTTAATTATTACTCTATAATAATTAGCTATTATCTATATATTAATATTATTTAATTAATAACTTCCCTTCCTTCTTTTATTATAACCCATTTTTTCTATAATTTAGTCTTTTTACCCTTTAATATTAATTAAATATTTATTTACCTCTTAAAAGTCTTTATTCTTAATAGCTAATAAAGTAATTTAATATATAATTACCTTTATCCCTTTTTAAGAGACCTTAAGGCTTTAAAAATTAACTCTAGGGAGCTATTTTAATACCTTTTAATCTATCTCTTAAGGTATTTAAATTAAGATTAGGCCTTAAGTATAATCTTTAGGGTCCTTAAGGCTTAAGAGATTAATTAATTAAATACCTCTTTAATTAATATTAATATCTATAGCTATATAAGCTTTAAGACTATACTTTCTAGATTAAGAAGAATAAGCCTAGCTCTTTTAAATAATATTTTAATATTCCTTTTATTATAATAGCCTTATATATTATATAGAAGGCTAAAAAATTTAATCTTTAAAATATAAATTATAAAATATTTAATACTCTATTTCTTAATTATAAGCTTACTTTAATATATTAAAGTACTTAATATTAAGGGGCTATAGTAAATAAAATAAATAAGGTATATATAAAGCTAAATTATAATAGTATAGTTAGATTTAAGGCATAAACCGGTTATATTAGGTTTATAGTAGATAGTTATATAATTTAAATAATAAGGTATTATTATATATAAATATACTTAAGGGTATTAAGTATAACTAAGTTATATTAATAGCTAAGGTAGCTTCTATATAAAAGTATAATAAAGGTATCCTATATATTTATTTATAGTTTCCCTAGATTAATTATTTTATTACTTAATCTAGGGTAGGACTAATATTTTAATCCTTTAGTCCTAAGATTAATAGGATTAAAGCTTAATTCCTTTAGTCCCTTATTTAATTAAGGTATTTTATTAGGCTTCCCCGCCTAGCCTATATTATAGCTATAATATAAGGTCTCCCCTCTATTAATCTTATCCCTAAGATTAATTTCAGCGACTAAATACTATTAATAAATAACCTTAATTTATAAAATCATATCTCCTATTAATATAATATTAAGCTAAATTTTAAAATATATTTCTCTTATAAACTTTTTAAAGTATATAATCTTTCTTTCTATATTAAGGCTTTTAATTCTAAGGCTATACCCTATATTTATTATTTCTATTAAGGTCTATCCTATAAAGTAGTCTTTAGTTATTTTAATTATTATTTTAATTATATTAATAAAAGGTTATATATACTAAGGCTAGAGTAGCTTCTTTTTATAGATATACGCTAATCTCCTTATAGTAATTTTATTAATCTTAATAATAGCTAAAAATATCTAGAAGTATAAATGTCTAGAGAATAAAGAAGCTAAGATAGAGGCTATTCTTAAGGAGGTAATAGCTAAACTTACTTATATCTAGAAGTAAAAGAGGCTACTTAAAATATAAGGTAATAAGGCTTTTAAGTATAATTTATATATTTTAGAGGAGTTAAGCGAGCTCTAGGAGGAGTTATCTATAGTTATAGAGGTATATTCTCTTAGGGCTATTAATTTAATTAATTAGAATATTATTAATCTTAATAAGCCTATATTTAGCATTCTTAGTAGAAGTTTTTTAGAAGGTATTATATATTAATAAGGTATTCTAGGGGTTCTTAGGTATTTTCTAAGTTTAAGTAGTCTTTCTATTTAATAAAATATATTATTTTATTATTAATTTATCTATATTAAGGATAGCTTTTATAATATATTCTTTTAGTCTATTAACTTTAGTTTTTAGTTTATTATTAGTCTTAACTTAGATAGTGTTTTCTAAGGTATATTATAGTAATTATTTATTCGCTTTAACCTTCTCTATATCGAGGTCTAATTATCTACTAATAATATTAGCTCTTTTATTCTCCTTTCCCTTTATATAGATTATAATATAATTAAAATCTAAAAGGTATTTAATAGAATATAATTATGAGCTTCCCCGGTTTATATTATTATTTACCTTACTGACTATTACTTATTATATCTCTATATAATACTTTATTATTAGCCTAGAGTAAGGGGACTAACTTATAGGCTCGATAGTTATATAACCCGCGGGCCTATATGACGGATGCTTATATAAGGAGTATTTTAAGGCTCTTATTAAGCTCTAGCTTTAGTTAAATATATTATCTTCGACTTTATATTATATTTTTTTAAACTATATATATTATATATCTTAATTATAAATTTAGCTAATAATATTTTAATTTAATAGATTTCTTCTATCTATTAAGGCCTCTACCTCCATATAATTATGCTTCTAAATTATTAAAACTTTAACCTTATCTTAATCTCCTAAAAATTAATCCCTTTAGACCTCCTCCTTATTATTTTTAAATTAACTATAAAGCTTAATATATTATTATATAGGTATTTAGGTATTTTATATTATATTAAGATAGATAGCTAGCGTTATATATTATATAATATAAATATATTAAGATCCTAAAGGAATTTTATTTTATAATTATTAGGCTTTTAGCCTTACTCTAGCTTCTCTATAAGGTAATATAATAAGTCTAGCTCTCTATTAACCTACCTATATAAAATAAGGTAATAAAATATTAATAGAAATTAAAATATAATAATAATCTTAACTTTAAAGATTATAAGGTTAATATAATATTTATCCCTAAAATATAAGGTCTTATATAGATATACTTAAGGAATTTATTATTAGCTCTTTCTTTAAGTCTTTATTATATTTAATAAGTATATAATTATATTATTAAGTTCTTATTATTATATAGAGGTAGGGTCATATAGGACCTAGCTATATTATTTATATTATTTAGTTAAAGGTTTAATTATAGAGCTCTTATTATTATTATATTAATAGTTATTCTATTAGTATTAATACTTTAATAAGCCGATTTTATTAATTATTAAGGGTTAATAATTAAAAGATTAAACTAGAAAAACTATAGCTCCCCTTAGGGTTCTTATGCTTTCTATTTAATTAAAAGATAGCCTATTTATTTAGAATAGAGTTAATTAAGTAAGGCTATTAATATCTCTAGCTCTTTTTTTTAGAGCTTATATTAAGGTAGGAAGCCTTATTATTAAATTACTATTTATTATAAATAACTTAATTTAATAAATTATAGTATTATTATAGCTATATGCAATATAGTAATAACCCTTATTAATATAGTATATTAAGATCCTTAATATATATTAAGCATATGCACTAAGTAAGTATATGCACCACTTATACTATATAGCGAAAAGGGCAAACCTTGAATTTTTAAAAACGGGCTATTTAATTTCCATATACCTAAAAATTAAAACTTAGATTCTTTCAGAAAGAAGTCATAATATAATGATTTTTATAGATTTTTAAAAAATTATATAGCTTAGAAAGTTAAAAAAACCTTAAAAGAACAATATAAATAAGATTTTTCTTAAAAAGCTTATAAATAATTTTCTTAAAAAGTCTTAAAAAATGCCTACTTATTATTAATTATATAATAGATATAATATCAGGCTTATAGCTATTTTAGGCTTAGTTTGAAATTTTAAGAATTTATTTAAAATCACCTTTTTAGGTAAAAATTCAAGTGGTGTATATACTTGCTTGGTGCATATACTTATTATATATGTTAGTCTAAATATAGGCCTTTACTATTTTAATTACTAATAAATATTAGGTACCTTTAATCGCTTTTATAGGCTATAATAAAGTTAAGAATATTAATAATTATTAGCTATTTAATTCTCTAATAATAATAAAGTATAAGATATTCTTATAATCTATATAGACCTTAATTTAATAAAGGCTCTTAATAAAATAATATTAAAATTCTTAAAAAGTATTAATAATAATAAGGAATTCTTTATTATAAATAAGGTAATTAAATTCTACTTTATATAGCTTATAGGAGTAAAATATAATTAAGTATAGAAGTCCTTTATTATTTTATTATTTAATCTACATATATAATATAAAGTCTAAGGTATTTATCTTAAATTTAAGTAATTAAGATAAATTAAATATCTTAAGAATTAATTTACTTAAGATAAATTCCTTAATTTTATTAAAAGCTTTTTATACTTTATTCTCTATTATAAATATTATATCTTTCTTTATTAAATTAATTAATAATACTATAATCTTTTTAAATCTTTTAAGGAACTTATAGTAATAATTAATAAAATTAAGAAAGGCTTATACTTCCTTAATATTTATTAATTCTTTTTAATTTTTAATTACTATAACTTTCTTAAGGTCTCTATATATCTTATTATAAAAGATAATATCTAAGAAATTCTACTTTTAAGGTATAGAACTTATTTTTCTTAGGTTCTATTAATAAGTTAATATATTATAATATTTATAATATTTTATAGATATATTCTATATATTGTTTTCTATTTTAAAGAAAATAAAGATATTATCTTAGTAATATATAATAAATATATCTAGGTATTCTTATAGTATATTATTAATTATTTATTAAAATATAATAAATATATTAATAAGTCTAAAAGGTATAATAAGGTACTTAAATAATCTATATTTAATATAAAAAGTAATTTTTATTTATATCTTTCCTTAATTTAGATAAGGTTATAAGCTCTTTTAAGATTAAATATAATAAAGTATTATATATTAAATAATTAATCCTTTAGCTTATTAATTAAAGGTAATAATATATAGTCTTTTATTATAATAATATTTAATATCCTAAAGTCTATATAAAGTCACGATTTATTATTTTTCTTTAAAATAAATATAATAAAGTTTTTAATAGATAACTTACTTTCCTTAATATATCCTTCCTATATTATATCTTTAATATATTCCTTTAATATTAATAATTATATTATATTAAATAAATAGAGTTTACTAAAGTTAGGTTACTTTTTATTAATAAATTTAATTTCTAAATTATAATATATATATAATAATAAGTTAATCTTAAGTTCTTCTATAAAGAGCTTTTTATAAATCTAATACTATAATAAATATCCTTAAGTTATTTATCTTATAATTTCTTCTTAATTTATTTAAGGTTTTTTTCTAGCTTATAGAATTATTTTATAATACTTATAATTATTTATTAATTTTATTATTTTTCCCTTATATTATTTTTATTATATCCCTTTAGGTAGAGAGATATCTTATATTTACCTCTTCTTAATTTTTTTATTATCTTAAATAGAAATTTAAGATCTTATATCTAATAAATTATTATCTCCTTAATAAGGTATCTCTTTATTAAAGGAGATTATATAATTAATCTATTAATTAAGATATAGATTAAATCTATATAACTATAGATACTTAAATATTAAGTAATATCTTAATATAAATATAATATTAAATAAGATTCTTTAATTTTTTTATTAATAAAGACTATAAGGTAATTAATCTTATATTTAATAATCTTATTATTATAATTAAATTTTTCTCTTTTTAAGTTATATATTAAATAAAGGTCCTTTTTATACCTCTATAATAACTTAAGTTTATTTATTATTATTAAATTAAAGTAATTTTATTTAACTTTATTATTTATTAAAGTATTTATTTATTCTCCCTTAATTTATATTTATAATTTAAAGTATTTTAATTATTAATTATTTATAGTTATATATAGAGCTTTTTATAGGAATTATTTCCTTCTTTCTTCTATCTATAGTTCTATAATAAATAGATATCTTAATTTTTTAATAATATCCTCTCTAGATAATCCTTATTATATTTACTATTATTATAGGCCTTATAGATATATTTATTATCTTAGCTATAAAGTAATTTTTAATATTATTATTCTTCTTTAGCGCCTAACTCTATTTAAGGTATTTTTAACTTCATAAGGTATTCTATATATTCTTATAGTGCGGTTTCTTTCTGTATAATAAAGTTCTAATATATTATTATTATTAAAACTATTATTTTTAGTCCTTTATTATACCTTTTATTTATAAAGGGGTATAAAAGCCTTCTTTTATTATCTTAATAATTCTATTTAAAGTAACTCCTTTTTCTTTATTATCTTATTTTATTCTTAATTTTATTCCTTTTATTTAAGTAAAAGTATTTATAAATTATTCTAGGGATATAATTTATTATTATAATAAATAGAATTAAAGTTATATTACTTTAATTCCCTTATATTATTATTTAATATAATAATCTTTTACTTTATATAAAAAATAGGGTTATATATTTAGTTATAAAAGGGGATAAGAAAATAATTTTATTCCCTCTTTTATATAGATATATCTTATAATAATAATCTCTATATAAGACCTATATAATTTTATAATATTATAGGTATCTTAATAATATCTTATTATTATTATATAGGTTATATTAAGGTTTTAATAGATAAGGGTTTAATATTATTTCTTTATTATAGGCTTAAATATAAATATCTTATATATCTTTTACTTTTTATTATTCTTAAGCTAATTAGATATATATATTAATATTATTACTTTAATAATATATTCTTTATTTATTAATCTAAATATTATAGTCTTTATTCTATATTTATTAATATTACTTAATATTTTATTATATCTCCTTAAGCTCTTATTATATTTATTATATCTATTATTTATAGGGGGTATAATTATTTTAAGCTATTAATCTTATAAGCTAGTTATTATATTATTAAGTAGCTCTAAGGATTATCTTCTTATAATTATTATTATTAATTATTCCCTTATTCTTAAGTTTTAATAATAATACCTAAGATAAATTATTATTATCTTATAAGTTTTTATTATTAATAATAATAATAATAAAAGACTTTTTAATAATTATTATAAGATATAAATTTATATAATATATATTATCTATAAGCTATATTATATTCTCTTTCTTCTTTCCCTAAGTATATATATTAGCTAGATATATTAACTTTTCCTTTATATAGTCTTATTTTATTATAGCTATTTTATATTATAATAATAATCTTTAATATTTATATTACTATCTAGAGATTATTTTATAAATCTATAAAGTTTATATATTTCTTACCCTTTAGAAATATCCCTTATTTTTATAATTTCCTTAATTAATACCTTCCTTTAATAATATCCTATACTTTTTTCTAATATATATTTACTTTATAACCTAGCTTATAGTAATAGAAATACTTAATTAATTTCTATATATATTATATAGCTCTTAATACTATAGGCCTAGCTTTAATATTATATAAAGTATTATAATATTTTTTCTTACCTTAATTTATATTAAAGTAAGGGGTATTAAATTAAGTATTATTAAATCTTAGGTTTTATAATTTCTTTTATAAGAATTATTAATTATTAACCTTAATTATTTTATTAATATAATTAATAAAGTTATTAAGTTAGTCTTCCTTATAGAGTTTAGCCTATATTTCCTTCTTAAGTCTATTAAAGAAAAATAATATTAAGGCCTTTTAATCCTATAAGAGATTTAAGGTAAATTAAAGGTATTTTATTCTATATTTAGATATAGATTAAATCTAGCTAAAGGCCTTAATTTCTCTTTTAGCCTATCCCTTTTATTAATTATTATAAAAGCTTATTAAAGTATAGCCTTAAAGGTATTATAATTTAAATAAATATTAATAATCTAAGGTAAGAGGTTAATAAAGGATATAATAAGGTATTCCTTTATTATAGGCTTAAATTATATTATAATATATTTAATTAATTATCTTATAGTATATTATATCTTATTAAATACTAAAGTAAATTATATTAAGTAATATTCTATAAAAGCCTTTAGCTAAATAAAAAATAAGGGTAATTTATATATAATTCTATTAAAGGATTTAAATAGATTTAGCTTAAGGATTTCTCCTATATCTCTACCTTTTATAATAGTAATTATAAGATTATTAATTATTTAAGTATTATTTAAATATTATTTATTTTAAATCTATTAAGAATTAGCTATTTACTTTATAATTATATAGAGGTTATTTATTTTAATACTTATAGCTATAATTTAGGCCTTAAGCTATTTAATATCCTTATTATTATTATTAAAGCTAGAAATATCTTCTATCTCTATATTAATTAAATTAACTAAAATAAGAGTAATAGATATAAATAAGCCCTATTATTATTAATTATTTATAGGGGTAATAGAAATAATTATTATATTTAATATTATTTAAGGTAATATAAATAATCTTTTAAATAAGAGCTCTTAATATATAATAATATAGTTAGATCTAAGGGATAAATTAATTATATTAAGTTTATATTAATAATAGAGATAATTATATAATTTAAATAATAAGGTATTATTATATCTAATAATATACTTAAGGGTATTAAGTATAATTAAGTTATATTAATAGCTAAAGTAGCTTCTATATAAGAAAATATAATAAAGGTATCTTATATATTTATTTATAGTGAGGTTTTATATTAGATATACTTAAGGAACCTACTATTAGCTCTTTCTTTAAGTCTTTATTATATATTAGTAGGTATATCTAGCAATATATCACTAAGCTCTTTATCGCTATATAGGGGTAGGGTCCTATAGGACCTAGCTATATTACCTATATTATTTAATTAAAGGTCTAATTATAGAGCTCTTATTATCGTTATATTAATAATTATTCTGCTGGAATTAGCACTTTAGCGAGCTAATCTTATTAGTCATTAAGGGTTAATAATTAGAATATTAGACTAAAAGAACTATAGCTCCCCTTAGGGTTTTTATGCTCTCTATTTAATTAAGAGATAGCCTATTTATTTAAAATAGAGTTAATTAAATAAGGCCGCTAATATCTCTAGCTCTTTTTCTTAGAGAGTTTATTAAGGCTAATAGCTAGCGTCTCTAGCTTTTCTTTTTAGAGAGTATATTAAGGTAGGAAGCCTTACTATTAAATTACTATTTATTATAAATAGCTTAACTTAATAGATTATAGTATTATTACGGCTATATATAATATAGTAATAACCCTTATTAATATAGTATATTAAGATCCCTAGTCTAGGTATAGGCCTTTATTATTTTAATTATTAATAAATATTAGGCACCTTTAATCGCCTTTATAGGCTATAATAAAGTTAAGAATATTAATATTTATTTATAGTTTCCCTAGACCGATCGTTCTATTTATTTAGTCTAGGGTAAGACTAATATTTTAATCCTTTAGTCCTAGTACTAATAGGATTAAAGCTTAGTCCCTTTAGTCCCTTACTTAGTTAGGGTATTTTACTAGGCTTCCCCGCCTAGCCTATATTATAGCCGTGATATAAATAATCTTATTCTTATTATAATATCTCTTAAATTTAATAAAGTAATAACTTTTATAGTTATTATGGATTAAGAGATAATAAGAATTAATTAATTAATTAATTATATATTAATTAAAGTACTTAAGCTACTTAAGATTAATATTATTATTAATTTAGTTATTTTAGGTTATTATAATAGCTTAATTACCTAAGAGGTTATTTTCTTAATATTAATTAATAAAGTAATATTAGCCTATATTAATAATAATAAGATTAATTAGCCTTTTATATTAATTACTTAAATTATTATAATTTATTCTTAATTTCTGGGCTATATTAATTTTAACTTTAAATACCTTTTTAAGCCTATAATAATTATTCCGCTTATAATTATATCTATAAAGAAAATAATCTTATTAAAGTTATAGATATTATTTAATTAAATATTATATTTTATAATTATATTTACTATAAGCTAAAATTAAATATAGATAATAATTAGATTTTTATATTTAATTCTTTAGTAATTATATTTCTAAAAAAAATATATCTTAAGGTTTAAGTATTATTTAATAAAGTTTAAAGCCTAATATATATTAATTAATAATATATCGCGGTTAATAAGTAATTAATTAGCTATTTCTTTTATATTATAAAGCTAGGGGGAAATCCTTATGAATCTAGATTAAGAATAAAGTAAATAAGGATCTCTTCCTCTAGATCTAATAGCCTATATAACTTCTAGATAGTATTATATCGAGATTAAATGCTATTTCGTCGCCGATATAGCCTTAGCTTAGAGACCTAGTAGGTCTTTATAGCCTTTTGGATGCTTAGATTTAGATTATTTTAAAGGGCCTAAAGGGTAAAGATGGTTCTAGCCTTAATATTTAACTATAATATATTTTATAGTTACGAATTAATTAATTAAATAAAAAGTTAGATATAAGAGGGAAAAGTGCGTCGCTTACTTAACTATATCGCTTACTTATTATATATATTATAGTAAATATATAAGGTTAATAGTAATTAATTAATTAAAATAACCTTTACTTTATTATTAATTTTTAGCTATTTATTATATTAGGAATATAGTTTTCTTATAAATATACTTAAATAATAGCTTTAAATATACCTTCATAGGTAAGCTATTAGCGTCGCGCTAAATATCTATATAAATTAAATATACCTTAGTTAAGGCACGTTTATAATAATTAATAGGGTTATATTAAATAGCGCACCCTCACTAAGTCACTAATACTAAAAGATAATATAAGGATAATCTTTAGTATATTTATTAAATTCTTTATATTCGTCCTCCTCATTCTTCGTTTTCCCTTGTTATCTTTATATCTAAGGGGGCAAGGCTAATATACTAGACCTGCTGATCCTATAATAGATTTATTACGCTATTCTAATAATTAAGGTATTATAGGGTAATATCTTCCCTTGAGGTGGCTGCCTATGTAATATCATTATGCATGCCACTTCTCCAATAGTTTATCCCTCGGGAAATACACGATCGTCATAAGCCGCCATTGTCCAATAAAGCATCCCATAACCCGCCCGGCATAGCCACAAGTTTGGATGTTTTCTGTTGCCTGTAATAGTTGTAATTAATTGAGGAGTTGATTTTATCATAAATGTAGCACATGCGGTTCATCTACTAAGTGTCCCTTCATGTTGATACTTCAAAATTATTTCTCTATGGCAGGGCGCTCACTCTCCCACTCAGCTAGAATTGCCGCCGAGGACGCCGCGTCTGGATGGTCAACACGAAGCACTAGGGTCTGGAGCTATGTTACAGCCTGGAGTCCTAAGGGTTACCGCATACATCATTTCACTCAAGGCAGCTGGCTGATCCCTAGGCAATCTCCGTGCAACTACCAAGAGGAACTACTTAACGTGCCTTCATGGTGATCAAATAGATCAAAACAGGAAAGCACGCCAAGCCCTCTACTTGGGTGGCTCAATCTCAACCAGGCCATATCCCCCGATCTTCCGACCGTCCTTGTCAACGCCCGTCACCGTCACGAAGCCCTCGTATGTCGGAAACGAGCCACCCTCGCCGTACAGCTCCTGGTCCTCTCGCACGGAGGATACATGGAATTCAGTCCCATCGGCCAGCTTCAGAGTCCAATCCAGATCGTACACAAAGCCCGATGCCGGGGAGGTAAAGGTTCGACCAGAGGTTTCCAGGGACTTGACGGGTGTAACATTCTGTAACCCTCCAGCGCTTCTTGAAGTTGCGAGCCCTCCAGACCCGTCGGGCGTGTCTTCCCACACCCAGATCGAATAGGGTAGTACAGACTCTCCGGGTTTCTCAGTCTCGATATGCAGTTCGAACCAGGTCCATGACGCGGGTGCTCCGTCCCATTGTCGATCATACCAGGTCAAGGACCTCTCCGTATCCACCGTAACTTTAGACCCATCAATGAACAACCACCCGTTGGTTTTACAAGCGGGACTACCCCACTCCTTTGCCGTTGCGTTACCGGCCCCTCGGAAAGCGCCAAGACCACCATTCAACACGGCAGTTGAAGACAATTCGAAAGTGAGGTCAAACTCAGCTCCGGCAATGCTACTCCACGTTCGCAGCCCTGGGGAGCCTTCTGAATCAATGGAGCCAAATCCATAGTCTGGATAGCTTGCGTTGAAGTCTCCAGTGTCCGAGTACACCTCTGACACATTAGAGAAGATCTCAAACCGACCATAGCGGGATGGATCAGTAATATCGAGTATAGATCCTCGATACAGGGATGGCGCGATTCTCTGACCCGAAAGCACATGTGATAGGATCAAGTAGTCGTGGTTGTCGGACCCATGGATGAAGGAAGACGACCAAAATGACAAGCCGGTAGGCACGCCAGCCTTGGTATGAGATTCCAAAAGGTCATATCCAATAGGCAAGGTATCCTATGCAGAACAATGTCAGCTTCTTCAGACATTCTTCCTAAAGCCAGACCGAAATTGCATACCAGTCCATTCTGCAGAAGGCCGCCACTTTCAGGACGGAATACTCTCTGCTTCAATCCCAAGGCCAGAGGAAGGAGGCCCAGGGTCACCGTAGATATAGAAGTCCGCATCCTTCAAGACGGAAAGATTGTTGATAAAACGTTGGTTTCAAGAGGGTTTCCTGATGAGAATTCGTGGGTATACAGCCTATGCCCCAACTTTGTCATAGAGGATCAGTGGAGATACTGAGGGTGTGGTGGCTTTTATATTTTGCGGAACTCACTAACATTGAGATTGCCGGTGAGTTGATACCTCCCGAAGGGCCGTTGATATTCCCTCCTTCCGGATCAATTGCCAAAGCACCGAAGCCGCTTAGTAATTTATCTCTCGATGAAGGCTTAAGTGAATAAAGTTTTTGTTCAGCCGGAGGGCAGACGATCTATTTTAGATCAGAAACTCCTCTCCCCCTGAAGTTGTCACCGTGTTAGTGTGGGGGATGGAAAGTGCTTAGACCACGCGCTATTTCACAGGGGAATCTAGGTACTTTCAAACATTCCCTAAAATTTATCTTTCTTCCTACAACGTCCGTCGATAGAACATTTGGAAGGGGCTCAATGGTGTGGATATGGAAATGCCCCAGGCCTACGTGGAATGCAATAAAATAGAAAGGAGAAAGGATATGTATTCGCGGTATGGGTCGGGACGTGGATTTCTGCCCTATGGTTTAAACCCTACTTAAATAAAACCGGACTTGACGCATAATCTAGAGGAGTCTCGCCGAAAGTATTAGGACAAGCAGTCCCTCCTCACGCAAGGGAATCAGCCTAATGTATATCTAGTTAGTAGTTCAATAACAGATTGAGATTAGGGGAGGGGAACCGTGATGAGGAAGGGGCGGATGCTGCTGGCTACCTAATTAAGTGCTGGGGTAAGTATCAGTAAGACGTGTCGGACACTCCCTAAACCTCCCCTTATATAGATAGCTCTAGACTCCAGTAGAATGAACTTTAACTCTACGATCCGTAAGTCTACCTCTAAAAAGTGTCGTCTTCTCGCACGCAATAACTCAGCACGATAGTAGCTTCGTAATGTGCAGTTTTAGCAGCATAGATACACAGCTTTATTATAAAATATAAGACTTTATATTATCCCAAGTCTAGGCAAGGCATAGTATAAAAACTCGAAAAGCTCGCTGTGTTAGCAAAGTGGACCTGGTTAGATTCATGACTAGCTAATAGCTACTCTGGATTTAAGAGGGAGAGAGTACATGCGTCTATGTTTCCAATTTGAGAGATCCGGGGTATGGCTGGCTGCTAGGGTGTTTTTGAGTTTGTACGGTACATAGACTCGGACAGGCTACTGCTGTCTAACCCCAATGGGGAGATAGGACCCTTAACCCCTGTACCGACCGGGCCTAGATCCTTCAAGCGTCGTCGGGTTTTGGGGGGTAGGGCCTCAGTGGAACGAGGATGACGTTTACCACTTTTAATGAATGCGTCGGACTTTTTAATAAAGGTGCTGCTGCATTAAGAAGTAATCGGCGGATGCGGCGTTACGCAAAGCCTAACTGCTGACATTCGCTATTATTTCGGCACTTTAGATACCTGAACTCTGATACTTAATAGCACTTGTTTATGGTCTGACTGGGAGTTATGCCTGCGTTGCAGCGGCAGTTCCCACCCGCCACTGCGGGCCCCGTCGGGTGCTAATTGTTCTAAGTAGTTCCGCTTAGTAACTACCCCCAATTCAGCAGCAATGTTGCCCCCCAACATGATGAAGAATGAATCCCATATCCCTTTAAATGACGAGGAGCAACTAGCGCGTACCGGCCGGGGCCGGGTCCAATAAGACGACGAGAAATCAAAGGTACTTAAGCTGCCACTCAATTTAGCCTATGATAGAAGTCCCAACAATCCCCAAGGGAATAGATCGCAACATCACACTTGTCACAGCCACACGGCGTTTTGTGCACCTTCTGCCTCCGCCGCCGCCGCTGACTGAGGCTGTTGATGCTAGCTTCTTGCAGACCCCCCCCCGATGCCGAATATTGTCAAACCGAAAGCCCTGACAGCCGTGGCAGCTCGAGGTTTTCCCTCGAAGGACATGATTATGCTGTGCCACCGGCGTAAGTGTGTCTCCTGACCGGAAAAGCTGCCTGCCTCTGCCTGTCGCCTCATAGTGCCCAACAAGATCATTAAAGAGGCGCTGCCGCCAGCCGTGTTGATCTTCATAGGGCTTCTAACTAACCTCGCCCTTCTGTTGGATTAGATAGCTATTCGTGAGGGCAACTTCAAGGCGATAACCCCTCGCGATGCCTCTCCAAGCTCCCTTACGCACGCGATGATCATAGTGAAAAGGAGCCCTTAGTTGATCGCCGATATCAATAGCCCCCATGTGATCGTTATCGTCTACCGCAAAGGACGAGATCTAGACTACTAACACAGGCTCTATACCGAAAAAACACTATATCTACCGTACTCGGGCGCGTGTGGTTATCGGCCACTTGCGAGTGCGTGCCTCAAACTCGTATCCGGTGTATATAGTTAAAAGGAAGAGCACGAGGGCGTTATCCTTCCACGCGAACTGATTGACCTAATCAGAAGAAGATAAATTAGTAAGGGAAATATAGCTAAAAGTATCAAAGGCTGCTCAACCTGATCGTCTAACGTAGGAATAGCTATATACTCTCCCCATCGCCAAGGAAGGTGGCAACCTTCATCTTGTTGCTTATAGGCGACAAGGTCCTTATAGATGCCACAGTTAACCCTGTAAGTGCCCGTAGCAGCGCAGCCGCGCTTTCGAAGTATGCGAAAGAGGCCGGGCGAGAAAAAGAGGTTATCTAGATACACGTGATAGCTGGCAGAAGGCAATAAATCCACAAGGGCAACAACCACAGCCTATGTCGGGTTAACGTAATTATCTTCTTCTTCAGTGTCAGCTTCTTGACCGCGAGGGCGGCGGCTGCGAGGCAGCTGTGAAGAAGAAGAAGTGACTGCTGTAGAAGCTTGTGAGGCATGCCGCGGAGGCTGCCAGCGAGAAGGTTGTGAGGAGGAGGAAGAAGAAGAAGCTGCTGCTGCTTGTGATGCTTCTGTGGAGGCAGGAGGAGGGCTCGGGCGAGGAAGAGGGCGAGGAGGCTGTGAAGAAGCTGCTTTCTTTGAAGCTTATGGGGAGGAAAGGCGGCGAGGGCTCCCGCGAGCGCGAGGAGGCTGTGTATCTGCTTGTGATTTCGCTGCTGCCGCTGCTGCTTCTGCCACTTCTGCTCGGGCAGAAGAAGAAGACGGTTCTCCTGCTTAAGAAGCTCGTGACTTTGCTGCTGGCCTAAAGATAGCATTAGGCACATGAAAAAGCCAACGGAGGAAGTAACCTTCCTCTGCCATAGGCCAGACTTTAAAGCCTGTGGGAGTGGGCTTCTTGCTGATCGTGATAGTTAAATACGACCTTCCTGTGAAGCAGATAATGCACTCATTAACGGCGATATGAGTCCCTGGGGTCCACGCGGCGATAGAGGAAAGCTGGAGGGACTTAGAGAATTTATTGACCTTCTGATAATTTAGTTCAGGGCTCGTACGGTCAATAGAAGACTCAGCGTAGATATGAAGGCGCCGAGAGATCGTATGGAAGCGATTGAACGGCAATACCTTTGCCACAAGATGATCAGGGATAAGGTTATCCCTCGTAGGCGCCTTCCAGTCTAGCTCGATTGTCGGCTCCTTGTGAATTCCTATGTAAATAAGGATCACGAGATATAGGTATATATCTGAGGCCGTGAGATCCTTCTAGGCGCCTACTAGTTATTATAAACGTGCCTTAACTAAGGCATATTTAATTTATATAGGCATTTAGCGCGGCATTAATAGCTCACCTATAAAGGTATATTTAAATTTACTACTAAGGTATATTTATAAGAAAACTATATTCCTAATATAGTAAGTAACTAAAAATCGGCAATATAGTAAGAGTTAATTTAATTAATTAATTACTATTAACTTAATATATCTACTATATATTATTAATAAGATATTAATATAATATTAAGATTTAAGGTTATTTTAAGGTAGTTAACCCTTATTAAGTCTATACCTTATTTACTCTAGATTAAGACTACTAATTATTAATTATATATTACTTAACGTTATAGAATTCGACTTAGAGTTATAGCTAGTATTTAAAAATATATAAATAGGTAATAATACCTTCTTCTTAAATTCTTACCGTTTATATTATTAATATATAATATATAGATTATAATTATTTAATTAAATTATTTTTATTATTAAGCCTCCTTTATATTTATTTATAATAAAGTATTTTATAGTTAATAAAGACCTCTTAATCCTTATCTATAAGATCTACTATATTATTACTCTTAGTAATAATATTTAATAATATTTATATTAAATCCTCTATAATCTTATATAACTAGAGATTTAATTAATCCTTAAATAAATAGAATTATTTAATTAATTAAAACATACTAAGAACCTTAATTAGCTATTATATCTAATTCTATTAAGCCCTTCTATCGCTAAGCTTAAATTAATAAAAGAGAATAAATTTAAGTATATATAGGACCTAATATACTATTAAGTCTATAGTACTCTCTAATAGATATATAAGTACCTATAGATTAATTATAATAAGATTAATAAAATAGGTAAGAAAAGAAAGCTAATTAAGGCTCTTACCTATATTATTACTATATATTCCTTACTATATTAATATTTGAGGGTATTTTATTACTAGCTTTTTAAGAAAGGTCTCTATAGTAAGTATTTTAAGGTTAATATATAATAGCTTAATATATAGCTATTTAATTAAATAGCTCTCTTTATATCCTTTTAGGCTAAGGCCTTTACTATCTATAAGAAAGAAGCTAACTTTATATAATACCTTAATTAATTTACCTAGCTATAGCTATAGCTTAATTAACTTAAGTTAATTAACTATCTATAAGCTTTTATTAATAAAAAGAAGGAGCTATAAGAGCTAATCTCTATTAATATTAAATTAAGCCTAAAGGAAATTAATAAGATTAATAATATAGGGTTTATATTTATTATATAAGTACTTAATTAATTAATATAGGATATATAGGGCTTACTTTATTAGTAAGAGATCCCTTATATAGCTTAAATTAAAGTTAGTAAGGTAGATATTAATATAGCTAATAAAAAGCTATTTAGCTACTGCTATAAATATAAGATTAAGTGCTAATATACCTATATAATAAAGTAGCATATACTTTATACCCTATATTACCTTAAGCTTAAAGATCTTATTAAGCGCCTACTCTTTAAGGTTAGCTAATATTAATAAGATATATATAATAACCTTATAGAAGTTATAGATAATATAGCTTAATAATAGTTAGATACTTAAGGGAATCTCGCTAATTAGCTATTTATTAAGACTTTTATTAAGCTTTAGGCTATAATACTTAAGTTCTTTATTACATTTCTTTATTTAAATATTAAGAAATATAAATATAATTATAGTATCATCTTTATTATTATTATACTTAATATTATATTAAATAGCACTTAATATAGGTATAATATATTTAGCCTATAGCTTTTTATTATTATTATCATTTCTTAGCTTTTAATCCTTAAGGAGGCCTATCTTATATAGGCTAAATTAATCTAGGATTATTTAGCTATTAAGTAAAGTACTATTATCGCTAAAGATACTATTATTAATATTCTTAAGCTTATTAAATATTATATAATATAATACCTACTCTATAATATACTAATAATAAAGGCTACCTCTATATAGTTTATCGTTTAGCTTTATAGCGATAGAATTATTATTAAGGCTAATATAGTATCCTTAAGTAAGCTTAATTAAGATAGCCTTAATATTATTTATTAAGGACATTGCTATTACTCTAGAGCCTAACTACCCTATAGTAATTTATCTTTAATATTACCTACCTTATTTTATTCGAAGATTTCTTTTTATAATAAGAATACTCCTTAACGTAAATACATAGCGAGTGACCCAGGCAAGCAAGTAGCCCACTAAGATTTTCACCTTTGAAGGTAATTTTAAAGAATTCCTTAGAAAATTAAGTTATAGGTAGAATAGCTAAAAACTCTAGAATAGGTTTCTAATATAATATAAAGTAAAAAATATTTTTTATAGATTTATAAAAAAACCTTTTATTAAGTTATTTAAGAAAAACCTATTCGCACTATTAGTTAAAGGTTATTTCTTTTTTAAAAATTAAAGAGATTTTTTAAAAATATAGAAAAAATACTATAAAGTTTTCTTTCTCATTAAATAATTAAAAATAATCTTTTTAAGTTCTTAGCTATTTTATTGCTATTTTTAAAAAGATTTAAGTTTAGCCTTTTAAGTATATAGTATTAGTGGGCTACTCGCTTGCCTAGGTCACTCGCTTATTATATACGTTACTTAATAGCTAGCTAGCTTAATTATTATTAACCCTATAGGATTTAATCTAGGATAATACTTAAGAGGAGACTCTTAAGTATTCTTTCCTTAATAATTTATTTTAAGTAGTAAGCCAGCCTATACAGATATAATTAATTACCTATATCTATATATAGCTAAAGTTAAGAAGTTAATAATAGCGGTAGTAGCCGCTAGATTAACTTAATATCTAATATATAGGCCCTTTCTATTTATTTAGATACTCTTAATTAAAGACTTAAGTACCTCTTTATCTTTATCTATATCGCTAATAATCTTTTAATATAAATTATAAAGATCTTATTTTTATATTACTATAATATAGTATTAAGGGGTATTTATAATATCTTTATAGACTATAGTATAGTTATATTTATTATTAGTATTTATAAGGGCCTCTTATATATATAGTAACTATAAATTATCTATTAATTCTTTCCCCGCGAGGTTAATATATTATTAATCTATTACCTATAGCTTATTTTATTATTTATTATAGCCGCTTTAGCTAACTTATTATTAAATTAAGTATAGACCTTGCTATTTCTCTAGAAGACTAACGGTTTAATAAAATATAATAAAGATAATAGCCTTAATATTTTTTAATTAATTAATTAAATACTTTACTACCTCTAATTTAACCTTAGATTTCCTAAAAAGGTAATAATAATAGAATAATAAGCCTTAATATAGGCTTTAGATAATATACTATAGACTATCTACCTATCGCTAAGGAATTTTACTCTAGCTTAGATGTCCTAAATATTATAATATTAAGGTATAATTATAGAGTTTAAGTTACTTAATATTAATATATAGAAATATATCGCTATAGCTATTAGCTATTATTATTTAGGATACTTTTATTATAAATAATAGTCTTTATAAAAAAAAATAAATAATAATAATAATAATAATAATAATAAAGTATTTAAGTAAGAGGATTTTAGTGAGAAAGATATTATTATAATAGAGTGAATTAGCTATTTAGCTTAAACCTTAAGTGTAGTCTATAGCTATAGTCTCTAGGAGAGAGACTTTAAGACCTATTAATACTAAGAGAGCTTTTAGTAGCTTAATTAATAATAATATATTCTATTAGGTTTTATTTAGCTATTTAAATATCCTCTATAGCTATATATTCTAGTGTAAAGAGGTTAGGCGATTATATCGATATAAAGTAATTCCTATAGCTTTAGATTATATATTAGAAGTAGCTATATAAGGTTAACCTTAATCTTATACTTAAGAGGGTATTAGGTAGTAATACTATATTTTAGCTAGGCTAGAGGTTAATTATATAGGCTATTATAAATAATAGGCGCTTAATTATTATTATTATACTGACCGGGAGTAATAAAAGCCTTTTCTTTTCATTACCTATTATAAGTTATACCGCTAGAGTTACTATTATTATTATACCGTTTATATTATTATAGGGAAATCTCTATAACTATACTAAAGATATAAATATTATAGCTAATTAATAGTATTTTAATTAAATAGTTAGATATATAAGAATTATCTTTATACCCCTAATAATTATAGCTTACGTCAGCTAGTAATTAATAATTAATTTTATATAGGAAATTCTTTAGAGCTTGTATAATATAGATATATCGCTAATTAAAATAAATACTAGCTAATAATTAATGAAATAGCCTAGATAATAATTATAGTAAGCTAAAAATAAAGAGGAATATAAAGTAAATATCTATAAATTAATTAATACTAATATTAATATATATATTTATAAGTTTTATCTTTTAGCAGCGAAATTATATTAAGATTATTTTTTTTAATAGTTATTAGGCAATAAGGTTAATAAGTATAGGTTTAGCTACTATAGTTAATAATAGAGCTTCTTAACTTATAAAGTATAATAGCTATTAATTAATAGGTTTATTATGCTTAGCTTAAACTATTAATATAAAATAAAGGGTTTTAGATTAATATTAATACTATATAATAATTGATAAAGTTTAAAGAGGGAATTTAAATCTTTATTTTCTTAAAATTATTTATAATAAAATACTTTATATATAACCTAGAACTCTAGCTTCTCTACTATTAAATAGACTAAATTATAATTATATATAAGTAGATTAAGATATATCTTTATAGTATTCTATATTATCTTAATATAAAAAGAACTAAAGAGGTATAAAAATAAATATTTAATTATTAAATTACTATAACTCTATAGTACCTAAAGGGATTAAAGTCTCCTAATATTACCTAATAAAATCAATAATAATAGCCTATACCTAGACTAAATATCTTAATAACTTAAAATATTAATTAGTATTATTACTATATAGCGTATAGAGTTAATAGCTCTATATATATAACTTAAAAGCGAGCCTACTTACCTCTATAAGCTCTATTTAAAAAGAAGAGCTAGAGGCATTAGCTACCTCTTTTAACTAATTATATTCTAGATAAATATATATCTCTTAATAAGATAAGAAATATAATAACCCTAAGGACTCCTAAGGGGATACTTTATCTATTTAACCTTTTTATTGTCCCTTAATATTAATAAAAAAGATTACCCTCTAAATATACCTTTATAATTATTATAATTATTATAACTAAAAAAATAACTATAACTTAAATATTAATCTAGCTTAATCTATAAAATATAGATTATATTAATATTATTATTTATATAGAAATAGCTTTTATTATAATTAAATAGATCTAGTTATAACCCTTATAATAATACCCTAGAAGGCGCGCTAGAGGTTCTAGAGGAAATACTATTATAAAGCCCTTAAAAGGATTAAGCTAAACCCTATAATAATAATTAATAATTAAAAGGTCTTATTTATTAAGTTTAGCTATAAGCTCCGACTTATTATAAACTTTATAGCCCTATCGCTATAGCTATTATAATTTATCGCTTAAAAATTTTATTATTAAGAAAATTTACTTTTTTAGCTACCTTACTTAAAGGGTCTTAAATAAACCCCTCTTAGGTATTAAGTAGGCTTTTATAAATAATATAAATAATAAAGCCTATAACCTATAGCTTATATAGTTAGTAGTTAAGCTTAAGGTAATTTAAGTAATTTAATAATTATATAAATAAACTAAAGATATAAATAGGAAAGAATATAAAGGAGTAAGGGATTCTAGGTTCTTAGGGGGATTAACTATAATATAGGACTATAGTATTAGATTTCGGGGACTAAATAGAATTAATACCTATAGTTAGATAACTCTTAGGTAAAGAGTTAATATATTTAATTAAATTATTAATTAAAAAATATAATATATATATATAATATATATAGCCCGTAAAAAATATAAGAATATAAGTATAAGATAATATATATAATATAGAGGTTATCGCTACCCTCGGCGAGACCTCGTCTAAAGATAGTATTAACTCTCTTATATTATAATATATATTAAAATGCGAGATAACCACTTAGCAATAGTTAGTGATTTTAATAGTGATTTTAATAATAAAATATTTAATTATAAGGCCTTTTAAAGTTAATAAAAAGCTTATAATAATCTATTATTAAGGCCTAATAATATATTACTAATTATAGAATAAAGTCCACTAAGTATAGAGGGTATTTAAGATAAATTTACTATAAAGTATAATATATCCCTACTAGATTATTAATATATAGGTATAGAATTATAATAAATTTAAGAGTATCTTAAGATTAAATATTAATAAGATCTAAATCTTAAGAATAGATATTACTTAATTATTATAGCTAAAGAGGAAAGAAGTCATAATTTATATAGGACTAAGGTATATTATTAAAGATTATTCTTATAAGGTCTAGGTAGTAAGCTATTTAAGGTAATAAAAGAATTAAATATTAATTAATTAAGGTTTAAGACTATAGTTTATAAGCTAGACTTTAAATAGCTATTAATATATTTTAGAGAAAGGTAATGATATCTAGAGCTAAGAGGTAGGGTCTGTTAATATAGAGATTAACTTTATAGCGCTAAATCTATAGCTTTATTAACTTAATTTTATTGTTTACTTAAAGGAAGTTAATAGAAAAAAGGACTTTCTAAGGGACTTAATCTCTATAAAATATAAAGTTAATCTCAATAACCTAGATAAATTAAATAATGCTTAACTATTGTTTATATATATTATATTTAAGTAAATAATTACTTATACTAAAGTAATTATTATACTTAAAAATATCTTTTAGAATACTTTATTTAAGGTTAACTATAAAAGTTTATTAAAGAAAGAAATAAGCTATTTTATTTCTAGTCTAAGCCCGAGATATAGAGATAATATATATTTGTAATTAATTAATTACTTACTTATATTATTTATTATATATCTTTTAAAGATAAAGTAAATTAGGTATTATTTAAGCTAAATATAAGATATTAAAATATATATAATATAATAATAAAGTATATAGATAACTTAATTAATTAATGGTTTATTTAGGGCTCGGGTTAGCCACTAAGTTCTAACGGGTGGCGAAAATCTTCGTGAAATTTCCTTCCTCTTAAAATTCGCCTTTAAATAATTCTAGCTAATTAAGTAGGCTAACATATATAATACGACCTATACCATTCGATAGCCCTTCTTTCAAGCTATATAGGGATGTATTGTTTAGCTATATTAGGGTTAGGGCTTAGCCGTAATAAGCTATAGAAGTCAGGTTATAGAGGGAGCTATAAGGGGGTTATAATGCTAGATCCATACTTTTCTTATTAATTACTATTATAGACCTCCCTATTCCTTATTAATTATTATTATAAGCTAATTAAAAGCTAGAGATAAATAAATTAATATATAATAATATATATAATAAGTATATATACTAAGTAAGTATATATACTACTTTCCTTATACCCTTAAGATAGAAATCACAATAAAAATACTATAAATTATTTAATTAATTAAAACTATTTATTATACTCTTTCCTAGATATCTTAATTACTATTAAATATATCCTTATATTATAATTAAATTTATTATAGATATTATAATATTAAACCCCTAATTATATTAATCTTTCTTAATTATTATTCCTTAATAATTTAGCTATTAACTATATATTAATATCTATTTAATTAATTACTTACCTTTCTTTTTTTATTATTATAACCCCTCTTTTCTATAATTAAGTCCTTTTTACCCTCTAGCGCTAGCTTAATATCTTATTTACTTCTTTAAGGTCTTTAACCCTAGACTTTAATAAAATAACCTTATATATAATTATCTTTATTCCCTCAGAAAAAGATTATATAGCTTTTAGAATTAACTCTAGGGAGCTATTTTTATACCTTTTAATTTATATCTTAAGGTATTTTAATTAAGATTAAGCCTTAAATATAGTCTTTAAGGTCTTTAAGATTTAAGTAGTTAAAGGTTTAATTACCTCTTTAGGCGGTATTAAAGTCTATAGCTATATATTAAGCTTTAAGATTATACTTTCTATATTAAGAGGAATAAATCTAGCACCTTTAAAGGCTAATTTAATATTTTTTTCTATTATAATAGCCTAAAATATAGTATAAAAGGCTAAAAAGAATTTAATCTTTAAAATATAAATTATAAAATATTTAATTAAATATTTTATTTCTTAATTATAAGTATTCTTAAATATATTAAAATACTTAATATTAAGGGGCTAAAGTAGATAAAATAAATAAAATAATATATAAAGTATAATAATATTATTATCTTAAAAATATATCTTAAAATTAATAAAATAATAACTTTTATAGCTATTAAGGATTAAGAGATAATATATAATTAATTAATTATATATTAATTAAAGTATTTTAGCTATTTTAAATTAATCTTATTATTAATTTAATTATTTTAGGTTATTATAATAACTTAATTACCTAAGAGGTTACTTTCTTAATATTAATTAATAAGGTAATATTAAGCTATATTAATAATAAATAATAAGATTAATTAACCTTTTATATTAATTACTTAAATAATTATAATCTATTTTTAGTTTTTAAGCTATATTAATTTTAGCTTTTTATATCTATGTATACTTATAATAATTATTCCGCTATAAATTATATTTATTATAAAGTTAATCTTATAAAAGTTATAGATATTATTTAATTAAATATTATACTTTATAATTATATTTACTATAAATATAAACTAATTATAGATAATAATTAGATCTTTATATTTAGCTCTTTAGTAATTATATTTCCGAAAAAAATATATCTTAAGGTCTAGGTATTATTTAATAAAGTTTAAAGCCTAATATATATTAATTAATAATATATTATAGTTAATAAATAATTAATTAGCTATTTCTTTAATACTATATAATTAAGGGGAAAATCCTCGCGAATTTAGGTTAAGAATAAATTAAATTATAATCTATTCCTCTAGATTAAATAATTAATATAATTTTAGAATCTAATTATATCGAGATTAAATACTATTTTACCGGCGATCTAAGGCCTAATAATTAACTTAATATAGCTTAATAGCGCCTTAGAGACTTAATTTTAAGTTATTTTAAAGCGCTTAAAGCATAAAAAGGATTTAATATTTAGAATAGAGTTAAGGTATAATTTTTAGTTAAGAATTAATTAATTAAATAATATTAGTAATAATTAAGGGATTTTTAGTATATATGCTTGCTTAGTGTATATACTTATTATATACGTTACCCCTATTAGCGTTATAGCACCCCTATTAGTACTATTATACCTCTATTAATATTATAATACCTTTACCTTTCTATCTAAAAATAAAATACCCTTAAGATCTTACCCTAAAGATTTTATTTTCTTTAATTCTTTTTTATCTTTAAAATAAAATTATAAAAAATCTAAATTTATTTATCTATTATTATAGCTCTTTTTCTTAATATTTAATAAACTTAGGTATAAAAGTATGATTAAAATTATTACTAATAGTAATATAAAGCCTATAAAAATAAACTTAGGCCGAAATTTACTTATAAACCTCTATATAATTTATTTAAATTCCTTTTTAAATTCTATTAATTTCTTAACCCCTAAAGCCCTCTAGCTTAAATTTCTCCTAAAGATATCCCTTTATCTTAAAATAATCCTTAATTAATCTTAATTTCTCTAGACTCTTTTTTATATCTCTATTATAATAAAATTAATTAAATTATTAATTTTCTCTTCTTACTTTCTGACCTAATAAGAATTCTTTCCCTTAGGCCTAATACTTAACCCTGTATCTATCTAACCTTAAGCTAATTCTTTATTTAAGTCTATACCTTTTTTAATTATAACCTTAATAAGAATCTATTCCTTAGCCTAAACCTAAAAACTAACTATAAGCTATATTATAGGTTATTATTCTGTAAGCTATTTAAGCTAAAAGTCTATATTATTTAATTACCCTTTCTTTTTTATTAAAGCCCCTATTTTAATTTAAGCCTACCTCTTTATTAAAGCCCTTAACTTTAAGGTATTTTATTAGGCTACATTAAAAATATATTATATTTACCGCTATCTCTATAGTTATAATTAAGCCCAAGAAGTTAATAATAGGCTTCTTATTATAGTCCTTAAGGTATTTTAAGTCTATTAAGGCCTAGCCTTCTCTAGACCTAGAGATAATATAGCTAGCTATAATAATATTTTAATCTCTCTATATAAAAATTATTACCTAATATATCTAATAATATTAATAGAAAAGAAATTAATTATAAGATATTATTATAAGAGACTTATTATATAAAGTAGAGAAAGAGCTAATATAACTTAAGATTATTATTTAAATTTAAGAATTTATTATAAAAGAATATATTATATAAGTATAGCTAAAAAAGAATTATTAAATATATTAGCCTAATTTATCATATAAAATAAAGCTATGCCTTAGGCCTTTAAGTTAGAAATTAATAATAAATTAACTCTCTTATTATAATCCTTATTATTATTATTATTATTAAAGTTAATACTTTAGCTTCTTTCTCTCTCCCTTTTATAACTAAAGGCAAGAAATAAGAGAAATATATTAGGCCTTAAGGTACCGCTGAAGAATTAAGTCCTCTATTTCTATCTTAATAAATTCAAGGAGTATAAAGGTTAAGTTAATCTTAAATTCTTATAAAAAGAATATAAAACCTATTAATAAGTGTTTTTTAATTCCTTTTTCTTTTAAAATTAAAGTCTACCCTATATTTATTTATTAATAATAATATGTTAATTAATTACCTGTCTTAGGCCTTTATCTATAATACTCTTAACTCTTTAATTCTTATTATTTAATTAACATATAAATATATTATCTTAAGGTATAACTCTTAAGTTTTAAAATTATACTCTTACTTAATTAATTAATTATAAATTATATTTCTTAGACCCCTTTCTTTATTAATTTACTTAATAAATATCTTATTTTTATTAAATTTAAGATAGAGATTATAGAGAATAAGATTATTATATAATATAATAATAAGATCCCTAGTTTATATTACTATTTACCTTCCTAATTATTACTTATTATATCTCTATATAATACTTTATTATTAATATAGAGCGAGAGGACTAACTTATAGGCTTAAGGGTTATATAACCTATAGGCCTATATAATAGGTACTTATATAAGGAGTATTTTAAGGCTCTTATTAAAAATAGCCTTAGCTTTAATTAAATATATTATCTTTAACCTTATATTATACTTTTTTATAAACTATATATATTATATATCTTAATTATAAATTTAATTAATAATATCTTAAATAAATAAATTTCTTTTATTTATTAAGGCCTTTACCTTTATATAATTATCTTTTTATATTATTAAAACTTTAACCCTATCTTAATTATATAAAAACTAATATCTCTAGATCTCCTTTTTATTATCTTTAAATTAATAATAAAGCTTAATATATTAATATATAAATACTTAAGTATTTTATATTATCTTAAGATAAATAGCGTATATTATATATTATATAATATAGATATTAATATTAAGATCTTAAAAGAACCTTATTTCTTAATTATTAAGCTTTTAGCCTTATTTTAGCTTCTCTATAAAATATATAAAATCTAGCGCTTTATTAACTACCCTATATAAAATAAGGTATTAAAATATTAATAAAAATTAAAATATAATAATAATCTTAACCCTAAAGATTATAAGGTTAATATAATATTTATCCTTAAAGTATAAAGTCTTATATTAGATATATTTAAGGAATCTATTATTAGCTCTTTCTTTAAGTCTTTATTATATATTAATAAATATATCTAATAATATATAATTAAGCTTTTTATTACTATATAATAATAAGGTCTTATAGGACCTAATTTATTATTATTATTTAATTAAAGGTTTAATTATAGAGCTCTTATTATTATTATATTAATCATCTTCTTAGAATTATTTAGTAACTTAATTTTATTTGTTATTAAGGGTTAATAATTAAAAGATTAAATTAAAAGAATTAATAATAGCTCCCCTCGGGGTTCTTATACTCTCTATATAATTAGGAGATAGTCTATTTATTTAAAATAAAGTTAATTAAGTAAGGCCGCTAGCGTCTTTAGCTCTTCTTTTTAGAGAGTATATTAAGGTAGGAAGCCTCATTATTAAATTATCTAGCTATTTATTATAAATAACTTAATTTAATAGATTATAGCGCTATTATAGCTATATATAATATAGTAATAACCCTTATTAATATAGTATACTAAGATCTTTAGTCTAGGTATAGGCCTTTATTATTTTAATTATTAATAAATATTAGGCACCTTTAATCGCCTTTATAGGCTATAATAAAGTTAAGAATATTCGTATATATTTAAATAATTATTAAGAGAAGCTTAATACCTAATATTAATCAGCCAGTAATTAAATATATATTTATTACCTCTATTTATAATCCCTAGCTATACTCTTATAGCTTTTTGGAATATATTTATATAAAACACTAATACTTTTATTATTAATTATAATAATAGCTTCAAGTTTCTTTATTTATATAACCTTAAGCTCCTCTTTTAATTCTATAACCTTAAGAATAACTTCTAAAAATAATCTCTTATAAATAAAACCCCTAATACTATTATAACAACCTTTATTAATATAATTTTAGCCTTCCTTAATTTAGCTTATTTTAACCTATAGTCTTATTAAATTAATATTAATACCTATAATTACCTTAAGGATTATAGCTTTAATATTAGCCCTTATACCCTCCTATCGAAATTAGCCCTCTATCTAGCCTATTATAAAGCCTTATATATAGTATTATAAGATATAACCCTCTCGCTAATTTATTTTTACTCCTTTCTCCTCTAGGTAGCTAATATCTATATATTTAAGGCTAAGACTTAACTAAAGCTTAATAAGTTAATCTTAATATTCTTAACTTTATTATAGCCTATAAAGGCGATTAAAGGTATTTAATATTTATTAATAATTAAAATAATAAAGGCCTATATCTAAACTAAGGATCTTAATATATTATATTAATAAGGGTTATTATGATATTATATATAGCTATAATAACGCTATAATCTATTAAATTAAGTTATTTATAATAAATAATAATTTAATAATAAGGCTTCTTACTTTAATATATTCTCTAAAAAAAGAAGCTAAAGATATTAATTATTAACCTTAATAAACTCTTTAAGAAAAAGAGCCAGAGATATTAGCGGCTTTATTTAATTAACTTTATTCTAAATAAATAAATTATCTCTTAAATAAATAAAGAATATAAAACCCTAAAGAAAGCTATAATTCTTTTAATTTAATCTTTTAATTATTAACCTTTAATAATTAATAAAATTAATTTATTAAAGTATTAATTTTAATAAAATACTCATTAATATAATAAAATAAAAGCTTTATAATTAAACCTTTAATTAAATAATATAGGTAATATAATTAGGTCTTATAGGACCCTATCTCTATATAATAATAAAGAGCTTAATAATATATTATTAAATATAGTTATTAATATATAATAAAGACTTAAAGAAAGAGCTAATAATAGATTCCTTAAATATATCTAATATAAGACTTTATACTTTAAGGATAAATATTATATTAACCTTATAATCTTTAGGGTTAAGATTATTATTATATTTTAATTTTTATTAATATTTTAATACCTTATTTTATATAGGGTAATTAATAAAGCGCTAGATTTATTATATTATTTTATAGAGAAGCTAAAATAAGGCTAAAAGCTTAATAATTAAGAAATAAGGTTCTTTTAAGATCTTAATATTAATATCTATATTATATAAATATAATATACGCTATTTATCTTAAGATAATATAAAATACTTAAGTATTTATATATTAATATATTAAGCTTTATTATTAATTAAAGATAATAAAAAGGAGATCTAGAGATATTAGTTTTTATATAATTAAGATAGGGTTAAAGTTTTAATAATATAAAAAGATAATTATATAAAGGTAAAGGCCTTAATAAATAAAAGAAATTTATTTATTTAAGATATTATTAATTAAATTTATAATTAAGATATATAATATATAGTTTATAAAAAATATAATATAAAGTTAAAGATAATATATTTAATTAAAGCTAGGGCTTAATAAAAGCCTTAAAATACTCCTTATATAAGTCCCTATTATATAGGCCTATAGGTTTTATAACGCTTAAGCCTATAAGTTAGTCCCCTCGCTCTATATTAATAATAAAGTATTATATAGAGACGCAATAAATAATAGTTAATAAGGTAAATAATAATATAAACTGGGGTAATGAAAATTATCTTTTAAGATACTTTAGTAATTATTTAAAACTTAAAGGGTAATATATAAGATATATCCTTATTAGATAATTTATTATATTAAACCTTAGCTTATAATATATCTCCCCTTAATAAAGACTCCTAAAGTCTTTTTACTTTCTTATATCTCTTTAATTATAATAAGGAACCCTTATAGTATAATTAAGTATACTATAAGCTCTATTAAGAATATAAGGCCTTTATATAACTTAATATTAACCTTAATATATATTTAGTAACCTATCTAAGGTCCTTTATCTATATATTTTTTAATATTAACTATATTAAGGAAATTACCTTTATAAATAATAAATTAAAACGATCCTTTTTTTATATTAAATTCTTTACCCCCTATATTTTACTATATCGCCTATATAAGCGGCTAACTATAGAGAGTTACCTCTTTATTAAATATCCCCTTGACTCTATAATAATTAAAATATATTTTATAGGTTTAAAATACTTCCCTATATTATTTAGGATTAATTACCTTTATAAATCTCTTACTAATTAAAAGAAATAATTATTATACTTTAACTTTAGGTAGTAATATAATTTATTATCTTTATATTAAGAGTAATATATATTTATAATAAAGCTTGAGTTATTATTAAAGGTATATACCTTAAAAGACTAAAGGTACCTTCCTTATAATCTACTTTATATACCTATAAAAGTAAATTCTCTATAGAAAAGGTTTTATTATTAAGCTATTAATTACCTTATAATATTTATATCTACTCTTAAGAATAATATAGCTATAGCTAATATAATTATAAGCTTATATAATATTATACCTAGCTTTATATATAAGGCTTAAAGGATATAGGCTATAGCAATATCTTATAATTAATTAAGTAACTATATAGTATTAAAGATATTTAAGGAATTAATTAATAAAGATATTAAGGGGTTAGCCTATTAAATATAATTAATATATTTCTCTCTTAAAAGGAATTATTTTAATAGAGGATTAATATAATATATAAGGATAATTTAGTAAAAGAGGAGGAATTAAGCTAAGGGATAATTAATTTTAATAGCGATAAAGATAACTCTAATAATAAAGAGGTTTAACTATAGAAGGGGGGGGGGGGGGGGGGGGAAGGGAATTAAGCTTAATATATAGTTATTATATCGCTAATAATAAATATAAATAATTATAATATTAAATAACCCCAGTTTATATTATTATTTACCTTACTAACTATTACTTATTGCGGCTCTATATAATACTTTATTATTAGTATAAAGCGAGGGGACTAACTTATAGGCTTAATAGTTATATAACCCGCGGCCTATATAATAAGTGCTTATATAAAGAGCATTTTAAGGCTCTTATTAAGAATAGCTCTAGCTCTAATTAAATATATTCTTTAACTTTATATTATACTTTTTTATAAACTATATATATTATATATCTTAATTATAAATTTAGCTAATAATATTTTAATTAAATATATCTCTTTTACCTATTAAGGCCTCTACCTTTATATAATTATCCTTTTAAATTATTAAAACTCTAACTTTATCTTAATCCCTTAAATAGAATTAATCCCTTTAAACCTCTTGTTTATTATCTTTAAATTAACTATAAAGCTTAATATATTATTATATAGATATTTAGGTATTTTATACTATATTAAGATAGATAGCTAATATAATATATTATATAATATAGGTATTAATATTAAGATCTTAGAGGAACTTTATTTCTTAATTATTAAGCTTTTAGCCTTACTTTAGCTTCTCTATAAAGTAATATAATAAATCTAACTCTTTATTAATCTACCTATATAAAATAAGGTAATAAAATACTATTAGAAATTAAAATATAATAAAAATCTTAACTTTAAAGATTATAAGGTTAATATAATATTTATATTTAAAATATAAAATCTTATATTAAATATACTTAAGGAACCTATTATTAACTCTTTTTTTAAGTTTTTATTATATATTAATAGGTATATTTAATAATATATTATTAAGCTTTTTATCGCTATATAGGGATAGGGTCCTATAGGATCTAGCTATTTATATATATTTTATTAAAGGTTTAATTATAAAGCTCTTATTATTATTATATTAATAATTATTTTATTAAAATTAATATTTTAATAATTTAATTTTATTAATTATTAAGGTTAATAATTAAAAGATTAAATTAAAAGAATTATAACTTCCCTTAGGGTTTTATACTCTTTATTTAATTAAGAGATAGCTTATTTATTTAAAATAATATTAATTAAATAAGGCCGCTAATATCTTTAGCTATTCTTTTTAGAGAGTTTATTAAGGCTAATAATTAATATCTCTAGCTTTTTTTTTAAAGAATATATTAAGGTAGGAAGCCTTATTATTAAATTATTATTTATTATAAATAGCTTAACTTAATAGATTATAGTATTCTTATAGCTATATATAATATAATAATAACCCTTATTAATATAGTATATTAAGATCCTTAGTCTAGGTATAGGCCTTTATTATTTTAATTATTAATAAATATTACGTACCTTTAATCGCCTTTATAGGCTATAATAAAGTTAAGAATATTAATAATATTAAATAAATCTTTATCTAACTCTTAGAGCTTAAGAAAGAAATTACCCTAGAGGATTTATTTAATATAGATATATAAAAGTTAGTAAAGTTTTAATATAATATATATATAACCCACGCGACATAATTAACTAACTAATGCATTTTTCCCTTTTATATCTAACATCTTATTTAATTAATTAATTCCTAACTACTAAATATATCTAACTTAAATATTAAGGCTAGAACCCTTTTTACCCTTTAGGCCCTTTAAAATAACCTAATATTAAGCGTCTAGAAGGCTATAAAGACCTATAAAGTCTCTAAGTTAAAGCTATATTAGTAATGAAATAATATCTAGTCTTAATATAATATTTTTAATAAATTATATTCATTATTTAATCCAGAGGAATAGATCCTTAGGTACTTTATTCTCGACCTAGATTTATAAGGATTCCCCCCCCTGGCTTTATAATCTTAAAAAAATACCGAATTAATTACTTACTAACCGTAATATACTACCTATTAGTATATATTAGGCTTTAAACTTTATTAGGCGATACTTCAACCTTAAGATATAATTTTTTCGGAAATATAACTACTAAAGAGCTAAATATAAAGATTTAAGTATTATCTAAAATTAATTTTAATTTATAGTAAATATAATCACGAAATATAGTATTTAATAAGATAATATCTATAACTTTAATAAGACTAACTTCCTTATAGGTATAATTATAAGTAAAATAATTATTATAGGCTTAAAAAGGCATTTAAAGCTAAAATTAAAATATCCTAGAAATTAAAAATAGATTATCGTAATTTAAGTAATTAATATAGAAGGCTAATTAATCCCGCTATTTATTATTAATATAGGCTAATATTACCTTATTAATTAATACTAAGAAAATAACCTCTTAGGTAATTAAGCTATTATAATAACTTAAAATAGCTAGACTAATAATAAAACCGGTCTTAAATAACGTATGTGATAAGTGAGTGTTATAGTCACGCAAGTATTACAGTTTTTATTTTCTTAGTATTTATACCTTATTTTAAAAATACTTTAGGAAATTCTAGAAAATCTAAGCTTAGCCTAAAATAGCTATAAGCTTCAGGGCAACTTAACAAGTCACCTATCTATATACAATATATTTTTATAGATTTTTAAAAAAATTCCTTACTAAGCTATTAGGAAAAAACTTATTCACACGATATTATTTTAGTTTTTTATATTTTTAAAATTAAATAGATTTTCTAAAATTCTAAAGAAAATACTATATAGTTTTCTTTTTAGTTAAATAACTAATAATATACTCTTTAAGTCTTTAGCTATTTTATAGCTATTTTTAGAAAACTTAAAATTTAGCTTTTTATATATATAGTATTATTATAATACTCGCATAACTATAATACTCGCTTATTATATATATTAGCTTAAATACTTTAATTTATATATAATTAATTAATTAATTCTTATTATCTCTTAATCCTTAATAGCTATAAAAGTTATTACTTTATTAAATTTAAGAGATATTATAATAAAAATAAAATTATCTAGCTTTATATCCTACCTTATTTATCTTACCTATTTTAACCCCTTAACATTATATACTTTAATATACTAAAGAAGGCTTATAGAAAAGAAATAAAGCCTTTAATTAAATATTCTATAATATATATTTTAAAGCCTAAATTTTTCCTTACCTTTTATATTATATTTTAAGCTATTATAATAAAAAAGAATATTAAAATATCTTTTAAAAAGGCTAAGGTTTTCCTTTTAACCTAAAAAGTATAATCTTAAAGCTTAATATATAGCTATAGATATTAATATTAATTAAAGAGGAGGCTAGCTCCTTAATTTCTTAAGCCTTAAGGACCCTAAAGATTATACTTAAGGCTTAATTTTAATCTAAATACCTTAAAAGATAAATTAAAAGGTAATAAAATAGCTCTCTAGAATTAATTCTTAATATATTAAAGTTTCTTATAAAAGGAATAAAGGTAATTATATATAAAATAGCTTTTATAAAAGTAAAAGTCTAAGATCTTTAATAAATAAATAAAATATTAAGCTAATATTAAAGGGTAAAAAAGACTTAATTATAAAAAAAAGGGATTATAATAATAAAGAAAGGAAGGGAAGTAATTAATTAAATAGATATTAATATATAGATAATAGCTAAATTTTTAAGAAATAATAAGTAAAGGAGGTTAATATAATGAAATATTTAGCGTTATAATATCTATAGGAAGCTTAATTATAATCTAAAGACCTCTTAGGTAGTAATTAAGATATATAGAGAAAAATATAATAAATAATTTTAATTAATTAAATAATTTATAGTATTTTAATTATAATTTTTATCTTAAGGGTTAAAAAAGAATATAATTTTATTAATAATATTATTTAGGTTATATATATATTAAAGGGAGTATTTATTTATAATAGAGATTAATAAATATAATCTTAATTTATTTTTTTACTTTATAGTCTTAACTTTAATAATAAATTAAGCTTAATCTCTATATCCTTAGGTTAATATAAGGCATAAGGGTAATATTAAATAAGGGGATTAATAAAATATTAATAATTATCTATTTAATTTATTATTACTTCTTTAATATTAATACCTAAGGTAATATTATATATATCTAGGAAGTTAATAAGATCTCTATAGTATATAATTATACTTAAATATTATATTAAAAATTATATAAAATTATATTAATATTCTTAACTTTATTATAGCCTATAAAGGTAATTAAAGGTGCCTAATATTTATTAATAATTAAAATAATAAAGGCCTATACCTAGACTAGGGATCTTAATATATTATATTAATAAGGGTTATTACTATATTATATATAGCTATAATAGCGCTATAATCTATTAAATTAAGCTATTTATAATAAAGAGCTTAATAATTTAATAATAAGGCTTCCTACCTTAATATACTCTCTAAAAAAAAGAGCTAAAGATATTAGCTATTAGCCTTAATATACTCTCTAAGAAAAAGAGCTAGAGATATTAATAGCCTTACTTAATTAACTTTATTTTAAATAAATAAGCTATCTCTTAATTAAATAGAGAATATAAAAACCTTGAGGGGAGTTATAATTCTTTTAATTTAATCTTTTAATTATTAACCTTTTATAATTAATAAAATTAACTTACTAAAGTATTAATTCTAATAAAGTAACTATTAATATAATAATAATAAGAGCTCTATAATTAGACTTTTAACTAAATAATATAGGTAATATAGCTAGGTCCTATAGGGCCCTACCTCTATATAGCGATAAAGAGCTTAATAATATATTATTAGATATACCTATTAATATATAATAAAGACTTAAAGAAAGAGTTAATAATAGGTTCCTTAAATATATTTAATATAAGACTTTATACTTTGGGGATAAATATTATATTAACCTTATAATCTTTAAGGTTAAGATTATTATTATACTTTAATTTCTATTAATATTTTATTACCTTATTTTATATAAATAGGTTAATAGAGAATTAGATCTATTATATTACCTTATAGAGAAGCTAGAGTAAGGCTAAGAGCCTAATAATTAGGAAATAAGGTTCCTCTAGGATCTTAATATTAATACCTATATTATATAGTATATAATACTAACTATCTATCTTAATATAATATAGAATACCTAAGTATTTATATAATATTATATTAAGTTTAGCTAATTTAAAGATAATAAGGAGGAGGTTTAAAAGGGTTAGTTTTTAGGGGATTAAAATAGGGTTAGAGTTTTAATAATTTAAAAGGATAATTATATAAAAGTAGAGGCCTTAATAGGTAAAAGAGATCTATTTACTTAAAATATTATTAGCCGAATTTATAGTTAAGATATATAATATATATAATTTATAAAAAATATAATATAAGGTCGAAGATAATATATTTAACTAGAGCTAGGGCTATTTTCGGTAAGAGCCTTAAAATACTCCTTATATAAATACCTATTATATAGGCCCATAGGTTATATAACCCTTAAGCCCATAAGTTAGTCCCCTCGCTTTACGCTAAGAATAAAGTATTATATAGAGATATAATAAGTAACGGTCAATAAGGTAAATAGTAATATAAACCGGGGATATAAAGTTATATAATATATAATTAATATATATAGTAAGTAAGTAACCTAAGTAAATAAGTAGCCTAAAAATCCCTTAACCTCTATTATCTTTAGTAAATTAATTAATTCCTTACCGCCTAATATAATATAAAGTAATTATAAGGCTAGAATACTTCTTACTCTTTAGGCTCTTTAAAATAAAAAAATTAAGCCTCTATCGCGCTATAGAGATATATTAAGTTAATTATAAAACCCTTTATCGCTAATAATAAGGTATTTAATCTTAATATAATATTATCCTAAAGTTATATAAATTATTAGATCTAGAGAAATAGATATTTATTTAGTTTATTCTTAACCTAAATTTATAAAGATTTTCCCCCTAGCTTTATAGTATTAAAGAAATAGCTAATTAATTACTTATTAATTATAATATATTACTTATTAATATATATAAGGCTTTAAACTTTATTAGGCTTTATTTAGACCTTAAGATATATTTTTTTTAGAATTATAAATATTAAAGAGCTAAATATAAAGATCTAATTATTATTTATAATTAATTTATATTTATAATAAATATAATTAAAATATAATATTTAATTAAATAATATCTATAACTTTAATAAAATTAGCTTTATAATAAATATTATTTATAGTAAATTAATTATTATACATATTAATAGATATATAAAGGTAAAATTAATATAGCCTAGAAATTAAGAATAGATTATAGTTATTTAAGTAATTAATATAAAAGGTTAATTAATCTTATTATTTATTATTAATATAGGCTAATATTACTTTATTAATTAATATTAAAATAATAACCTCTTAAGTAATTAAGCTATTATAATAACCTAAAATAGCTAGATTAATAATAAAATAGGTCTTAAATAACTTAAATACTTTAATTAATATATTATTAATTAATTAATTAATATTTATTATTTCTTAATTCTTAATAGCTATAAAAATTATTATTTTATTAAATTTAAAAGATATTATAATAAAAATAAGATTATTTAGCTTTATATATTACTTTATTTATCTTATTTATTTAAGCCCCTTAATATTATATACTTTAATATACTTAATAGGGCTTATTATTAAAAAATAAAGTATTGAATTAAAGATTTTATAATATATATTTTAAAGATTAAATTCTTTTTAGCCTTTTATATTATATTTTAAGTTATTATAATAAAAAAGAATATTAAGATATCTTTTAAATGGATTAAATTTATTTCTTTTAACCTAAAAGGTATAATTTTAAAGCTTAATATATAGCTATAGACTTTAAAATTAGCTAGTGAGGAGATTAAATCTTTAACCCCTTAGGTTTTAAGGACCCTAAAGATAATTATTAAAGCTAATTTTTAATCTAAATACCTTAAGAGATAAATTAAAAGGTATTAAAATAGCTCCCTAAAGTTAATTCTTAAAGCCTTAAGGTCTCTTAAGAAAGGTATAAAGGTTATTATATATTTAATTATTTTATTAGCTATTAAAAATAAAGACTTTTAGGAAATAAATAAGATATTTAGCTAATACTAAAGGGTAAAAAGGACCTAATTATAGAAAAAAGGGATTAAAATAATAAAGAAAGAAAGGTAAATAATTAATTAAATAGATATTAATATATAGATAATAGCTAAATTATTAAAGAGTAATTATTAAAGGAGGTTAATATAATTAAGGGTTTAATATTATAATATCTATAATAAGGTTAGCTATAATATAAAGATATATTAAGTAATAATTAAGATATTTAGGGAAGAATATAATAAATAATTTTAATTAATTAAATAATTTATAGTATTTTTATTATACTTTTTAATAAAAGAGTTAGGATTTTTAGGCTACTTATTTACTTAAGTTACTTACTTATTATATATATTAGCTTTAGAATTATTAATTAATTAATTTACTATCTATTTATATACTTTATTAAATTAAATTTAATTATCTCTTATTTAGGCTTAAAGTTAGGATTAAAATCTATTATTATTTTAACTATAAAGTCTTATTAGCGGTATATAACTTAAAGCTTATTTAATATCTAAATAGATATAATTTTAAGTATTCTTAAGGGTTAGCCTTTAAAGGGGGAATTAATAAAGTTAATTAAATAGACTATCCTATAATAAATAATATAATATATAAGAAACTCTTAAGAGAGGGGTATTAAATTTATTTTATTTCTATATAAAAGGGAGTAAATTATTACTTTAGTTATTTAATTTAGGAGATTCCTCTTATTAAGTTATATATATAATAAGCGAGTTTAATACTTAAGCGAGTTCAATAAAAATCCCTTATTTAATATCTTTATAATTTAATTAATTAATTCCTAATTACTTAATATATTATAATTAAATTATAAAGCTAGAATAATTCTTACCCTTTAGGCCTATTAAACTTAATTAAAACTTAGCTTTTAATACGCTATAATAATCTATAAAGTTAATTATAATATTTTAATTAATTACTATAAGCGTATTTAGTCTTAAGAAGATATTACTATAAAATTATATTAACTATTTAATCTAGAGAAATAGGTCTTTAAATATTTTATTCTTAACCTAGATTCACGAGGACTTCCCCCCTAGCTATATAGTATTAAAGAACTAGCTAATTAATTACTTATTAACTATAATATACTATTAATTAATATATATTAAGCTTTAAATTTTATTAAGGAATATCTAGGGCTTAAGATATATTCTTTTAGAGATATAATTATTAAAGAGCTAAATATAAAAATTTAATTATTATCTATAATTAATTTTAGCTTATAATTAATATAATCGCGAAGTATAATATTTAATTAGAAAATATCTATAACTTTAATAAAACTAGCTTTATAATAGGTATAACTTAAAGTAGAATAATTATTATAGGTATAGATAGGTATAAAAAGCTTAAATTAATATAGCCTAGAAATTAAAAATAAATTATAGTAATCTAAGTAATTAATTTATAATTAAGTAATTAAATAATTATTATTATCTCTTAATCCTTAATAGCTATAAAAGTTATTACTTTATTAAATTTAAGGAATATTATAAGGATAATAAGATTATCTAGCGTTATTATATATTACTTTATTTATTTTATTATTTAGCCCCTTAATATTATATATTATAATATACTTAAGAGGGCTTATAATTAAGAAATAAAGTATTTAATTAAATACTTTATAAATTATATTTTAAAGGCTAAATTCTTTCTAGCCTTTTATATTATATTTTAAGCTATTATAATAAAAAAGGAATATTAAGATATCCTTTAAAGGGGCTAGGCTTATTCCTTTTGACCTAGAAAGGATAGTCTTAAAGCTTAATATATAGCTATAGATTTTAATATCTATTAAAGAGGTAGCTAAATTATTAACCTCTTAAGTTTTAAAGACCCTAAAGATTATACTTAAAGCTTAATCTTAATTAAAATACCTTAAGATATAAAAAAAGGTATTAAAATAGCTCCTTAAAGTTAATTTTAAAAGCTATATAATCTTCTTCTAAGGGAATAAAGATAGTTATATATAGAGTTACCTTATTTAAAGCTAAGGTTAAAGACCTTAAATAGATAAATAAGATATTTAGCTAGCGCTAGAGGGTAAAAAGGACCTAATTATAGAAAAAAGAGGTTATAATAATAAAGGAAGGAAGGGAAGTAATTAATTAAATAGATATTAATATATAAATAATAGCTAAATTATTATAAGGTAATAATTAAGGGAGGTAAATATAATTAGATATTTAGTATTATAATATTTATAATAAGATTAATTATAATATAAAGATTTATTAAGTAATAATTAAGATATTTAGGGAAGAGTATAATAAATAATTTTAATTAATTAAATAGTTTATAGTATTTTTATTATAATTTCTATCTATAGAGGTAGAGAAAAGTATCTAACTTACTTAATGATTTAACTAGCTTATTATATATATATATATTAAAATTAAGCTTAATAATTAATATTAAGTAATATAAAGTATTACTTAAGAAAAAATAAATAATATCCTCCCTATAAATAAAGATATATTAAGAATCTTATTATACTTTAGCATCTTAAGAAAGGCTAAAATAAAAGCTACCTTATTATATTTATCTAGCCTATATTATATTGAAGGTTTTTAATTCCTTATTATTATACAAATAAGATATAAATAAAGAGAGTAATTATAGATAAACCTAATATATAGGATCTTACTACAGACTTAAGTCTATTTAGGGGTATTAAGGTAAATAAAGGTATTACTATATAATATAGGCTATAAAGGTAGTTTAAAATACTTTATAGAATATATAAAATCCCTATTCCCTATTATAATCTAAAAGATACTAATAGAGTAATCTATTAATATACCTTAGCTTTAGTTATAATAGACCTATATAAGTTAATTACTAAATAAAGTATTAAGGGGGAGAGAAAAGGGATATTATATTAACTAATATTAAGGGACGTTAATAAAGGTAAACATTAAATACACAGTTTTATTAACTTAGGAGTTTACTATAGTAATAATTAAGTTAAGATATTTAATAAAGTCTTTAATAAAGTCCTTAATATTAATAATAATAATAATAATAAAAAAAAGCAATAAAATAAAAATATATTTTCTAGTTATAAAATGGAGTAAACAAAGCCTATAGCTAATTAAGTAGATAGTATAGAGGTAAATAATTAAATAATATAGGGCTAAATAAATAAATAGGTAGAGAGAAAGAGCCTTAAGCTAAATAATTAAATAATATAAGGCTAAATAAATAAATAATCTAGGGCTAAATAAAGAAGTAAAGCTAAGAGTAGAATAAATAAATGATATTAAGTTAATAATTAAATAAAGAGATAACGTACTTAATAAGCGAGCCAGTCAGACAAGTGAGCCGGCCACCTATACTATGCACTAAAACTCTATATTTTAAACCTTAATAAAAACCGCAATAAAATAGCTAGGGTTAGGGTTAGACTTTTTCTAGGTATTTAACTTATAAATAAACTATATATAATTTATTTAGATTTTTTAAAAAGTTCCTTTATATAGAAATAGCTATTTATACAGTGTGAATAAGACTTTATATTACTTTCTTATAAAGGGCTTACCCTAAACGCTATATAAAATTCTTAAAAAATATATATAAGCTTAATAAGCTAACTATTAAGTCTAAGCTATTTTAGGCTTAGTGTGATTTCTTTAGAACTTTTTAGAAGAATTCCCTCTAAGGTGAAAATCTCACTATAGGGATTTTTAACTGGCTCACTTGTCTGACCGGCTCGCTTATTAAGTACGTTAGCCTTAAGCTAAATTATTAAATAATAAAGTACTTAAGCTAAACTATTAAAGGGTATAGGACTAAATAGATAAATTAAATAGAGCTAAATAAGTTATTATATAGGGCTAAATAAGTAAGTTATATAGGGCTAATTAAATTATTCTATAAGGCTAAATTAATTATTATAGGGGGCTAAATTAATAAAAGGTCTTAATATAACTTTAATATTAAAAGGGAAGAGAACTTAATTTATAAATAAGCCCTAGCTCTATAAAATATTAGATTTTATTTTTTATTAGGTATATATTACTTTATTATAGTATTAATAAAGTCCCTTAATTAAGTCCCTTAATTTACTCTTAATATTTTTTAGTTTTTAATTAATTTTTTATTTTTATTTTTATTTCTTTTTTCTTTTTCTTTTTTTCTTTATAAAAGGAAAAGAAATAATAAAAGAGTTATAAGTAAAGTCTATAAAAAGGCACCTAATAATAGGGGCGAGAATAAATAAGTTTACAGTAATTTAAAAGTTAATATTAAAATATATAACTTATAGCTTACTTTAGGCCTTTATTAATAAATACTATAAAAATAAAAGGCTAGGCTTATATTAATAATTACTATAGTAGAAGCCTTAATATATTAACTAATTATATAATTATTATCTTTATTAGGTAAACTTAATAGGCTTAATTATTATCTAAAAGATAGATTATCCTAAATTAAAGCCTTAATACCTTTTATAATAAAATAAAAGAAGCAATATATTATAGCTATTAAGGAAGATATTTAGATTATTATAAAAGTCATAGCTAAAGACTAAAGGTTAAAACTATTTAATAAAGGTATTAAACTCCTTACTTTATACCCCTTACATAATAACTTTTAGCTTACCTTCAGCCTCTATTCTTAACATTATAAAAATAAAAGGCTATATTTATATTAATAATTATTAAAGTAAAACCCTTAGCCCGCTAGTTAATTATATAGCTATTATCTTTATTTATTAAACCTATTAAGAGATAGATTATCCTAAATTAAAGCCTTAATACCTTTTATTATTAAGTAAAAGAGAAGATATATTATAATTATTAAGGAAGGTACCTAAATTATTATAGAAATATTAACTTAATAGAAATAAGAACTATCTAATAAATGCTTTAAAGTCCTTTATTTATACCCCTTAAATAATAACTTATAGCCTACTCTAGGCTTTTATTATTAATACTATAAAAGTAAAAGATTATATTTATATTAATAATTACTAAAATAAAAGCCTTAATATCTTAGCTAATTATATAGCTATTATCTTTATTAGGTAAACCTATTAAGAGATAAATTATCTTAAATTAAAGCCTTAGCGCCTTTTATTATTAAGTAAAAGAGAAGATATATTATAACCATTAGGGAAGATACTTAAGCCACTATAGAAGCGCTAGCCTAATAGAAATAAGAATTATTTAACAAAAGCTTTAAGCTCCTCTATTTATATCCCTTAAATAATAACTTTTAGCCTACCTTAGGCCTCTATTATTAATATTATAAAAATAAAAGGCTGGGCTTAAATTAATAATTACTAAAGTAAAAGCCTTAATATATTAGCTAATTATTTAGCTATTATCCCTATTAAGTAGACTTAATAAGCTTAATTATTATCTAAAAGATAGACTATCTTAAATTAAAGCCTTAGTACCTTTTATAATAAGGTAAAAGAGAAGATATATTATAGTTATAAAGGAAGATACTTAAGCTATTATAAAAGTATTAATAAAGGCCTAAAAGTATAAAGCCTTTAATAGATATTTAGCCTATTTATTATCCCCCCTACATAATATCTATCTATAACTATTATAGTTATTATAAGACCTTAAATAAAATCATAATAAAGTTTTACTTAAAATAGTAAATAGAAATATAATTTAATTACCTCTATTAAGGTATATAATAATTTTTAAAAAATACTAAAGCAGGGATTAAAACCTCTCTATAGCTAACTATAATTCTTTTTATAATAAGAGCTATAATTAACTTAATTAAAATATAGATAGAGTATAGGCTTTAATTACTATAGTAAAGTAACTCTTATAATTCTTTCTATAGCTAAAGCTATAATTAATTTAATTAAAATATAGGTAGAATATGGGCTTTAGGTATAGCTATACTTTAATAATATTCTTAATATATAATATATTCTTCCTTCTATAGGGGAGTTAAGCTCTAGAGCCTTAAGGAATTAAGAATATATATTAATATTAATATTCTTAGCCCTTCTATAGATTTATAAAGATATTAAGTCATATATTAAACCTAATAAATATATTAACCTCTCTATAGCTAGGTATCTATTAATATAGGCGCTAAATAAATAGCGCCTTTACTATTAATATTAAATTTAGTTATTAAGAGGGAATAATCTCTATAATTACTTAAAGCCTTTATTATTATCTCTATACTTAAGTAATACCTAAGGAATATTAATACCTTATATATTTAGTAATTAATATAATAATTAAGCCTACCTTTTATCTCCCCTATAAGCCCTTTATAGTATTACCTCATATAAGCAACTAGAACCCCTATAGTTATCTTAATATAAAAGACTATATAAGGCTTTAATAAATATTAATAATAAGCTATTAAGCTTAAAGGCTTTAATTAATAATAAGATATTAGCTTAAAAGCCTATAGAGGCTATATTATATTTAATAGCTTATTAGGCTTTTTAAGACTTAATTAGCTAAAGTAGCTATAGAGTAGCTTTAATTATTTTAATATTTATTATTTGTTACTATAATTCTCTATTACTTATTATAAGTTAATTATTTTAGTAGGCCTATCTAGCTATAGCTATTTTATTAAATCCCTTTAATAGATATATAGATTAAGTCTATTATTTATAGGGTTTAGCCTCTATTATAAACAGCCTATAGTAAGACTTAATATACTTATTAATTATTTAGGTAATATATAATAAAGGCCTAAAAGATTAAATATATTACTTATAATACAAGGCTACTTAAAGGTCTATATTATAACTTTCTCTATTTCTAAGTTAAATACTTTACCCCCTCTTATATACCTCCATCCCCAACTCACTAGCTGCAACACTTCAAGCCTTGGCCTGCCCTTATGTTTGTCTCTCAAGGGAGGAGAACCCGAAGCAGCCCACTGCAACATCAAACATGTCCGTACTTCTTGCACACCTTTTTGAAGGACTCGTCGGTACCACCCTGCTGCTTGCCTACGTCCTTCATGCGCTTCGCCCAGTCGGCCATGTTTGATGTATCGTCGACTTTGGCCTCGGCCCCGTGTATTTTGTACACTCGAGGCATGAAGTACATGTTGTACTGGTTCTTGATGATCGGGTCGAGGAGGAGAAGAGTCGCTTCGGTCACCAGACGTGTCTTCTTCTCGGCCTTGGCGGATACATCGCCGTTGCACGCCTTTGGGACCTGATCAGCGGCGCGCTCGCCGTTGTCCTTGAACAGCTTTGCCAGGCATGGGTCGATCTCGGCGCCGAGCTTCTGGGCATGCGCCAGGTAGGTCTTGTGAAGCTCCTCGTCCGTTGCGTTTGGCTGGGTGCCCAGGAACTGGTAGAGAGTGAGGTGCCGCTGGGTGGTGTTGTATATCTCCCACTGGAGAGGACAGACTGCATCTAGAATCATGAGTAGGCGTGTAAGAGAAGCGCATGCCACTCACCAACGAAATGCTTGCTCCCTATCGCGACTGTAGCGTTGTCGTACCACCACCATCCCCCACCAATGGCAAGGATTGCACTAAGGACGCCATAGACGTAAGGGAGGCAGAAAGCCATAGCTGGGAGACAGAAAACCATACTTTCGAAGACGAGACGAGTTGCTAGAGAAAATGGATGCGGAGGAGGAAGGATAATCACGAAAGTTGGACGGGACTGGCACGAATATTGACAAGTATTATAGTTGCAGCCCGGCCCTTGATGGGTTAACTGGGCCAGAAGACGGAATATTGACAAGACGCGGGAGATGAATCTGACAAGACCAGTTGATTCACCAAGACGAGCCTGGATCAGTCTGGCGGACATCAATCCCCAGCCCCCGTAACCCTCACCGTTGGCCTCAGTTTGGTTGCCTGCCGCAGCCAGCCCAATGCGGTGGACAATAGGATTCCAGACAACCATGGCGCACAGTTGGGCGAATCACACACAACCGTCGCAACGCTGGTGTCCAAGCCTCTTGGTCTCAGCGCCCAATAAAGTGTGGGACTAAAAGACGACAATAGCAAGGAGATTCTATTCATGGCGTAAGCGATCATAGTTGCCCCAACGGCTATTGGCCCTAGTGCGTCGGTGCATCAGAGGTGTGGCAAGAGAAACGGCAGCTGAGGGAACCACCCTTGTTGTTTTGTTCCAGTGAGGCCCTGTCCTCTTCCTCCTGCAACTCCCACCTTTATCGGATCTCATTCTATCCGCTACAGCAGTTCCCTCTTCAACGTAGCTGGCCTTGACCCATCATCTGTCTGAAACAACCAGCTCGCCTCCCAGGCCGACTCTTTACACGAAATTACACGCCGTGGTTCCTCGCCATGGCTTCTGAAGCTGAACCATCCGCTGAGCCTCAGCACCGTCGCCACAGCTGGCCTCAGCACCCGTCTCCCCAGTCAGCCACAACCACAACCACACCTGTTGCGCCGCTGTCCTCTCCACGTCCTCGGCCTTTTCAGATACTGGCCAAGACGGTATGGTTCATCACTTCATGCGGCTTGCTCTCCGTCTTGATCGCAATCGTTCTCCGCTACCTCGCCCAGCCCTCGGCTGTTCCTCTTGCCATCCACTGGCCGGTTGCCCAGCTCCCATCGACGCTTCGTAGCTTCACCCCCCCTCCGACTTCCTACGGCCATCCGTCGTCATACTTTGCAGAACTCGACTCTCTCTATGAATACGGAGTTCAAGATCTCTGCGACTGTCCCTTGAAATGGATCCGGGAACGTCGACGGTACTCGCCAGACGCCGACGGCCTCTACGATTACGACATGTGGGTTGACGCACCGAAAAATGCGCCCGGGAAGCTGTATCCATGGGACGAAACAGAGATGGAGAAGCTTGGACTCGCCTGTGACGCGGCCTTGAACCAGGCCAAGGCTCTGCGAGAAATGTCACGGGATACCATGGTGAAGCTCCAGCAGGCGCACAAGGACAGTGTGGCAACCGTCTACTCGATTGCAGCTCATCTTGGTCGAATTCATCGCCGGCAAAGAGAGAGAAACAAAACGAGCTCGAAAGACGACGATGTGGTTCTTTCCAAGTATCTTGCTGAGCTCAACGCCGTTACCTACACCGAATGGGTCGAGCAAGTCAACGTCCCTGATCCATCTCTACCAACGAGTGGCCAGTATCAACGAAAGAATCGCAGGGCGTTTGTTACCGAAGAGATGGTGATATCAAGGGGCCATTTGAGACTACATTCTCTCGAGATGCTGGCGTCTCAGCTATCCAACTTGAGTGATTTGGCCCTGTCGCTCAACTCGCAAGTCACAACCTCGGAGGCTCGCATCAAACCTCTCATTGTCGACCCCAAAAGCAAGAAGCAGAAATGCTTGACTGGTTGGTTAAAAAGCCTGCCGTCACTTCATGAGGGAGATGATGCATCTCGACTCGCCACTGAGCAAGCAAGAAGTCTGCGGCAGTCCATCAGCCAGATAGATGCCCTCCGTCTCAGCCTCGGCGGTTTTTTGAGGGGCGGGGATGAGCACAAGGGCTATGATACCCCGGCAGTTGGTCCGATCCGTCGACTTTCCCTTCTTCGGAATGACACAACTCTACAAGGGGACCACTGGCAGGCGACGTGGAGGTGGATGGGCCTGGATACGGAGGAAGTCTGGGCTCTGTCTCCAAGTTCATCGACTGGGGCCCTGATGGCTTGGCTGAGGCGGTGGCTGCCCCGGCACCCCATTCGTCTCCCATCCCTCGAGACTCAGTACATGGCACTACTGGAGGCGTTTCGCAGAGCTGAGAAGGAGGCAGAGAGGTCATGGATCCCATTCTGTTATCCACCGCTGACCAACTTGAGGGGTTCGGGTAGATAGGTCGTCTGCCAGTTACCGCGGTAGCTTGGCGAAGGGATGAAAGCTGAGGTGACCCAGTAGATCTACAGGCCAATGCGAGGTGCAGGGGATGGTAGGGATATCAACTCGTGGCAAGTTGTCGGCAAGTTTTGGTATGTTTTCTGAAGACGTCAAGGACCATGGATATTGTGCATGATGGCAGTGGCGGCTGGTAGATGCAGATGCGCACAAGGAAAGACAATAAAATAGTTTGCGGCCTCACTAAATTTCTACTCTCAACACAACGTGCCCTATATCCGCATGGATTCTCCTCTCCCCTGTTCCCATCCATCCTCGATCACTTGAATCGTGACCTTCCTGTTGCCCTCGCCTCCAGTCTACTCTTCTGCACCGCAGCCATGGCCTGCGCAAAGATGAGCTGGTTCGGCCGAGTCTGACCCGTAGCGGTGTTGGCAGTGCTCGACTCGGGTTGACGTGATCTCGCCCGGTACGGGATGTTTGGGGAGGTGAATTGAACTGGACGATCCGCTTGAACTCTAGCTCTCTCGTTCCGCGTATTCGAGTCCCTAGCATCACCTAGTGTCTGAGAAGAACTTGGCAGAGAATATCTCGTGTGTGAGGCGGACATTGGCGCCCGTTTCTTGCGACCGGTGACAGTGGAAAAAGAGGGAGCGGCAGGGGGGCGATCTTGGGATTGGCTCGAGCCGAGTTGCGTTGTGGCGACGATTGGGTGTCGTCAGTCCCGCTGGTAGCGAGAAGAGGTTGAACCAAGGCCCCAGGGGTACTTGTCGTGTCGGGCTCGGTTTCGGACGGCTTCTGAAACTCCGGGGCTGGTGCAGTCAGTAAGCGGTCTAATGAGAAACGAATGGAAAGTACCATTGTGTTCAAAGTTGATGTGTACAGCCAAAGTTTGGCAATTGACCGAGAAGTTGCATTCACGCTCTAATCTACCCGAATCTCGCCGTAACCCTGCTCAGCCACAACCTTTCCATCTTCATGACCGAAACCTTCTTCCTTCCTGTTGACCCATCCCGCCAGCCACGACCGAAAACCTTCTGCCTTGTCAGCCTCATGACCTCGACATCCACGAGTTACTCACTGTGACTCACAACTTGACCTCTCCCAGCCATCCCTTCATCATGCTCAGACCGGCTTGAGCTCCTTGGCAAGCCGAAGAAGGCTGTCGACCCAGCCAATATTGTTTTTGATGTCGACGATGAAGGGATGACCCTTAAGCTCCTGGTCCGCGAGCTCCTGGAGCCTTTCGAGCTCATCACGACGGACGAAGGTCTTGACCTTCTGAGGGGCCCCTAGGCCCTCTGCGGCCGCGATAAAGGCCAGGGCGCCAATGATGGCCAACTCGACGTACTGGGCCTTGTCGAGGCTGGCCCGTAGCCACTGGTTGTCCATTATTAAATCCAGGTCGAAGACTGAGAAGTCTTTAACCTTCTATATAAGGGCCCTCTTATTAATAGTCGAGGGCAGCGGTGTAGGAAGAGGGTATAAGTCCCTATACTCGTCTACGCCGTCCGCGGCAGTGATGATAGTTCTGCTTAATATTATGATATAAAAGAGATAGAAAGGGATGATTTTCTTCTTTTTCATATGGAGGTTAGAGCTAACTATATACCCTATGAGAAGGATTAACTTTTCATAATAATACGGCTAGGTTTGACTCATTAACTATAGGCAGCTACGCAGCCAAAGGTTAAGAGGAAAAAAAGGCCACTATATTAGTATTAGGTTATAATGCTATTGATGTATTGAAAATGTGTTCTTTATTATGGTTGCGGCCCGGCCCTTAATGGATTGAGCTTGAAGATAGAATGGAAAGTACGTACTTGTAAGCGAAGGAGTGGCCAGTTCAAACTCAGCATTGTCGTTTCGGGGTCTGTTGGGACGCTGAGCCTGGTCAACAGTCTCGAGCTCGGCATGGGCTGATTTCTCTGCGTCAAGCGAAAGCCCCGAGGCTTGATAAAAGTCCAACAAAGATTCTACACTCTCAGAGCCAACAATAGACTCGGAGGGGGATTCATCAGGAGCTGCACTCTCAAGCTCAAGAGCTTCGGCCTCGGGATGATCTTGATACTCGGGGCCTACCAAGTCAGCCACTATGCTTCCACATAGTTCATTAGTACTTACTCGACTCTGTGTCTCCGGGTTGACCGTGTTGCTGGGGGTCGTCGGACTCGTCTTGGTCTACTGCCCTTGGTCAGCTCTGGTTAACGTGGGCACCGGAAGGGGTAATGACTACCAACAAAGCCAACTTTCTCAACCTCCTTCAAACCTGACGCAGATGAAGTCTCGGGAACAGCACATGGCCATTTTTTAATCTCGTTTTTGAAAGATCTGAGAAAGCCCGCCCAGCTGCCTTGTTTCGTGCCCCAGTTTGGTGGCCACTGTTCTTCACCTGCCTCTGTCTGATCCAGGGACGAAGTTCGTTTAGCAAGGTCGAGATGGTCAGGAGTCAGGTTTTGTGGCCATGGTTTCCCGCATGCCTCACAGTTGGATACGTAACGCTGGATTTGTCGACATCCCTTCCTCCAAAAAGGATCAATCTCGAAGTGGGCAGGCTGAGCAGACTCTTTGATGATGACAGAACCGTGAGCAGACATCTTGACGCGAGAATCGATGGGCAAAATGGTGAAGAAAGAAGTGAATTGGTTTGATTTGCTTCTGGTAAGAGGCAGCTATGGGGGACAAGAGGTTGACTGGCCGCGAAGAAGGGGGCCGCTACCTGACTGTTGATGAGAGGGCGAGGAACTGATGGCCCTACCTGAGGTTCTAGCCGCGGCCATTTGTCAACCAAGCGGAAGGCTGGTGATGTCACGCTGATGGCTTGTTTGTGATATCTCATGTGCGGCTGAGCCAGGAGTGCCAGGGGAGGGGTGGGGGCGTCTGGACAAGCTACCCCTGGATTTGATCAGTGTGAGTGAGGGTGGGGGTGTCTATGAAGCGTGCTAAGCCCACCCCAAGCCCTGCTTCTCTGTCAGTTGCGAGCTGGCATCTCCGGCCTCAGGCTGGAAGACCGGAGGCCGCTCGACGGGCTTCAAACAGCCACCGCGCAACTCTGGGGCCTGAGCGGCAAGACGCTGTGCAAGATTACCCTTCAGACTAAAGGTGGTCTAGGCCATGTCAGCCGGAGCGACTGGCCCCTCTTTCGTTTGGCCGTTGCTCACCCTTTCCATCACGACAAGCGGTCCCAGCAGATGCCGCCCAGCAGACGCCCGAAACACAAGCCCGGCAACCAAGTTTCTTTTTTTAACTCAGCCGGAGGTTGTGCCCCGGAGGTTGTGTCTACTTTGTACCTGGGCCTTGTGAGCCAGGCAGCCCCCCTTTATCAACTCTCTTGACACTCCCGCATCACGCTGCCACCACCATTTCCTTCACTCTCGCTTCCACTGGACCATCTTTTTTTTACTTTATCTGTTCAATATTTGCTCTCACCTCATCCTCACTGCACACAAGTATTTGAGCCATCCGCCTTCCACCAGCCCGTCTTGCTCCAACTCAAACTGTTCATCTTCTTCGCGAATTTACGATGGCCAGCTCCGCCGACTCAGCTTCCAACTCTTCCTCCCAGTCCAGGTTCGCCAATCGAGCCCAGTGGCCCCCAAGTCGACTCGATTCTCATGCTCGCCCGGAGCCACAGCCGGAGCCGCACCCAGAGCCAGGCAAACGTGCTCTCAAAGATGAAATCGACCGCGCGAGGGCTTCCAAAGACGCCAAAAAGCCAAGGCCCAAAAACATGTCGGCCATCCCCGAGGAGCCTTCTGAGAAGAAGCATGAGAACTTCTCAGAGGCCAAACTCCCGGAGCCAGCGCCGCCAAAGCCAAAGCCAAAGCCAAAGCCCAAGTCCAACCCCCCAAAGACCAGTCGTGAGAGGCCGTCCGTGGAGAGGTACGAGAATTGGCTCGATAACATGTCGGAGGCTGTTGTCCCGAGCCCACCGTTCGCGGTAATCAAGTTCCTCTGGGCCCTCGTCCAGGAATTCTTTTCTCTTTTGGGATGGCTCGTCACAGTGCGACGGGCCGCCAAGCTGGCCTCGGTGGTTCTGTTGCTTCTCATCATCGACAGGGGCCTTTCTTACGTTTTCGGCGTGTCCACCATTGCCAGTGCTGTCAACCTCTTCATTGGTATTCACCTCGGCCTGCATAGTGAAGGTGACCCCCTACAACACAAGAGGGTTCTTATCTTCGACCCGCCGAGACATGGCGGCGTTCTGGAGCGCATGTCCTCCTAGTCGTACATCTTGCGCCAATCCTACTCGACTATCTTGACACTTCCTGCGGAGATTACTGCCGACCTGAACCAAATTGCTATGGAAATACGTCTGATCTAGGGTAACTTTACCTAGATGATTCGAGGATATGAAAATTGCTACCGTAAGTATCGGACGGACGATGTTCAATTCAGGCATCAAGTCTCAGACCATAACGAGAGTATGATGGAGTATGAGGATAGACGAGATACTGGTTTAGTAAGTGCGAGTTCCTAGCACGACTACCTTCCTAGCTTTTTAGGTGGCATAAAGCTATAGCAACCTAATAAGATTCTGGATATCGCCGTCTAATTAATGGAGCTAATATCTTCCTAGCAGCAGAGCCTTAGCGCATTAATCGCCTACTTTGACTTATGCTGGGATGAACTGAAAGCTATTAGTATTCTCTTAGGTGATCTAGAATACGACCTCGATAAAATGAGGAAATAGGTTCCTAAGAGCGTCACTCTCTGAGTCTCCGGTATCCGGTCTAGTCTCTTAATGACTATTAAGATTATCGCCATAGCGTAAAAGGATCTCTAGAGAGAGACTAGGGTGCTTAAGGAGAACCTTAAGGAGTTTAAAAGGCAGTTTACTTCTATCGATAAGACTCATAAGGAGCTGCAAAGAGTTATAAAGGATAGGAGGCCAGATGAAAGCAGTCGGGGGGAGCTCAAGAATGCGATGGAGAGACTGTCACAGCATGTTCTTGGAAGAAAGAAGATCAACTGATCCCTGGAAGTGCTGGGCATGGTGGGGTGGATCTTGGGGAGGAGGGTGTGTCCGATAGTTGCTTGTAGAAGCCGTCACAGGAGGTAATGGCCCATAGCATGTTTGAGGCGGAGGAATTGAATGGTTTCTTTTCTAATTCGCACTCGTGAGCACGGCTCTTACCCATGGTTACAGTATTTTTATCAACTACAACGTGAACGTTGTTCAACTGAACGGCATCTCGTCCACGTCATGGAGGATTTCTGTGGAAAGGAACCGAGGCATGGGTGCATGCCGAGTTCCCTTCCCGTACGACAAGAAGGCAATGAATCCTCAAGGTCGAGGCATGTTCAACTGAATCTCTTCCAACCGTGTTTAAATCAGGATCCGAATGGACTCTGGCCATTGACTTGGAACATGGCGGTTTGAATGAGCATGAAGGGAAAGATGCCTCGCAGCAAGGCGTATTCGTCCTCATCACGCATATCATGCTCTAGTGTATCTTGTGATTTTCATCACTTTGGTGGTATTACCCGGATGTCCCAGTCTGTAGAGAGCCTTCTTCGAGCTCAGCAAAGTGCGTGCCCCCGCCCCTTCAGCAAGTCAACGCTAGTTGAAGCCCCGACGCCGAGTCCATCTACCACCTGAATCATTGCGCAGTGGAAGATACGAGTCGTATCCATCTGTTCATCTTCCCATGCGGCACCAAATACAATGCTTGCCGTGACGACCACAGCCCCTGTTGAGTGATTGTTTTCCCATTGCCTTGTGCCGAGCTTTCCAGTCATGTTTCTCACCCATCGCTTTATTCCACGTTATCCTTTCTGGCATGAAGGGCGACATTGCCGTGTTTTGGCTGTCCGGCCGCAGGACATGGTGCGGTGCTCACCTCATCGACTGTGTGAGCGATGAGGTGGAAAGTTTCTCTCAAATCGAGGCTACCAAATTGCATGGTCCAGGTGCCTGGATGCACACCACGTTTCAAAACGCATTGATGGGTTTGGAACATGTGGCCACGGTGGCACCCCTAAAAGTGGCATTGACTGAGTTAATGATGGGTCCGGAGCCAATTTCAAAGGACTGAAACAGAGGTTCCACGACTGAGAGGGAGTTGAGGAACTCTTTGGCCAGGCGGTTGAGATCAACTCCCAGCGGTACCAAACGCTCGAGGGCCCAAGCAAAGGCATGACGTTCCTTGAAGAGAACAAAGTCTTGGATCTCGGCTGCCAAGAGAAACAGCCGGCAGCGACTTGGAGATTTGGCAGCTCATTTATCGATCAGGTCGAGTTGATTGCGGACGGGCATGTTGAAAGATGGAACGTGGTCGCTCTTGAGCCATGGCAGTGGAATAGGGGTTTGGAAAACGAGAAAGAACCCAATTATTTTCACAGCAGGCATAGAGTTCAGGTCATGAAAATCGCCTACAAGTTACACTGCCATCGTTTCTTTTGTGTGGCAAATAGACAGCGTCCTGATGTCATGACGGATCACTTGCGAGCGCCTGGATTCTCCGCCACCCAGAACTCGATTTACCTCGAGATACAGCTAAGCTTCTCTATAATGTCCTTTGCTCGTACATCTTACACTTGGCCCCTCTCGCGTTCCTTGCCCCTCCCCCCGGCTAAACAGTTATCTCTTTGCAGCCCGACAAGGGGACATGTAACCCGAGCATCTCATCACTCCAAGCCTGCCGAGGGCCATGACCCAAAAGAGGGCCGCGCAGGCCTGCGTCGCTACCGAGTCCTGGGCCAGATAGGCTGAGACAAATCTCACAGGGGCCCAGCGAAAAGGAAACTCCCCGCGACCCAACGCAACGGCTGAGGGTATGCGCCGTGGCGGGTATCCGCGACGGGGCCGCTGCGGCCGCCGTCGAGCTCAACACTTCAGCCAGAACGAAGAGGCACAACTTACTTCACAGATTCAGGAACACGAGATGACGGCATGATTCAATACATTCCCGATTCATCGAACCAATACCGGTCCTGCCGTCATACACCACCATCAACCGCAACTATGAAGATACCGCTCGACATGTGGTGTCAAAGATTATCGATAGGGTAAGTGAACGACAGGGACACCGGCACAAGACAATTTTATAGTCACCAGCGGCGAAGAGTGTCGATGTAAACCAGTGACGTACTTGATCGAGACCAATTGGACTGATGCTTTGACGGGCCCAGCTCTTTTGACGCATCTTACCTACTTCCCCCACCCCCCGCATTGTTCTCCCAGCACAACTCTCCCCACTCGACCAAGCAGCCAGTTGCGTCTACCAACTGAAATCATGAGGGAGAGAAGACTCGCTGTCATTGGTCGCGGCGGCGATAACACCATTGTTGCCGAGTCAACCTCGATTTACACGCCTTGCGGTTATTGTATCCCAGCCCCGACCTTGTCTGAAACTGCCTTCCCGGTGCACAATATGAAACGGAAATCCCTTCCGCTGAACTGTTCCCATCATGGTAAACATGGCATGGCCCACTGATTCAGACAGGGCGACTGGGCTCGAGGCTGGGGTCCGTCAGATCAGGTGGCAACAGTGGTGAAGCTATATTGGTCAAATACGGCCTTTGGAACAAAGAGGTGAAAGTCCATGAGCCTCGCCTAAATATAGAATACTCCATCAAAGCACGACGCTCATGAAGCAAGATCATCATGAAAGTTCGGATAATCAACCAAGTTAGTTGGTAGCGAGGCACATGGGCACAGTGCGAAACAAGACGAGCTCATTGGGCCCTTTCAAAATACGCACTGGTTTTCTATGATTGCTGCACTGTATGGCTAGGTACTCTGACATAACGACCTAAAAAACGAGGAAGTAAGCACACCATGAGACACAACGACATTAAATCTGTGGCATTGAATTCATGGCTTAAACCCACGAGACGAGATCAGCTAAATCTGCCTTGTAGTGTGGGCTTGAGGGCAGACCGCTACGCATGCCTCTATAACGTTGATATGGGCTGAGAAACGACAACCAAGACCCAGGGCATCAAGAGACTGCCCCACAAGTCGCGATCTCACCATCCATTCTATTTTTACATTCTCTTCTAGCGAAAGCTGGCTTGTTTGCGGCTATTTAAGCGTCTTCTCATCTTCACCTCCTGAGCCGACGTCTGACCCTAACAGCAGCCCCAGAGGTGCTTTCAGTACAAGATCATCGTGCTCAAGCGTAGCCAGCCTTATGGATTGAATTGCCGACTCTGGCTATTGATTAGAAACTGTTCGCTTCTGGGAGCCTCTCGTGGACTATCCCGTCTACCAAGAGTTGTAAATGGGCTATGCCAGCCGTCATGTCCACCAGCTGGTTCGTTGATGTCGAAAATCGATTTGACGATAATGAGACACAACCTGCAACATAGCAACAATGTAGTAGGTATGACAGCATGGGTGTATATGATCGAGGGATAAGCTAACCACTTTTCGGGGCTATTATAAAGGCCGGTATGACACCATCTGTTCCTTATATTCGCGGTGGGGGCCCTCACAAGAGGAGTTGGTGGAGGACTATCGATCATGACTAAACGCAAGTGCCCATGAAGCACCATTCTTCACAGAGATTTCAATCAGGTACCCGGACCTGGGCGTGATGAGATTGAATGGGGTGTAAGGGTGTCGTGAAAAGGCATCATAGATCGCCATTAAATGCAACTGAGGAGGGCCCGCTTGGCGTGTTTATAAAGACTTTTAGGGCCCCCTTCCTTTGTGTGAGCATCTTGACTTGTGGGCCCGAATCGGACCTTTTGGCGACCAACCTAGGATGAGGTGGTTCAGAGATTCTCTGCGCCAGGTTGTCGTCCAACAGCTCCGGTACAATCTGGGACCTTGAGCTGTTTGGTCTATATCTAAAGGACCGACATGATTGTTGGAAACATGACTCTCTCCTTAGCGGCTCCGGGTCCTTCAGGAGAAAGAGACCGTAGTGACGGCTCCGGGGGCAAGGAGAGGAGCAGATAGTAATGAATTCAACCCAATGGGATCCCGAAATGCAACAAAATAGTCCCGCTGTGGCCATGGTACCTCTCATCATGCATCAAATAGCCCGTTCGTAAGGAGGTTGCCATCTGATCCATGGCATATTTCCAGCTAGAATTCCCTGTCTGCGACGTGCGGAGCACCAATCCAAGGCAAGCCCCAAAGGAATAGCGTTGTGAAACTACTAGTTATATATGGTAAAGGGTGGGTTCACAAACCCAGAATATCAATGCGCAATGGCAAGCCCCAACTTCGTCCATTCATAACAGCTCAATCCCCAACATGCTCTAGCAAAGGAAACACGAAGCACTGGAAGAGCGTGCAAGCTCCTGTACGCTCCAGAGAGATGAATGTACAAGCCCAATAGCCTCAGAGTCGGTACGAGAAGATACCACCAACTACAGCCACTTTCTATCGAGGATTCAGTGCCGCGCTGAGCACCTGCATGGTGCCTTGGCTCCTCGGGACGAAGATGAAACCTCGCAAATGGGTACGCAAAGATACTCAGAGTGAAGCCTGGCGCTGATGGACTCGACGAGGGATCATGGTCCTCTGACGTCGAGTTGTCGTCACCAACTATCAAGGCACGATGAGGTGATCTTCGCACGAGACATGCCTGACGCCGGCACACTATTCTAAATGGGCTATTCTTTGGATGAGGGTGGCGCTTTGTCTCACATACAAACGGTTCCAAGTACAGCAATGAGCACGGATAGGAACCGATTCAATATTTGAGTAAAAAGAATACCCAGCTGTCCTTATTGTCTCTTGCGCGGAGGTGGACAGAGAGTATGGGGACCTATAAGCAACGTGCTGAGACTAGAAGAACATTGGGCTTTCATAGAAAAAGCCCACTCTGCCTGGAATAAGAGCCTACAGAAAACAAGAGAAATCAGCCAGAAGAGGGTGTTCATCACGCACAAGTCCTTGGGGGCTATACTGCCGCCAGGAAACAACAAATCACATCAAGCGACGAAATTGCGAGGCTCGTGGCCACTCATTGGATATTTGTTGTCAAGCCAATCTCTCTCTTGTTTGCTTGCTCTGGCCAAGAGCTCCTTGTGAAACTTGCTCCTTTTCCCTTGACCATCTCGGTGTCAAAAGAGCGTCAGGGACTCCTCCCAGGTTAGTAACCATCTTTTCGTGATCCCATCGAGATCGTGGGGCTTACTCGCGCAAGGAGCTTCCAAGTCTATTCATCCTTGAACCTCGCCGCCGGCATCAGGGTCTCCAACCAGCCGCAGAGTCAACAAGCATCATGTCCGCTCCGCCTACCCTCATCGAAGGGGTCCTTGTCACCGAACGAGACCGCCGTCTACTATCTTCAAGCTCAATCCATCAAGGGCCGGGCCGCAACTATAATAAAGAACACATTTTCAACACATCAATAGCATCATAACCCAATGCTAACACAGTGGCCTTTTTTCCTCTTAACCTTTGGCTGCGCAGCTGCCTGCAGTTATTGAGTCAAACCTAGCCGCATTATCATGAAAAGTTAATCCTCTCATGGGGTATATAGTCAGCTCTAACCTCCGTACTGGGATGAGTCAACAGGAGGGTGACGGCGAGAATCAGTGAGAGTAGAGCTTGAATGCGACATCACGGTCAATTGCCAAACTTTGGCTGTACACATCAACTTTGAACACAATGGAGACCGCCGTCAAACCATCCGAAACGCCCATGCCATCGCCTCGGTTGATGGGCACGTCTCCCGAGATGATATGAAAGAAGTCCAGCAGGCCGCCTACGCCATTATCCAGTCCTTCAGTGCCTTCAGGCCTCTGTCTCTGTGCCAGTTTAACGTCTTGCTGTTCTACAACCGCACTCTGGCTCTGCCAGCCCATCTCATGACTCTGAAATATCAGATGAAAAAGGCCGTTGATGGATGGACTTGCGCTTGGTCCATTGACACTCTACAACTGGCGCCTAGCTCAAAGCTTGGCTGTGATGATGAACCCCCATCTTCACCCGACGCAAAGGCTAAGCGTTATAGAGGAGCGAGGGTACATCCCTCCGACGAGCTTCATTCTCGATGGTAGCCATGGATACTGGCATCATGATGACTGGGAGTCTCTGCCACTATATCGCTCCCTTGACCCACCAATCGGCCTCCCCGTTCATCTCCTGAGAACGTACGCATTGCTGCCACAGGGCGGACCTCCCGGATATGAGTTGGATTGGGAACCGGCCCAGGCGGCTTGACAGCGTTAAGAGGCCGACACAGGGGCTCCAATGCCCATGTCGCGGCAGCCGCCGCCGGGGTGCTCGACTTGACCGCGACAGCAGCTCTCGGATACTTTGCTCTCCAGCCCCTCCCGACTCTATCCTAGAGTCCCGGGGACGGCTCGTGTGAGAGGCACAAGCTTTGGAAGAATTGGCATGACGGAAAATGAGAAGGCCAGGAACCGGGCGGCGAGGAGGCAGGTTTCAAAAGACACAGGTTCCGGTAGAGATTAGAGGAAACGACAGAATGAAAAGATAGACCTGCTCAAGATTAATGGGACTGGATGGAATATTTGATGATGGAAGCGGCGAGCGAGTGTGAAATGTCAGGTCATGGGCATGGTCTTCTCACCACAATGAAACCCTCAACAGGCTTATATATCTCTGGGCACCTTACAAATGAACTCGTATTCGCCGCAAGAGAACTCGCAGGCTTGTAGGACCACGCTCGCTTGACGGCATGGCTAAGTGTCACAAAGTCCCAAGGCACCGTCTTCGGGCTGAGGCATTGCACCCGTGGCAAAGTAAGTGAAGGGCCAAAGATGATGCCACCTCCGTCAAACGTTGTGTGTGTGTGATACGTGCGCGTGGAAAAAGGCATGGGCACGACCCGGTCGCCAGCGCCTAAGAGTGAGAAGGTGCATAGAGATCCAGAGACGACACCCGGATCGAAATCACCTACCTCTCCGCAGCCTCGATGCTCCAGTGCTACCCCACTGGTATTGATCAAGCCGACCAGCTGTGGTAGGTATCCTCACTGGCTGCGTTATGACCAGCAAAGGGCAAGGACAAGTAGAACCTCTCTTTTCTTGTCCGGTCTCATGTCTGAGAACTGCAAGAGGCGATTCATACGTGACTGTGCTCAAGCAATATGACTCTACCGTGCGTGCAGGCCTTAACCGCACTTTATTTTCCCGTCACTGCTGCCAATTTCCACCTCAAGTGCGCAAGCCATAGTATACATAGCCAGCAACCACACTGTCCAAGCCCTCCCCACCACCCAACTCTCCATGGCGACCAGAGACTTGTCTGAATACCAGAACAGTGGCCCTTGGACCCTCGGCTGCTAAAGATCTGAGAACAAGTGGCCTTCTTTGTTTTATCAGCCATCGAGCACAATCGAACCGTCCTTCTACCAACCTGTCGCCTCGCTCCCAACGTGCGGCCATCATGCAGCTTCCCGTCAACCCAGCCCTAACCTCGCACAAGACGCCCAGGTTCTACCACATACTTAATCGGACTCTTTGCCGTTTTTCTGTCTCGTCCTTTTTCTCTCTTTCAACATTCTCACATCTCCGACGAGTGTGGCCTCGTCAACATTCTCACCTCCCTGACATCTCCTCAGGTCGTCGTCCTCCAGCATCCCCCCCACATCCACAACGGTTCCCCAGCTTCACAGGCTGCCTGAACGATGAACACTCGCGCGAAAGCCAAGGGGAAGGGTAAGTCTGGGAACCCTGTTCCATCGGAAATGTCACGCGCCCCGACCGGACCAAAGGGCGCGCAGGCTGATTTACGTGTCGAAGACGATGCCAGGCCTTCCAAGGGCAATGAGCCCTCCAAGAAGCCGGCACCACGCCGCAACCATGGTGTGTCGGCTAGATCCAGAGCCATGGCTCAGTCGTTAGCCAGTGATTCGCATCACGAGGAACCTTGCGGGCCTCTGGGTGCCAAACCGGTAACCCCCTCTCCCATGCAGCATGTTGACAGTACACTGATGCCAACAGAATCCTGTCCAGTTGGCTCAGGACGATGCCGATAGTTTCGGTGACCCTTCATTCCCGCTCACCCTCATGAACAAGCTCGGTGCTATCACTGACGACACACTCAACGCCATTGACCAAGCTGATGATGATGCGAAGCTTGATAACTTCTTCCGGGCTCATCCGAGCGATAGCTCGACCACCAGTGGCGATGATGACGACGTCATCGAGTTGACCAAGGCCAGAAGCAAAACACCGCAGCACTCGAACCGAATGGCCTCTCGTCCCAAAGCAAAGGCTTCGTCGACGAAAGAGTCCACCAGCGGGGTATGTATTCCAGCGTGTACGTTTGGTAATCGAATGGTGTCTCATCCATACAGGATTCTGCTGCCACAGATCCCATCGTCAATAGCTTGCCTTGTGTCGAGTGCGCCAAGAAGATGTGCAAGAGTCCGAGTCACCTTTGCGAGAAGCAAGACACCAACACTTGTAAGTCTCGCTGGCAACTTTTCCGCCTGCATACTCACGAGTTTCGGTAGCAGCAAAGGCTTGCAAGTCGTGTGCCAAAAGCAAGAAGCCCTGTAAGAAGGTTTGTGTGTATTTGATTCTGGTAGAGCATCTGAACTGAGTGTGGCCATCCATAGATCAAGAAGAACCTGCGAGACACTGCTCGCTCTGTTGCCAACGCGTCATGGGGAAAGCATTGTGGCTTGGATCTGGTCAGTCTCTATCTCAAGTTCCCATGCCTCTTGTTAATCAGACATAGCCCGAGAACTGGAAGATCATCAGTGAAAAGCTCAGAGAAGGACTCTCTGAGAAAGATGACATCCCGGACATCATGAAACTGATCAAGGAGCCAACTGACAACAACCTGATTCTCACCACGCTGAAGAGTATTCAAGAGTACAACGCGGAAGTCTTCCGCCGCAACAATGCCAAGCAGGCGCTGATCGACCAGAAGGTAGACATGGTCTTGGCTGCTGTGCACAGCGTGATGTGTGATAAGGGCAAGGACGGAGAAGAATACGAGGATGAGGACGAGGACGAGGATGAGGACGGCTGAACCGATCATTCTGGTGGGCCATGATGGGCACTTGGCACACTGTTCTTCTTACTTTCACATCCGCTCATTGACCCACCCTTTCCGTCACTCCTTGATATTTTCGGAGCCCAATTAAACACACACATGCACATGATAAGCCCATAGGCTAGCTAGACATGCTAAAAAAGTGACATCATCCCAGTCTTTGGCGTACTTCTGCTGCAAGAGCAGATGCGGCTCGTAGTATTGTTGGACCTGGAGCGGTGAGTATGTTAGAATCCAAGGTCGCAAGGAGATCTACGACGTGCACTTGTACCTACGAAAGATCCAGGATCGAATAATAATATACTGCGTCTTTGTCGTTCATCAATGTCTGTTTGTTGGACCCCGTACCGGTGCCGAGTCGGTGCTCACGATCGGGCCCGACGTGATACTTGGATGCTGATCCCGCGCCGGAGCTCAATTGAGTTCCAGCGCATTTGATTCAAACAACAAGCACTTGATGCTGCTCTGGGTATATTAAGAGCTAACATAAATGGGAAAGGTAGATATATATCAAAGCCCGTGACGGGGCCGGATCGGTGCTCAGTGTCGGATCCGCGATTAAGCCTGATACTGGTGCCGATTTGATCGGCAAATTAGTCTCTGCATAGCTATACTAATGTACCATACGGCTTTTGAGGTAATTAAGAGCTACGGTTATGTTGCAGGCTGTATTACTTATAACTTTGGCAGAGCTCTTCTGTTCGAGGGAGAAGGTTGATAATTAGGTAGGCTGAAGCCCCGTGGCGGTGCCGCGCCGGTGATTACCGTCGGATCCGATATGACATTAGGCCGGTACCTGGTTACTCTGCTGGTTGCGTTCTATATAGCTAGAACATCTGGGCATCCATACTGAGCACTAACTAGGGGAATCAGAGTAGCTCAATAGAGTAGCATATGGTTGCACATCCGAGGGCCATTTATAAAAGAAGTGTTAATATGCTTACAAACTCCGGAGCACAAAACACGAGTGCCGGGTAAAAGCTCAACTTTTGACCTGGCGTGTGTGATGACTATAAACTCGTGGCCCAAGTTTAGGTATCGAAGTCCCATCACGGGCCCGAATCGGTGTTGATGGTCGGGCCCGATAGCAAAGCGTTACACCAGTGCCAAGTTGATATGCTGGTTTCTCTCCCTATAGCCAGGTAGCATCGCTATAGTTACAAAGAACATCACCGAGATCGTTTAGTCTCTCCACAAACTCAGACCGGGTGCCCGGTGATTACTGTATTCCCGCGGTCCATGTCCAAGGATTGAGGAAGCCCCATGATGGCACTCCGCATCGGGCCCGATGTGGAATCCTTGGCATCCCCTCGCCCGCCAGCTGGCTCTGTTTCTCAAGAGTAAAGTTGAGCAGACTTACCAGGACCGCTCCTGTAGCAGCTGGAATGCCTTTGACCACACCTTTGGTATCTAATGGGTGGTCCATCAGCACACAATCGCCAACGTCACTTTCCAAGGTCATGAGATGGGATGGATCATGGGTAGCTTGTCGCACATAGGAAGACTTCATGGTAAAGCACGGGTATCAAACTATGAACAGTACAAATGAATCTTGTTGCTTCCGAGCAAACAAAGAGAGTAGAATTAGACCAAAGACCAAGACCCAGCATCACCCCAACACCGCCTCAACGCGTAAACAGTGACCAGCAAGCACCATGCATCGCTAGACCAAGACCATGTTTTTCAGACTCCAAAACCACAACTCCAATCCCATCCAACCGGCATCAGGCCAAACGATCCCTCGGATGGCTCCTCTCCTCCGAAGATCACGCGTCATTCTGCCAAAGTCAGTATTTGCGCATCAGCAAAAAGTGGCAACGACGAACCTTTGCAGCCTTCCACTTCCTCACCGCCCCAGGGCAGATGTGCCGCATCTTGGATGCGGGCTCCTGGGTAGAGTCGTGAGCCGGAAAGCCCACCCACTGCGTGGTATACACGATCTGTCGGCCGATCTTTTCTTCGGCCAAGATCTTATAGACCTTCCATTGTTCAGTCCAGTGGCACTGGTTCTGCCACCCATCATGTCCCAGTACCGGTACAATATATCTGGGATGAGTTCTTGGAGATCCCACTCAAGGAAATCCGCTGGGTGCCACCGTCCCACGCAAAGAACACCCCACCTGACGGTGAGCTTGACCTCACACCGTTCCGTGTCCACTGTGTGAGCGATGATGTTCACACAAGTACCCTTCAAAAAAGGGTATTTGCAGATCGCTTCGGGGTCAGTCGACATGACATGAATGAAAGGGCAAGGTGGCATTGCTGCTTGAGGAGATGGTTTTGAACGTACTTGTTTCCATGGCGGTGGAGGTGACGCTTGGTTGAAGATGTGGGTTGACGGGAGCAGGTCGCGATTGGAAAGCTCAACGGTTCCTGGTTAAGAAGGAATTGATGGAAGTTGATGGGGAGGAATCAACCGTCAATTGAGAAGAAATGGATTGATGGAAGTCGATGGGAAGGAATCAACGGGGGAGGGGACGCTATTTATCCTTCACAGGACAACGGCGAGATGACTTGCTGCAGCGAGGGCAGGCTGCTCAGGGAGGCGGCTCAGAAAACCAACAACTTGGTCATCTTCTTCTCTTTTTTTTTCGGTGGCGTTTTCTTCGTTCAATATGAGACTGTCGCCAATGCAGACACTCGGAAAAAACAAAACTGTTTGCAGCAGAAGCTCCCCTGCGGATGGGACAGGGGTCTGGAGCGTCTGGACCAGGATGCCCTTGCCAGCCATGTAGCATCACGTCGTGAAGCTTGATTGATATCTTCTTTTTTGCTTAAACGACATCTCTTTGCCTTGAAGATTGTGCGTCGAGACAGCTGTTCTGCAGCGAGCGGCTTGTCAAGTGTCACGACGCGTGACCGGCGGTCCTGATGTCGTCGCCCAAACCCTGCGGCTCTGCAGACAGTGGCGTCCGGTCCAGAACATGAATGTCATTGCAGTAGGCACATACTTCAGCCATTGACGCAAGACCATTGGAGTCTTACCAAGAGTCTTGCCCTGGCTCAATCTGTCCAGCCATGGTTGTTGCCGTTCCAGCAAGCCACCAGCTCGGAACATAATCCAAAATAGGAATGGGATGATTGTCAAATGCCCAACCACGAGGGTGAAAGAAAACACGTCTGGTCTGGACGTCGAATCTGTATGGGGCGACCGTCGGTGTTTTCTTTCACCCAAAGCCGGCGTCTCGCAATCTCTGCCAGTCTGGCTCATTACCCCTGGCGATCGGCCACGCTGTTTCCCTGATGGGCAAAGATTGGACAGCTTGTCAATTTCGTGGCGTCTGATTCAACAAACCCCACTTCTTGCCTGGGCCTGTAGAAATGACCTCGCCAAGACACGGGATAGTTGCCAAGACACAGCTGGGTAGCGTCCTCCGCCGAAAGATCCGGAGGCCCAAAAAGTTGGGTACCCAGGGACTCCCCCGCCCGTCAGTTCCCAGAGACTCTTCCGGATGGACCCAAGAACGAGACAGATGCAACCTTGACACATGCAGGCGTGCACAGAGCATGTGTGTGTGTCGAATTATGCATAGGTATTGAGAGGGGGCGGTGTCACGAACACCCTCTAAGCCAAACGTTGATGGTGCGCATTCCAGATGAAGTGAGGATAGCTGATGCGACAACACTGGCAGTGGAAACTCATGAGTGCCATCGTCTCTTTTCGTAGATATTGCCAGCAAGGCGCAAGATAAGATACGGCATCACCGCCCTGGTCATGCAACTCTGTGGTGGAGTATTCAGCCCTGTGGCGTGGGTGGCTCCCTGTCATGTCCGCCACGTGCATCGGGTCCGGTGCGGAAATCCGACTCGGCCCCGATCCGGGGCCTTGGTCACAAGTCCAAGGCAAAACGAGGGCTGGCGGTCATAACAGTGACGGCTGTGGCATGAAGTAGTTTGATGGAGGATGAATGGCATATGACCATTGGCCCAACACTGCAAAGTGACCAGGCGATAGAGCCATGCACTACTAATCCACTGAACCATGGGCCGGCCGGGTCCGACGGCAACCTCCGACCCGGGGCCAGCACGGTATCTGGGCGCCCCACTTGGATCGGAACCGCCACGGACTCCACCCCCGGGGCCGTGAAGCGTAAGGACGGGAGAAGCAATGCTGTCGAGGACGTGGATGGACCTTTGACAGACAGACGGGCTAGGGAAAATCGCCAATACTTGCACCAAGACTACACGGGAAAGCGGCTGCGATTTCAGGAACCCGCCTGGCAGGTTAAGGCGTTGACTTGCGCAGGAGTAGCACGACTGTAGTCTTGATATTCTGAGCCTACCTAGATTTTGTCGACCGAGGCCATGGCCAATGTGGGTGTTTTATCTACTACTACGCAACACAATGTGGGTGGAAGGTTGTTTCTAGTAGGTAACCAAGGTTACAATGTTGTGATAGTGGGTTTTGAAGCCGCGATTGTCTTCTTAAATTGTGACTCCATGCTTACAGGTGTCTCTAGATCAAAGCGTCATCTTTATCAGTGCTAAAAAGAAAGTGAACTATTCAGACGGGTTGAGGTCTTATTCACCTCTACATTATTGACATGCCACGCATTCGTGAGCGAGATCAAACTGACGCACCTACCCTGAGGCTATTCTGACTCGTGGCTGGAGGTTGTGGCGGCTGTCACTCTACTCGTTATCTTATCGATATCGCCGCTATCTCGGGCATTGTATTCCCCCGCCCACCAATCACAGTCCTAGTGCGCCGACCATGGCTTAGTCTCTAAGTCACGGGGCCTTGTCGAGGTGAGCAATAAAACCTCTCCTCTTCAACCACTTTTCATCGCGCATCCTTTCTCCGACTCATGGTCCCAGACAAGCACGAACCACTTCTTCATCCTTGGTCCCAGTAAGCCTGTTTTGCTCGAGTGAACAAATGAGATTGCCTCCCTGGTTAACAGCCTGAGGCAAGAGTTGGCCGATAACACTCGTCGATCTCGGGAGTTGGACGCTCGAAGACGTTCTGGCAACGTCTTTCACCAAGTTGTAGAACACCACTACAACGTTGAGAGACAAAGAATTGCCGATGCGGTGGGTCAGAATGCTCTCGCATTGACGCGCTGGACCGACATTCAGCAGAAGCTGCTGCAAGCAGAGGCTCGGGTTGTCCACATGGTGGAATCACTGGAGAGGGAAATAGCGGAGCTCGACGCTCATTGATGCGAGGATGCTTGGTCCAAGGGATTGACGGTGGGCTTCTAGGTTGGCGTTGCTTTTGGATCAACCATGGCGCTTCTGGGAATCAGTGGATACATGGCGCACAGAGCATGGAGTACATGACTATTTGGACAGGCAGGGAATGTGCACAATCTGGTGAATGGTGTTTGAGCTTCTAGGACAGGTGCAAGATGTTGAGAAGAGACCCCCAGGTGACACAGCAACCTCTCTATTTCCTTGATTTGCATCCCTCCGCATGCATCATCGTCACTTTGCGTATTTGGCTTTCTTCTCTATAGCTCCAATGCACAAACACTAACTATAGTAACGTTCCAAAAAAGGATAATCATATCCATCAAGCTATGCTAGTAATCTCCTTAAAGTCCCTAGGGGATTGCACTGCACTCGCACGAAACCACAGTTTGGGCACAGCCTGAATCGAGCCAATCTCAGGGCCCTTTCATTTTACGCACTGTGTCCCCTTGAAAGCGCGGTACGAACTGGGGCGCGTCTGCAAGACTCTCCATTCTGCGCACTGTGCTCGTATGGACGCCTCATATGAACGCCTCATATGAGAAGCAAGACCTATGATGCATTAATTATAGCAGCAAGCAAGCACACGTGGAACAGTTCCCATCCAGAGGACTACTCAAGCCTTCGTGCAGACAATTGGACCAATAACTATAGTTGACGCAGTTCAGGAGCAACAGACGATTGGGACCCCGTCAGAACCATGAAGCATTTGAAAAAGGATGGGCCAATAAGATGTTCCGAAAAGTGCTGAGCGTTTATTGGCCAGCCCAGGCTGCACGTGACACGTAACACAGCGTCGGGAGATGCAACACACCAACAACGTTGTTTACTTGGCGTGAATCTCGCGTCTGACAATCCCGCTCTCGATCTATGAGCCTCGTTCGATCGTCTCCACTATGTAGACTTTGTTTACACGGCATCGGGACACGGCATAGCGCGTACGACGCGCATCAGTTACCCCCGAACCTCCCCCTGACGTGTGCGACATGCCAGGCAAGAAACTGCCCTTCAAATGTGGCATTTGCCAGAAGGAAGCCTTTTGGGACGCCTACAAGCAGAGGCGCCATGTTCTAACGCACACTGGCGCGCCTCACCCCCTGATAAGCCGTCCAAAGTCGGGCGCCCGAAGCCTCCAGGCGCCACACTGCTGACCGTCAACAGTCCAAGGGTACTCGGGCCGTCAGCAAAAGCGAGAGAGAGCGAGACAATCAGAGGTCAATGGAGAAGCTTCTTGAGTCTGCCCATGACAAGGCCGAGTTTATAAAGCTCGTCAAGCACATACAGGATCTGAAGCACCCGGGGCCACCCGCGTTTCGGTTCAAGGGCGGACGATTCGAGGCCGGTCCTCTCCAGGACCAGGGCTACAAGGAAGGCATGCCGGCATTCTTCACAGAGCAGGGGCGTCTTAAGCAGCGCTTTGAGTGGATTATGATGTACCCTGTCGACCGCCGTGTGTCTAACAGACTGGTGGCAAGGCCACAAGGCCACCATCCGCGTTGGCCAGCAAGATCGGGCCCTGCGGCTCAGCCCTTTCCCAACCGGAAATGGGCCCCGGCAAACCGAGAAGACATCCCCTTCACACCTCTGCAAACGAACATGTGGATCCCCGGCAAATACCCCGACTGGATCTGCCCGGACGGATCGGACGGCAACTCGGAGGACCCCAGCTTAGTTCGGGAGGATGAAAGGCAGTGTGACCTTTCCATCGGCTCGTAGATTTGCGACTGCATCAAGACACGGATACCACAGGATCCAGTGCCATTGGTGGTGTCAGCGGGCGACATGGGAGAGGGCACGGTTGCCCGACGGCGTTACAATGTCGGCGACATTCTTAGAGAGCTTGTCGGCGAGTTGGTGCCACTTGACTCCCATCAGGATGGCTGGGCAGCTGATCTTTGCCGAGACGGCGAGTCTGGCAAGCCCGTTAGGTGGTGTTCGGTCTATCCGCTATTGCATGGGAACTGGGCCCGCAAGATAAATCACTCTTGCTCCTTCAACGTTGTCTTTGAGTCGATGAGGGTGTCGCAGAGATGGAGAGTCATGCTCCGCGCTGTGAAGCCCATCGAGGTCGGGGCCTGGGTGATGGTCAATTATGGCCAGGGATACTGGGAGGGCTCGGGCATGAAATGCCTGTGTCGTAGTGACAACTGCTGGGCCGGGAGGGGCAATGAGGAGGAGGCCAAGACTCTGTGAGCCATGAAGCCCCGATCTAAGATTTCTGGTGTTCTGGGCTCTGTTCAAGTGGGAGTTTCTGGTCTCGCACGGAGTTGGTACTTGAAAGAAGAGAACAAACGATGAATCAAAATACTTTGGCTTCCCTGGCACCCATTTCCCGTCCTCGCTCCCTGTTGCACATAGATCCATATTCTGGCAGCTGGCTTGGGGGTCGAACCGAATGAAAGAATGGGGCGGTGGAGAGCAAGGCATCGGCTCGCAAGCTCCATCAGATCGGTACTCTGGTGACCTGAAATCACAAACATCACATCCGGTCTCGCTAGTCTCAAGCTGATGGCTTTTGGTAAGGAAGGTCCGATAGGGCGCCGTGCTGGTCTCAAGGAATCTGAGTGTGTGTGAGGGTATTTGGCGGCTAGATCCTTTCTTGGAACGTTGACGGGGGCGATAGAATTTACCAGTCAATCAAGGCCCTTAAATCATATGAAATATGTTCTTCTCACAGCGAAAGCCTAAGAAGCGACAGACTTCGACGAGTGGCATGATTTACCAGATTTGGGGCGCCAGGATCTTCTTCACGCCGTGACTTTTCTGCGACGCCGGAGTATATGGGCTGATGCAAGGTAAGGATACTCCCACTTAGATCGCATGGAAGGTCTTTGTATCTGAAGGGCAACCGTGAGGCCATTCGACCAGATATGGAAGCTTCCTGGCTGATGGCGGTTGGGGCATGTGCCCCCGCGATCCGGGTCGGATCCGGGTGGGGACGCGGGGCAGACCCACTAATCCCGGTGACTCTCCGTCGCCGCAGGTTACCCTAGGTATGCCGCATCGCCATCTGCAACGGAATTATCGAGGAAGGAGTAGATCTAGAAGACTACGATCATTCTTGAAAAATGGAGGGTCTATTCTTTTGTTCGACGGAGGATTTAAGTAAATTCTTATCCTCTCAATAGAATCGCTATTGTGCCGTTTTATCGTCTTCTTTTATTGTCTCGACCTGTCTTGACATGATATTTTTGAATCTAATTTAGCCATCATGTGGATGAAGAAATGCAACGGGTGAAGAGAGAGGCGTTAAATAGCATAAAACGCAGTAAGAGAATCATTCTATTTAGACGTTTGCTAAGTTACCAACGACGCCCATTTCCAGTACTCTCTTTTGCTTCCTCACATTCTCACCACACCATCTCTGACCGCTCACCCTGCTGCCATATCCATCTCATCCATCCACAGCGGGCGCCCGATAGCTCATAGGCATTGGGGTGCTGATGGTCTGGCAACTGCCTGGCATGGGTGCATTTATAAGCCCAAAGCTCGCCGCAGGGCACGAGCCCGCCGCCGGCGCCCCTGGAAGACACCAGCCACGCGAATCAGGTCATCCATCTGAGAGTTTGTGCAAAAGGAACTATAGTAGCAGCAGAGCAAGATGGACGCCAAGTTCAACTCAATGATCGACATCGTCAAAGGGTTCTGTTCCACGCACGGGAGAGGCGAAGGTATCAAGCAGGTTGACGAGATGCTCACCCGTCGACGGAGGATCCGATGATGCCGTACATGCCCTCGCCGCCGACGACGCCGCCAAGCATCCGGCCACCGACCCGGCGGTGTCATTGCCCACACTTACCCTGCTGTCCGCCGGCGCCCTCCGCCCCCGGTCTCTTCCGGCTCTTTCCGACCATATCCTCTTGGGTCGCAGCCTTTGCCCTGTGGGACGGCTGTCCTCCGATCAGAGAGACCTGTGGGGAGTCTTACCCCCCCTTCGAGTCGTGCTTTCGGATCCCACCCGACGGACCGATCACGAGATCTCGCGAGTTGCTGGCCGAGGCGCTCAAGTATGCGGCCGTCTAGGTACAATACAACTTCCACGCTGCGGTGGCGGGCACGGCAGGTAATCGGCAGGAGGTCCAGGTCAACAGGTGGCGATGAGCGTGCCCCCGTGAGAATTCCAATAATTACTTGAAAGTTAATGGGGTGGTCCCGGAATGAGATACAACAGTGAACGTTGTCGTCTCGATAACTAGGAGTCGTCCGCGAGTTGTCATGGCTGAAGAGGGGTTGTGCTTTTGGTTGTGGTGGCTGGCTGGCTCGCTTGGTTTGGCTTGGCCCCGGCCTCACTACGACCTGTGCGTCTCTCAAGGAAAGAGAGCCTTTATTACCTTCTTCGTGGCCCGCAAATGCCTGTTTCCCTTTTTCCTCCCGCATCTTGTCTTCAGTTTGCAGTGCGTGTGTTTGTGTTGTGTACTTTCTTGTCTGAATCTCTAAGTCCGCCGCCATGGATGATGCGCGATTCCGCCTTAGACGACGAGGCTGGGATACCCCTGCTGGGGTGTATTACCACACCCCCGTCGCGGGCGAACAGTTTCAATCCCACAGGCGACGTCTTCTCAACAACAAGCTTACCAGGTGGATCCTGTACGCCGTTATATGCTACCTTTCTGTCTCTGCTCTTCTGGCGCCCTTCATTCCACGCTCAGAACGACCGCCTATCGTAAACGTATACCCGGCCACGCCCATGCAGCCCGAGGCGGTCATGGCCGAGCTGCCCATCTACGACTCTCTCAACAGCGTTTGCCTCCGCCAAACCTTTTTCCTGCGCAACTCTACCTTTCTCAACCTCCCCTCAACATCTTAGGGGCTGGCCGCCGAAACATGCAGGGCATGTGTCTCCCAGAGCGGCAGATAGGAGCCATGTGGAGTCAAGAAAGAGGGTTGACGATGGATCCGATCGAGTACTCGTATTACAGAAGGAGGAAGGAGGAAGGCCTCCCATTGGCTGACGGTCTCGACTGGTACTACGAGGAAACAGGGAAGCAAAAGCCCACGATACACCATGATGACCTCGACCTAGACCAGCTCTGCGGGGACACGTCTGACCTCATGTTTGAAGCGTCAGGCAGGTTTATGGCATCGATCTGGGACTTGACTACGGGCATTGCGGACGCTGGTTTCGTCCATCTCAGGCTTTGGGCCTACGATCTGGTCATCCGAGAGCTACAGGACCGGAACGATGCCTCGCCAACAACAGCGGAGCATTCTGGGACACCATACACTATGGCAAGTCCTTGTTCCTCGCCAACCCCGGACCCTTCACCGCTGCGGACCCTCGCCTTATTCCAGCAAGGCTACGTCAAGGACGAAAGTCTAGCTGGCCTTGTCCAGGACCACATGGACCAGGTGTTCGAGTTCCGTCAACTGCTACAAAATGCAACCCAGAACATTGATCAGGTCCTCGACATCTCGCACCACCTCACCAAGGACGCCACTGGCGAGCTATCCCTGTGGGAAAGGGTTTTTGGCCCGGATCCGCAGACGGAGGCTCTCCGCGCCACCAAGGCCAGCATGGCCTTTCTCTCCAAAGTCAGACACAACCTGACTACAGTGTTGCATGCGGTGGAGGGCGTCATAGATGAGCATAAAGATATCCTGCGCGAGGAAAGCAGACTCTCGTCATGGGTTAGGCAACTCATCGATGATGGCTGCCTCGCCTCAGGGGCCGGGCCTGACGTCGAGGTTGGTATGGTCCGCCTGCCAAACAACACGGACAGCTTCCTCCTGACCGATAAGTTTCGCACCAATCTGTGGGCCGTCTACCGCCCAAGGTTAGAGAAGGAAAAGCTTGGACAGTGGTGCGTATATCCAGAGTGTCCGCCGGCGACAGGCGAGTCGATTCTTGTGAGGCTCCATATACCAAATCCTACCGATGCGCTTCAAGGTCTTGCGGGAGACTTGAGAGCTCTTTACAACGAAAAGGTTGCATTGCAAGAGCGCATGAAGAGCCGGTACGAGGAGCTTCGCAAGCAGCAGGGAAAAGAGGGGGAGGAAAGATGACTGAGCAAGCTGGTTATCTCCTTAGAGGCATCATAAGAGTAGGCTGGGACCCACGTGTCCATCAGGGAGGTGAAGGGCGAGACCGCGATAGGCTTTCTCTCCCATCTGGGACCCAGCTGAACTGAGGCCTTCGAAGCGATCCACTAGAATCCCCGACAAGAGGTGGGACGACCGCGCTGAGGCATGAGACTCCGCTAGAGATCGATGACGGTCTATTTTACGAAGTAAAGGAGGAATGTTAAAAAGCAAACAAAAAGGATCAGGATGAAGAGGATGAGTCTCTGAGCGGATGGCTGGAACACGCGGTCTACGAGGCTGCTGGAGGGACGGAAGGCGGCGGCAAGGTTGGCACGGCGTATAAAGGTGTGGCCTGCATATTGATGATGCCCTTGGTGGTGAGGGCGGCTCGGGTGATTCCGTGCCGGGGATGGTTCACGGCAGGGAGGCTCATGATGGGCCTCGGAGCTGTCACATCGAGGGGAGAGGGAAGTGGGTTCTCACGGCGATTGCTCCCAGCGAAAGAGGACTGCCTCTTTGTCGCGGCCTTTCTCGCACGCTTGGCTTCTACCTTTTGGCGAATCTTAGCGATGTCTTCGGGCTTGAGGGCATTGGGCTCAACCGGGTCGTCGGACATGGGGACGGATGTGATATCCCCAGGAGGTAGCACGCAATGGATGTTCGGGTCAGCAAGGGCCAGAAAAAGATATCAGGGAAAGGCCTTACCACTCAGGGAAAGGCAAAACGAAGCGAAACAACTGACACGCTTCAGAGTCGGGACAAACAGGGAGAACGGGCGAAAGGGGCGGGCTTGTTGCCCCTGGGAGAAGGCCGCCATGCACGCGACTCACCCCGTTGAAGTAAAAACATCTTCCGTCAACTTCAAGCGCCTCCTCTTCTTTTTTCCCGGAAGAATTCTGCACCAGACTCAGCTCCAAAAGCCTCGTCACCGGTCTAGACAACGATCACTCATCCACCCAATACTCATTCACACTTCAACCATCACGACACACCACACTGATTCATCCCACGTCATGGCCGACCCAGTCATCATGGCCAGAGTCGCATACTCGACTCTGGTCCTTTTCTTCGCCCTCTGGCTCGGCCACTTGACCCATGAATCCCAAGGCAGCGCAGTTGCTGTTGTGGCAGAGCCTTGGATTGACACTGGCTGGCCCGTTGAGCGTGTATGTGCTGCCCCCCGTCTCATCACTCGACTATTTACTAACACACAGATATTGCAGACTGAAATTTGGCGCCTCCATGTGTGCCACGCCCACCGGCAGCTCCTTCAGCGCGATCCCTACTCGGCCCCAAAGCCTCTCAATGCCAGCCGAGACCTCGACGCCACAACGAGCCCTTTTACCCAGAGTCTCTGCCCTCTTCTTCTAGCTACCTATGACCTCATCGAGTGGTCAAGGTTGTCCTTATAGCTACCGCTAACGAGACTAGTGAGGAGCTCTCGGTCGGACGCCAGGCGTCGGCATGGTGGCTAGAGGAAAAAGCGATGTTGGAAGGCGGCAAGAAAATTAGTATTTTGTGTGTGTGTGTGTGTGTGAGAAGAAAAAAAAAGAGAGAGGTGTGATGAGGATGAAGAGGGAAGAGAATTCAAAATTAACATCGGGGGCGAGGAGCTGTATTTGTAATCATCCAAGGCTATGGTTCATGGGCATTTTTAAGGAATCCGAGGGTATGTCTCACGGACATGAGAATCGAGGTCAAGCATCATGATGCTTAAGATTTAAGGAGGTCATCACCTGGTGACTCACCTGCTGTTAACGCCACATGTATGCATGCAAGCTTGGCCTTGCCGAGAGACAGAGGTCGTGACTATGGCGGGCTGCTAATGCATCTACTGCTGCGAGGATCCAAACCGTGGCGCGGTGGGCTGGAAGGGGGTGGCCTCGTGCCTAGGGGTCCTCGAGGTGGATAGAAAGGTGACATGGCCTGAGTGTGCCGAGGCACATCCGTCATGGAAAGAGGCCGACAGCGGTGATGAGAACTGTCAGGTACACGATATTATGGCCGTGACGCGAGCCCTGGGGCCGCCTCGCCTACCAGAGACATACCACGGCGGTGGCGGATGGGCCCAGGGGCAGAGGGGGTGCCGGATCTCGCCCGAGCCTGAGCACGCTTCGCTTCGATCCAGCATACCACCTGGTAGATAGAGCCAAAGTGCCTCACCAGAACCCCAGACTCTACGGCAACGAAAGCATCCCACTTCTTGATCTCGGACAAGAGACTCGGCGCTTTTCGGCGTATTTGGCTGGTTTTCGGCGCATTGTCAGCTGAATCTCCTCAGTTGACTTCAACATTGACTCACTGCGGAGGACAGAGCCAAAGTTCTGATCGTATCGCAAGTCTAGACCGCTCCTGGACCAGATGTCGTTACGAAGATCCCTCTGGTGGCGAATCGCCATGTCTGGGGTTATCTTGCGCTCGCAGAGGTTGAGCACCAGGATTTACTGGAGAGTTGTGCACAGCTAGTGACGGCTTGTGGCCCGACTACAGTAAGAAAGTGACCTTGAGAGGGAAAAGATGTTAGAGAAAGACGGGGGAAGATGGAGGTTGGGGAAACGTCGCAGCTTACTAACAGACATCTGGTTGAGCTGCATGTCATGATGTGGCATACGACGACTTGTCATCTTGGTCGGAAGAGGCGTTACCAGCTCCGCGACGAACTATTCATCCCGCGCTAGATGCTAGCTAATGCAGGTACCCAAACAGGACCCTCGCCCTCTACCTACACGTCATAATCTGCGCCGACGTGGGCCTGACGGGGGGACTGTGGTACCGCTTGTACGGGGGCACCGCCCTCCTCGACGCTCCTCCTGTCGGCTTGCGGAGCAGCGCGGGCTGAAGGCACATTAGGGGATGAGGCTCTAAAAGAATGGCGTTGCCATGGAGACTGTTCTCACAAGGAGAAGCTTTGACGAATCAATAGTTCTCACATAGAGATTATTCGCAAGAATGAGCCTGACGAGGGAAATATCCGCCCCGGCGCTTCTTATCGCATCGAGAGACACACACTCACGGAGATGTTTTCGACTATTACGAATCCACAAGGTTGAAATCTAACAAAGAGCTCAGCCCCAACAAAGGATGCTGTCACAAGGACAAGTGTCTCAAGGAACAATTGTCGAACAACATCATGAGGGTTGATTCTCTCGAGGGGAGGCCGACCCAAAGGCCACCAGAAGGGCAGTGATTCAAAAAGACATTCTCCTATAGAGACGGGATGCCCCGAACACGTTCTTAGGTAAGGACTCTGAGAAAGATAATGGCCCCAAAAGGCGGATTCTCCAACAAGGAGATAAAAGATCTCACGTAGAGACAACTCCGCAAAGAGATAGCCACACACGGTGATCGCGTATCGCACAACGACACCCTCACCAGAGGGAATACTGGAAGTCAGGGCAGCCATGGCCGCGTTGAAAAAAAAAACATGTTCTCGGGGAACAAGTTAACCAAACTGAATGACTCACAGGGAGGTGTTGTCGCAGAAATGCGTCTTCAGAAGAGATATTCAGAAAGGGGTTAACAGAGGGGAAAAGAGAAGCACAACAATGAGTCAGTGTCCGACGCTGGGTGGCTAAGCCAGCATCATTCCCAAGGCCCATTCTCAATGACCCCGGGACGGAGGGATAAAGGGAAAGAAAAGAGGCCAGGGGCGGAGGAGGAAGCCTTTTGTTGACACGATGCTGAGAAATTGACAATCTCAAAACCGTGGGTGCTGATGGGGCGTGGCCGTATGTGGCCCAGGGAGGAGGCTTCTGTCAGTGGCTGGACTTTCATCAGTCTGTTGGCAATAGGTGTGTGATAAAAGGACGGCAATGGGCAGTCTACACATTGGCAAGAGAGAAGACACGGGAGAAAAGGAGAGAGGCCGGTCGCGGGAGAGCCTGGACATTCAGCCGCACCTGACCGTACTTGGTTGAAATGTATACGTTCTAGCCATGATAGCCACTCTGAGAACCACCACGGGTCGAGTTTGTGTTGCCGCTGCGTGGGAGAATTGCCACGGCGAGGGCCTCTAATCGCCGCAAATCACCCACACATTATCCCGCTGTTGTCAGTGGGAGGGCTGCCTGCCGCAAAGGATAAATTCGCGACGCAAGGACAGAAGGAGACTAGCATGTTTCCTAATGGCGGCGTTGAAGTTGTTGTGTCAGGTGCAGTAGTTCTTTATTCTCAAGCTTCAGTGAGGGCACAAACGGGCACGAAAGACTTCAATACACAGTGAATTCAAACTCAACTACACGCATCCCTAGCTGCCTTGCCCTAGCCTTGGTCCCTGCCGCTGAGCTTGCGCGCCAGGCTTTTCGGGTACGACGCAATGCCCCCAGCATTGGCCAACTCCTTGCGCATCTCCATCCTGGCCTGCATTCTCAGCGGCTCCGTCTCCCAGAAGTGGTGTGTTTCACCAGCCTGCTTGTGCTTTTCCGTGGCGACCTGCAGCGTCTGGTAAACGTCGACGATGTCTTTGAGCATCTGGTCTTGAAGCGCGAGGAATGCTGTGGCAGCGGCCTCCTGTGCTGTTGCTGGCTGTTGGAACCTGTACGGAAGACCTGGAAGCGGTTGAATCAGGGGATGAAGGGGCAGCTTGGTGGATTCACTCCCAATATATTCTTCAAGCTCAGCGAGTGCCCTCGGGCTGTGCTGGGGGTAGTAGGCCCGTATCTGGTCCTTGAGGCTCGAGTCGACGGCCAATCTCGCGAGAGGTTCTTGGTGTTTGTCGGGGATCAGGGTAGGATCCATATCATCAACGTTGGACTGTGTATCGACCGTTGGCACATGGCTGAGGCTGGAAACATGGTGAACGTGTGCAGGCCGGGCTTGATCGAGTGCAGCACCCAAGACTGCCGAAGGAGGGGCTTGTTGATGCGACGGCTGGGCCTGAGATGAACGGTGCTGCAGCCTCTACTGGCTCATCATGTTGTCTGTTTCTCGAGCCGGCTCAAGTGATTATGATTGACCAGTTAAATTAGAGGAGAGAAGAGTAAGCATTAAGTAGAAATCATAGAGGGAAACCAAATCCTTTCGAGAGTGTCACTGAGGCATGAAGCCATCGTCAGGTGTACACGTAAGGGGCACGCAGAGCTGCCCCCCATCAGCTTCACCGCTGCCACCACCAAAGTCCGCAGTTTATGGCCCTCTCTGAACCCTTCTCGGCACCTAATGCTTGACTAGGGTGACTGGTCATGACCGGGAATCAATACAATATCAGGAGCACGGGCAATGCAGCAGTAGAAGGTGGCTGTCACACTGTGATCGGATCGATTGTGAAATCGAGGACTTGCATTCCCGGTTTACCAACCTTTCCCAGATTTACTCCCAAAGCCACCGAATCCGGCCCGATTAACCCACCACTGGCTTCCTCCCATATCACTCCTCTGGCCACGACAAAGAAAGGGCCATTACCAACGATGAAAAACAAAAGTAGAGCGAACTGGGGGAGGAGGTCGAAGATGAGAGACGTGACCGCAAGTCTCCTCGCCGTGGTTAACGGACACAATCTGGGGAGAGACGCAGAAAAGGGGGTTTTGAGGGTTAACTAGGCTTGCAGGGTGTGTGGTAGAATCGAGTCCTAGTGACTTCTATCGCAAAGTATTTCGCCTATTACGTGCTTCCACTGCCTGGTGCTTCTTTTCGCCGCCTCTTTGCTGCTGGGGAGGGTGGTCTTTCTGCCAATTGCCTTGGCGCATGCTCGTTTAGCTCCCCACCCAACACCAACGGAGGCGCACATTGTGCCTCGTCAGCATGGAGGGAGGCATTATGTTTCTAGAGCTTCATTAATAATAATAATATATAGAAGAGGGAGGCATAACTTATAATATATTTTATGCCTTTTAAGTAAGCACTTAGATTCCTGATTATACTAAAACTGCGGGTAGGATTATATCCTACACCTAGAATACGATAAATATAAACCCTAGGAAGCTCCTAATCTATAGTAATATTAATGAGATAGGCGTAGAGATACCTATACCGAGCCTTCCTTACCTTAGCATTTATGCCGCATAACGTAGCGGCAATGGCTTAGGAGTCTAGTAAGGCTAATAGTAGTTAATATAATAAGTTATAATAAAGGAATGCGAAAAAATTAAGTAAGATAAGAGAAAAAAGGACATATAGAGGAGGTCTGAGGTGGCATCATCCTCTTGTCTCTCGATGGGCGGCGGGGACGGCGAACTTGGCGGAGGAGGAGGAGCAGAGTCGGGCCATTCCATCTCGGCCCAATTGACTTCACTTGGAACTGTCTATGGTTCCGGCGATATGGTGAAGGTGAAGGCTATGATTTATATAGAGGTTCTGGGGGGTCCCGCCATTTTAAAAATTCTTTTATGTCCTAGGTGGCCATCTTAGTGTTGAGGAAGGAGCGATCGGGCGGGCATACGCCACACCAGGAGCCCATGAATGATGCACAGCTGTACACACATATTCATCGAACCAACATACTGAGAAATAGACACGAGTAGGACGGGGCCATATTTGGGAAATGTGATGTGTTTGGTCAAACAGTGCAAGTAAGTTGAATTGGCTGCGCCGAGAAATACATCATTCACCAACCTTCACTCACCAACCTCTCAGTACATAAATGAAATGGAGGGAGAATATTGGCTTGTTGAGTGAGCAAATTATATTTCTGAGCAATGAATCTACTTCTACTTGATCATTGCCCCCAAGTTTCGCCAAGGTCTAGCCTCTCTCCCATCATCCTTCTCAAACACCAAGAAAGCCACCAACCTGATCAACTCAAAGACGCTTGGGTCTTCAAGATCCGTATGGGACATGGCGGTATGCAGCTGAACTTGCCATCCCTCTGCCATATCAGATTCTTCCTCCTCAATATCCGCAAGCTGAAGGCCAAGCATGCCGCCAAACGGCTCAGGAACTTCGAAACACTCAGTCTTAGGGTGGTTATATATCATAGTCTTAAATAGACCAGTGGGATTCTGAGAGTAGCCACATAGCCTATTGTCGCCCTCGGTCCAAGACCCCTCTCCACCAAAAAGACGTTCGCAAACCGATAGAGGTATAAAGGTGCAAGGCTTGCCCATCAGAGAACAGCACTTACATACCCAAACATCAGTGCAATTCGGATCGCGCTCACACCGAATTTGAGTACTCGGTGTATAGCTAAACTTACAGACGTCACAAAAGGCCCCTTTGGGACCTTTCGCCAGCTATGCGTCACGCTCGGTTGGGCTCCAAAAAGGTTCAGTGATATCTGGGGGTCCATCACGGGTGATGAGGGTATATTCGGTGTTAAACTCTCTCATCACCAAGTCAACGTTATACTCCCATGTTGCCTTAGCAGGGGCAGGCCTGCTTTGCTCCCGACGTAGTACCCAGCGAGCCCTTTGGTTAATGTAGTCGGTTTCCAACTCCAAAACCTATCGAGTGGCGATAAAGGCACGCTTTTCAAATCCATTAAGCGGCCCAGTAAAAGTAATGCCCTCGAGTAGCTGGATAAGTGTCATCGCCTTCCGCCAAGGCTTGAGCACTGCCTCTCGACCCTCGGCAAAGGTTGGTGCTTCAATGCCTTCTTTCCACATCGAGCTGATCGTTCTCATAGACCCCATGGCAATTGAACAGGAGAACCATTTGCCCTGGTCCCGTCTGAAAAACTCAAACCGAACTCCAACAGAGTTGGCCTGCGAAAACTGTTGGAAAGGGCCCACGCTTGGCATTTGCATCCACGGGCGAGGGTGAGCTTGACCGTTCTGCATCACCTCAAATACAAGATAGCCGGTCAGGGGAGGCGTGAGATTGTGGAGGGCCAGCACTGTATGGTTGAGGTAGAATCGGAACATTTCTTGCTCGCCATCGGTACGACGCCAGAGAATTTGGTAAATGGCACCGGCGCTATTGGCATGCATGTTGATTGCGCATCGGTAGGTTGTGAAAGGCTTGAAGTCGGGGTCGTTTGCGCGGTGACGATAGCAGTAGATAGTAGGTGATATGTCTCGGAGGGATGAGCCAAACAGAGGACTGCACACATTGCACCCCGAACAAACGAGTCGAGGCCAACCACTGAGTTGTCTGGCAGTATCATGAGAAGCTTTGATGGGAGTATAACGCGACTTGCTCACTGCAAATGCTGGCGGGCTGTTACTAGACTTGATGAGTCCTTTGTGATAGGCGTTGAACATCGACACAGCTGTTTGTTCAGCCATATCAAGAACGATTCTTGCATTTCCTCCAATAGCCGAAGGATCAAGAAGAATGATGGGAATCATGTGTCGATGATTGGGAGGGGATCGTCTTGCCAGCACGTAGTGAGGTGACTGGTGTGCAACGGCTTCGCGATGGGCGGCTGCACGTCTATGCAACCAGGTGCTCTGGCCAGCATAGATCGCTAGATCCTCAACATTGGCGTGAGCGTCGTCTTAATGGGTATAAACCAGAACATAGACTGCCCAAAGATCTTTAGGTGGCCAGTCATCCTCGAGTTTGCGCAACCCAACGAGATCTAATGCTCTGAAATATCCATGCTCTAGGAGACTGCGTGCGGGGGGAGTGAAACCACTCAAGACGGCGTTCACATTATTGACGAAGAGTTAATCAGAGAAAACAGCCTAGGCGTTTTCGACTCTCATGCCGAGGTGTTGAATAACGTTGGCTTGTTGTCTGATGCCGACCCAAAAAGAGCGAACGTATCTTTCGAGACAGGTGCCGGCTCCGACATCAATGCTCCCGACTCGGAGTAGAGCAATAGCCGCTCCTTCGGACAATTTATCTTCAAAGGAGCGCACAGGGGCACCGACCCTGATCCGGTTCATGGGCACCATGACTGGAGAACATGTTAGCAAGCTTGCTCCGTTGCCATGAAGTCTCTTCATACCTTTAATTCGAACGCCTTCTCGTAGAAACTCCCCAAGCCCCCATTCGTTCTTGGGGTCCTTTGCCAAAAGAAACCCCTTATCTTTCTCGAGAAGACGAAACACACCATCGCGCTTATACTTGTCTGGCACTGGATTCGTTCTGCCAAAGGCGAATTGCTGATCTCGGTATTCCCAGCCACGTGTCATGACGGTGGCGCGTGCCTTATTCGAATTCGCTTGCCCGGCAGGGCTCGAAGGCTGGTGGGAAGGACTATTCGACATCGCGGCGACGGACGGGATGGGAGTCTGTCTGGGGACAAGTGAACGACTCGAGTCAGGACCTGAAAAGAGCTGAACAATTAGTATGTGGTCCATGGACACGCTCTGGGGTTGCAGGCATCAGACATACCAAGGTGATAGGAGCTGCCTGCTGAGGGATGGGAAGAGAAGTTGAGAAGACGAGGAGAAGTGGAGAGCTCTGTTGAGTGTCGAAGTGGTAAACGTGGTTTGCGAAAGCTCAATCGGCGCTCAGTGACGGTACGACGGTGACAGTGAGAGGAGATGGTGGAGGTGAGAGGGAAAGCAAGCCTGCACCTTGTGAGAGGCGGAGACTGCTTGGAAGTGCAGGCTGGCAAGAGAAAGAAAGATAAAGGTGCAGAGATATCAAAGATGGAAAAAAGAGGAAAAGAAAAGCGAGAAGGCCCACGATGGGTTGTGTGGTTGATGATGATGGAAAGAAGAAGATAAGGGGGGAGGGGGGGAGAAGGAGTCTTTATAGGAGCGGGAAATTGACCTTTGGAGTGCTTTGAGAACACACGGGTCCTCCACGTTACGTCGGCCTTTGACTTCAGATGACCAGAGCCTTCGTGACTCATAGCTCTTTTGGCATATGACCTCTTGATGTTACGTATGCCTCTGATTTCAGATGACCAGAGCCTTCGTGACTCATAGCTCTTTTGGCATATGACCTCTTGATGTTACGTATGCCTCTGATTTCAGATGACCAGAGCCTTCGTGACTCATGGCTCTTTAGCGATGCATAGAATGCGGGCGAGACGAAGCGGCGATGAAAACAGAAGTATGGGGAATCAGAAAGACAAGTAGTAGCACAAAGTAAGGAGTGATAGCGGGATATCTGAATCATCATCACCCTCCTGGTCTCTGGCAGTCTGCCAAGACATGCTCGCCACTTCAGCACGAATGGTGGAAAGCAGCAATATGTCGCTTTTACACGGGACTCTGAAAGCGACGGGGTAGTTTGAACTCAGCCCCTCTCTTCCTACAGGGCGGTATAATACTCACCTAAAATCGTAATGACACGTCAAGAGGTTAGTCTATTGTTGATTTTTGGTTTATCTACCCGATCCAGTGTGCAGACTGTCTAATCTCCCCAATCTTAGGTACTTTGTGATGCAGCTCAGGCCATATTCATACTCCTCACAGTTTCACTCCAGGTGCTTCTCATTTTCGAGCACGTAACGAAACCTTGGCTTGCCCTCCTCAAAGTCCACAATGGCCTGGTTGGCTTCCTTCATTGGCCTCGTCTGGATCCACGGCTGAATCTGCTTTCGGCGGCGACAGCAAACATTTCCTTGATGTCATCGGGTGATCCAATGACACTTCCAGTAACGCCAACCTCGTCAAACAGTGTCCAGGCACTGATTGCAGGCAAGTTGCCATCATCAGGAGATCCGACCTGGACAAACATGCCGCCAACTCTGAGGAGTGCTAGATAGTCAGTCAGTGGCATCTTGGAACTCGAAACAGTGCAGATGACGATATCGAGGGATCGAGCATTCACTTCGGCCCAGTCCGCGTCTTCGCTGGTGGCGATATAATGATCGGCCCCAAGGCAAGGGCGTCGTCTCTCTTGTCTGATCGACGAGACATTCCGATGACACGATCAACCCCGAGGCCTTTCGCAAAAAGAATACTAAAGTGCCCGAGCCCGCCAATGCCAATGATCCCGACGGTTTTGCCGGGGCCACATCCGTGTCTCCTCAAGGGTGCAAACATTGTCACACCGGCGCATAGCATTGGCGCTGCTGCCTCCGACGTCACGCCGTCAGGGATCTTGCCGACCTCGGGGACCTCTGCACGCACCCTGTTGCCCTCTCCATCGAGACTAAGCGCCCCGGCGTGGAGGGAGACAATGCAGAGCTGCAAATAGGGACATGGCACTCTGCCCAATGGCGCAGCTTGAGGCAGAATCGTCGAGGATGCCTGCCGTCAATCGAGTTCCTCCCGGGCATTATCGTACAGGGTCACAGTTGGCAATTCGTGGCCAGCATCATGGATGGCGGCAAGTGTTTGCTATTGACGGGAGAGCGTATCGGCGGGACCAACTCGCCGATGGGTATCTACTCGTTGCTCTTGGCGCTGCGGCGGCTCAGACGATGGATTATGGATGAGTACTGGCCGATGTTTCTTTCGGATGTGTTGGGTATTTCTTCTCAAGATACCAGTACATGAGGGCAGGGCGATATTGACTGGGCCATGCACCATCGTCCTGGAGACCGTGGAAAGCCATTCTTAGATACTCACCAGCACGTGCCGGCATTCAGTTTGACGGTGGATTCTCAGAGTCAAGCCAACAAGAGGGTGGCTCAAGAGGCTCACAGCCACACCCGGCGCCACTCGTCAGTGGGCAGACAGCCTTGGAGATGAATCTCTTGCTGCTGCTGGTGGTCGGTGTCTTGTCTGTTGAATTATGCCTCATTCTGGGGATTCTCGATACTCTTGTACGTGCCACCACTCATCACAAAAACACGAGCAGGCTACCCTATGATGGAGAGCTTTGATCGCTCTCCTCTCGAGGACTCCAAGGTGTGAGTACCTTGCTCACAGAGTGACTTGCTGGTGGGGCGCCACACGGCTGCGTGGTGGAGCGCGAAACGCGACGCGACGCGACGGGTCGACCAACACGCGTTCTGCGTTCAGTGACATCTTCCACCAGGATCCTCGGTTGAGCTTCGATTAGACGCGTCGTGGAGGGGATGACGCGAGATGCTTGTACTCGCCAGCTCTCAGGTACAGGATTTTGAGGTCTACAGCGTTGGGTGCCCGTGACAAGACCAGACGCAGAGTGCCGGAATGGAGGCCAAAGACGCGCAGCCAAGACGCGGGAAAAGGGCCCTTTGGTCTGCACTGACGGTCCGGACCAAGACTTTCCGGGCCTTTGCTCGTTAGAGGCTGTTGCGGTCATTATCTCAAGCTGATTTATCCCCCTTTTTTCTTTTGATTTCCATGTTGCGGCTTGGGAAAGCTGCTCAATGTGGCTCGCTCGACGTGACACCCTTACGTCAACATCGTCGTCCCTCACCTTTATGCTGCATTCTTTTACCGAAACCCCCATTCATGGGCGACTTGCCCACGCTTGAACGAGTCGTTGGCTTGCACTTTATTCTGGGGGCGTGGCACTCAAGGTATGTCTAGGGTAAATGGCCGCGAATCACCTCGAGGAAGAATTTCCGTCTCTCCTGGTGGCGAGCACGCACCTGGGTGCCGAAGGAAAAAGAATACTGCCTCTAATCGGCATTCAATGTCTGCTGAGCAGGAACTGGTCTGATGCTCGAACGCGCAAGGTGTCGTACAAGAGCATCGAAAGAACCAAGTGTTTCGAGACCACAAATGATTCGCTGAATCATGACAACGAAGGACCAGAGATGAGGTTCACCTTTGAGTAGGGGGTCTCATGAAATGCTGCAACTCGTGACACGGCGATGATGCCATCATGTGCCACGTTGCTGGACCCATGATGGCAGCTCGATTCGGTGGAACGAGAGACCCCGCCAAGCCTCGCATGCCCAAACCATGGATGGACATGGGCGGTGAGATTCTGGGCCGCGGGCTGGGACAAAAGGTTCCGGGATGCGGCTGACGCACGCTGGGAAAAAGCAACTACAATAGAAAAGCGGCACGCTGGCCAACGGCCTCTACTCATCCCTGGGACAGGGCAACTGGCCTCTGTAGATGAAGAGCCAAGTTGAAGGAAATGAATAGGGTGGAAACACACAGAATGGAAACGCTGTGCGGATATCCTACCGGTTCGATGAGCCGCCTCGTTTCGCACATGCATGTGCATGATGCACAGTGCATCATGATGCATTCAACAGCCTCGCCATCTCATCAACCTTGACGGCTGGAGGCGGTGCACCGTGATTTAGAAGCCAAATGCACTGTGTGAGAAAAAGACACTGTGAGGCATGTGTGATGAAGCCCAATCGGAGCTCCTCATCGCCGCCACCTGGGTCTCTCTCGGAGCATCTCCATATCTGGTAGTGATCTGCATCCTGTCGCGGCTGGGCGTTGACAGGTGGGGGACATTGGGGGCCAAAGATTGCCGCGCATCAGCGTTAAGGAATCAGAGACACGCCACCAATTTCCCTGCCGCGCGCGCCTGGAGCATCGCGATAACCTCTTCTGACCTCTTCCCCACGGCTTGGCTTGACATCTTCCGTGCAGAGGGAACCCCATGCCTCCGGATTCATTCTGCTGCTGGTCGTGATGACCTCCAGGTCGGCAATGCGTCTGTGGACAGGTTGTTCTGGCAGCTGGGGAGAGGATTAGTCGGTGAATAAAAGGGGGCGGCTCACATCCCAAAAGCGATACATCAGATAACCCATCCTGAATATTAGCCTCCGTATATGCCCCGTCCCTTTGACAATAGCAAGCCACCTTTTCCCAATAGCGGTCCCGATCAATTCGCCCGTTTGCTGCAACTGTCGGCCATCTAGAGCGACACCCAGAGCAAACCATGGTTGTCATCCACATTGCCCGGCTGGGCTATATCAAGGCAGTTGTCCCGCTCGTCAAATCGCTCTCCCATCATCTTCTACTTGTCTGCTTATTGCTCCATCCCTACCCCAATCTATGCTCTTTCCCTGGCCTTCCCATCCATCGCGTTTTTACCTTAGTTCCAGTGTAACTGCCCGACCCAAGTTCATTTCTCGTGCGTGTACCTGAGAGCTTGAACCAGATGAGCTACTCAACCACGGGCGCATCTTCGTCCAGCGGACCCAACTTGGACAATTCTCCGAGCCCAGAGCTCGAGTGCCACGTGATAGTCCCCGGACTGGTGTGCACCCTTGGCCCGGCTCCCTCCCCCTCCAATGTGGCCATCGATTACGATGCAGACGGTATGATTGAGCCCCAGAACCAGCACGCACGGCAGCTAACCCGGTCCTCTCGTCCCCAATCTAGGCAACACGGACACGTTTACCGTTCAAGGTGCAGCAGCCGAGTTCGCGTCTCTCGGAATTGTGCGAGCCGCAATTCGAAAGGGAACTTGCATCAGCCTTGACTGGTTCAAGGGCAAGGTTGGCGAGACCAGTGTCGAAGACCCACAGCCACGACTTTCCTATCGCTTTCCACCTCTGTGGGTAAAGACTGGCTGGCTATGTGAGTTGACCACCGCTTCCATCACCGATCGGAAGTCCATTGCTAACCATACTGCAGGCACAGACCCCAAAAACAAGAGCCATGACTGCGAGACTGAGTCACTTGGCTGTGACCCAGTGTTGACTGAGGTGGTCCATGGCCGCATCAGCTCCGGCACTGACCGGGTGAGCATGGAGAATGTTGCGGTCGTCTCAACGGCCAATATGGAACCGTTCGACGACATTCTTGACCATCCCAGCAACCGCACCAACCGTGAGTGTGTCGAAAATTACGTTAATCGCACTCAATCATATTTACATAGGCAACTAAATCGTTACAATGAGCGGATGGCTCTTTGGGTAGGCGCACGCGTCTTGCGGGACATCTGGTCTCTTCAAAACCCCCGCATCCCTAAGGACGGATGCATCGGGTATTTCGTTGACGTCGAAGAAAAGGCCGAGATGATTCTTGACGAGTGGCGCTCGATGCTGGAGGAGGAGGAGGAGGAGGAGGAGATGTAAGATCGTGTTGGGGGTCAGGTGATGAAGTTTGGCGTTTGTTCGTTTCTTGTTGATAGCCATGATACCATTCATAGTGTGGCCAGCTTTTTGCCAGTCTTTTCGCCTACACATGGCCATTTGAATTGAAGATTGTTGATATTCATTATTTGATTGATGGCAGAGAAGTGGTTTAGCACACTCACGAACTTGCATGAAGCAGGCCTACAATGAGCCCCCACGGCCATCGCTCCACCAACCCGGGGAAGACGATGGCCTTGGAAAGCCGGCATTGAATACCTGGACGGACTAGCAGATAGTATGCTAGTGACATGTACCGGCAATCCTGAACGGCAATCCTGAAGGTTCATTCGTCGGGTGATGTCGCGTCAAGGAATTTGGGTCCTGGTGTGGCACGACTCATGCCGAGCCTTGTCTTCAAGGCCACCCCTCTCGGGGTCGTCATCGCCCATGCCAACCCAGGCCACAATCCAGGCGCTGGGGTGAGATTGCTCGCGAGATGACGTGTACTCACACACAGCGCTTTGTTAGACATTCGAGCTCGGCAAGCTCCCGTCTCTGTGTATCATCGACAGAACTTGGCGTCGTAGCACCGCAATCAGAGAGTGAGAGGGCAGCGAGGACGATGGGATTAGGTTCTTCAAGCCTAGCCGATTTTTACAGCGGTTCAAATTGCACGTAGGACTGCTTTCATGACTTACCCATCTCACTCCAAGATGCGAGAGATTTCAGCCTCGTATAATGGCCTAATAATCCTGAAAAATGTATTTCTCTTGTTGGGTTACTTTGATCTATCCTCCGGATGCGCCAGAAGGAAAATAATCTTCAAGGATCTGCGGAACCACGTGGAACAGGACAGCCCTCGCACCACGTACAAATTGCGAGCATGAGAGAGAGAGAGAAGAAGAAGGTGGTAGTGAGATAGCCGAGTACCACGTCAACAAGGAGTATTTTGTTCCACTTGGTCTCTTGAGTGTACCGATAGAATCGGTGTGTCGTGGTAGATCCACCGCCACTGGTCAGTTTGAAAGACCACAGCCTAGAGAGTGAACGAGAAATGTTATCACATAGCAGTTTGGGAGACCCTTGATGATGTGGTCATGGACTCCTGCGAGGAAACTTTCACCTGAGAGAATTCGAGCTGGCCCAAATGCCTATTCCCTGAGAGTTGGTGCCGCGTTCACTGACGAGAGTTATCGAGCCTCTCCTCACACTCTGTGTTGCCTGATACGATCGTTTACCGTTGCGGAAGCCCATGACAAAAGAAGCCGTTTTAAGGAAGGCAATATCGATTAAGCCTGCGGTAAGGCCGACGATTCTGATAGAAAAACCACAAGGACTGTAGCATATCTATGCACACTAATAAACAAGCACATAACAGTCGCGGCATATAACTTACGTGGCTCCTGCGACAATCAGTTCGTGACTCTTCATTCTCGTGGTACTGGAGATTATGGCGATAAAGACTACAGTAGCACCGCTAATAGCGAAGAGTCGTGATGATGTGGTATCTAGGTCGGAACAAAGAATGACGGGGGCCAATAGCATAGCAAAAACGATTGGCGTCATCAAGGAACGCGAGACCAAGGCCGCAGATGACCTTGTTGGAATATAAATGTGAGTGCTGTCCCTTGACAGGTTGGAACGATGGCTCTTGAATAGTTTCAGCATGGTGGGAAACAGTTATTGGATAGGTCGACCTACCTGGAAGAAATAGTCTCGTAAACGGAGCAGATTCTCGGCTACTTTAGACTGAAGTCCAAGCATGGCGGATTCATCCTGAGGGCTGATGCTAAGTAGCTCTTCCGGTGGGTAATTCAAAAACATGCTCTCTGCTCGTGCAATACAGCCCGTGCCGTCGATCCAATTCTGTAGGTTGGCCACCGCCCGGGGATCTGCTTCCTCGAGTTCCGAAATGCGGCGACTTCTCAATAGGAACTTGTCTAGGCGCATCAGTTCTACTGTCTCATCATTGTAGCTGGCCAAAGCCATCTTACCTAGATCCTCCATGGCTTCATCGATCTCGGCAAGAACCTTCTCTCGTTCCTTGTTTTGATCACACTCAGAACTGCCGAGAAACAGTGGCGTGCCTTCATCCCGGTCAATTTTGCACAGCTTTCTTTCCAGTCGCTCTACCCGATTCTGTTTAAGAAGCAGTAGTCGAGAGCGAAGATTCACGAATCTACAGGCGACAAAAAAAGAGTCGTGAGAGGCAATCAGAGAGGAAAGCCGCGGGTATCCATTGGGGTAGTCCTCAACTTGGTGACTGTCAGCCTTGAATCCCAGAAATGAAGGATACCAGCCTTGCTCACTCTGCGGCATTTGCATCACTGGAGCACGCACTCCTTGCCCTGAAAAGCGATGCAGGCAGTGAGCAAAAGGCGGATGATGCCCGAGCCAGATTCGGCCACCTGAACTACCGGGTTCTACTGTTCATCCGGGTTGGCGCACATATGGCTGACGATGGTGTGGTGTTGCACTGGCCCAACTCCAAGTCGGAACTGATTCGGTTTGACATCGTTGCCTTGGTCCTTGGAAGCTCAAAATCGCCTAGATTCTTGTGCAAACTGGGCTTGACCGCGGTGAAGTAAGATTTACGTCCAAGTGGCGAGGATAAGTGGCTCTGGACTGCTGGTTTTCGGGTCTTGTGAGTCGAGGCGACGACCATGGCCGCGGTTTGGCATCCGGACTATGGAATATTATGCCACCCTCGATGCCGACAGATCCCAGCAGGACCAAGAATGCAAACCAGCACTGGGCAGCTCCTCCGGGCGCGATGCACGAGTTGATAGAGACTGGCTTGTTGGCCCCCAGGGCTACACGATTCTGACAGCTTGTGGTCCCCACGAAAAGGCGTTGGAAGTTCTTGTCAACAAGCAACAGACACGAGGTGCACTCACTTATCACCTTCTCAAGGCGCTCACTACTCTCTCCAAGCTGTACGAGATGGTATCGCACCAATCACTCCACGAAATGGTCGTGTCCATGATGCAATCGTCAGGCTGCAGCCAGGCTCCAATGCGCTACGGCAATACTCGTCTTTCCTTCTTTGGTTCGCTTCTGGATCCAGCATCCCTCACGGCTTTGCCAGTATACATAGGAGGAGCTTCCAAGCTATTCATCAAGGCGGGACAAATTCACGGCATCTCAGTGGGTGATGAGTTCACTGTTTATCGAAGCCTCTTGCCTGGTACAAATGAGGCCGTCTTCACAAATGTCAAGGGACGCTTCAAAGCCCAAAATGTGTGGGCGTTTTGAGTCCGAATTGACCATGTCTCAAGATGGTCGAGCACTGTCTGGAGTATTCTCACCCAGCATGACGGAGCTGGGCAATCTGAAGGCCATCCAGCTGTCGAGGCTTTCTTCTCAACGCATTAAAGTGTGTCTTCCATCGGGGTTGCCTACTCTCCTGCGGGCGTGAGCCGTTGGGCAGTTCGAAATCGTCGGCATTTAGCTTCTATCAAGGTACCACTCGTCACCTGCTGTCACGCTAGGTGAGTAACTCGGCAGCGCAGCAATTGCCTCTGATCTCACGCCTTATGGGCTCACAATTGGTCTTCAAGTTTCCGAGCTTCATCCATGGGGCCTTATGAGTTTCGTGCAGGTAACTTACTGACACATCAACAGGTGGCGAGGAGGAGAATCATCATACACACAACTTCGAGTGCTTTGGAAAATTTTAAGTAAATTCTACAAGAGAAAGAGGCACTTTTCGGTTAAGGTTTAATTGTTTCCATGGTTGTAGCTTCCTTGAAATTATACGTTGCTATGCTGGGACCTTTATGACGCCGGCCGTGTAGCGTTGAAGTGCCCGTACCAGGATTGTTATGAAAACTCAACAGAATACGCCTCTCAGCCAAACCGCCGAGGGAATAAATACAACTGAGTAGCTAGTATACGCACGATCTAGAGGTGCCCTGCTTTGCCATTACCTGATAACAATGCAGTGTACAGAACCTAGCCCTTGATGTAGCACCTTATGTTAAATACAGAGGCAATCAAGCCATATATGCGTTCCCACAACAGTTTAATACACGTAATCATATTCGAAATAGTAAGCCGTTAGATGACAGTGAGAAGCCAATTTCAACACCCCCAAGTTTGCATACTAATCCCAGAGTTTTGCTCAACAGCCCCCTACCAGCACTTGCACCCACAGTCCTTGCAGTTACCCAGCGCGCAGCCGATCAAGCCCTTCTTCCACACATTGACGCAGTGCTCTTTGGCATTTCCGGCCTTGCCGCAGTACTCGCGCGCGCCCCTTCCTCCGTCGCGTCCCATCCAGCACCAGGTGCCCTGCTTCTTGTTGCACACCTGCCAGCAGTATCCAGACTTGCTGCAACCGATGCCCTCGCCGAACCAGCACTTTCCGCGCTTCTCGATCACGTTGACGTTGCGCGTGATGTCGTCGGTCTCCTGCAAGGGGAATGTGTTTGGGGGCAAAGCACTCGCGAAGGCGACAAAGCTGAGGATCGTGACCAACTTCATTTTGGTGGAGGTTGAGAACTGGAGGGGGGGTTCTTGTTGAGGGGTAGACTGGATGGTTTGATGTTATTGAGTTAGAGAACAAGAGCCCAAGACTGGCTTTTTATGTCGTTCGGGCGAGTAGTTTTCATGGATGCCAGCCGTGAAAACTCATGTTCCGCTGGTACAACATTCGCTGGCTAAAGGGAAGCCTTGCACATTGCAACGATGCAGTTTGTTCGTGAAAGTGTGGATATTGCAATCCCTAGCGCGGCAACGATCTCGTAAAGTAACACTAGTGATCGGCCCTAGAAGGAGTAAACGCCGCTCCGCACAGAGGTCTCCCCTGCAGCGGCGGCCATGTGCTTCTGCAAGTCTTCGGATGTATCCCAGTTTTGAAGTAATGCCGCGGTTTAGCTGCGGAGATAGCCAAGTCCAGACTCTGCGCAGTGGCCTCACGTTGCGGTGAGCATGGCTAGGATCCTGGGCTGTTGAGTTCCTCTGGCTTTCGCGGTGGACAGTTGCTTAATTGTGCGGCTATCAGTGAGCGATTTGCCAACACCGAGTATTCTGCAGAGTCGGCCGCCCTCAAACTGCCGCCGAGGTTCGCCGGTTCCCGGCACAGCTTGCCCACTCGGCTACGTGGGCGCAGGTCCTTGCGCATACTCATTCGGCGTTGATACAGGTCTCACAGCCAACGCCAGCGCCAGGATTTGCAGTTGGGTTTAGCTGATAGGTGGATTCACTGCGTCTTCACCCTCGGTCGCTGGCCCTTTCTAGGGGCTAGATATACCAACGAGGTACGAATCCTATTATCGTCATAGTTCTGTAATCTTATTATAAGTCTTCACGAGTTGCGAAACCTCTTTCATATTTTACAAGATTCCTCGAGCTAGTAACTATTCTGTCATTCAGGTGATTTTCGGGGACGCTCTATAATCTATCCGTTTCTGCGCCATGATGCGCTGATATGGGTCATTGCTACACTGATGGAGTTTCTGGGAGAGTTTGCCGCGTGATCCTTCTTTGAGATCTGTTGACAGTACGGAAAGGCAGCCCAATAGGTGCGGAAGCCAGTGGCACGAACGGCCCAGAGGATGGTAACCCTAGAATGGATAGAAGTCCTGACTTGCTGAATCTGGCATGGTAGCATGACAGTCAAGCCAACCTAGCTTCGAAGGGCTCAACACGAGGTGATCCGTGGCTGTTCTGTTGCTTCTGTTGATATTGCCCACCCGAAGCAGCTCGCCTGCCGGTCGGGATGTGGGACGGGAGCTGCGGGTAGGAGGGTTGGCATCGTGACAGCAGAGGGAAAGACGTTCCAGGGGCAAGGAGTCGTCTTGGGCCCAATACCCGTGGGAGATAATAGAATCGCAACTCAATCCGGTACGGCATCAAATCACTCGATATCAAAAAGGAAAGGTCGTAGTTTTACTCCACAGCAGAAGGGACTTTTGTTCGAAGGTCAGAAGAACTTACTGCATGATATAGACAGACAGGGCGGAGATCAAGCTGCACGTTTGGGGCCCAGCGCGCCGGCTATGCTTGGAATAACGACTAACACATACGGACACACTCCAGAGGATAGCCGTGCCTCGGGAACGTTCACAGAGTAGAGTGGTTCTCATGTAGGTAGACTATTGCCAAGTGAGGCGAGAGGGCCTGTGCCTGGTCTTGGCCAGGTCTAGAACCCGTCCCGGCCTCAATGGGGAAGGTGCTGGAGCCCTCACCTGATACTCCTGATCTGATAGGCGGGCACTTATCCGGGCCGATGGGCTCGTGTCTTGTAGGACCAACGATTCGTGCTCTCTCGGCGGTGTGTTAGTTTGAGCTGCGAATTTTGCGCCACGCCGTGCTTCTGCATCGTGCGGATCGCTTCTAGGAACTGCTAGGCTCACTGTCGAGAGTCCAATTAAGTTTCGGTGCATGCTTGAAGCTGATGATTCCGGGGGCAATGTTCTGATGGAGCAAGGTATACCCAAATAGTGACTGCGTCGAGCCAACCGAAACAATAGAGGGCGATCTTCGCGCCCAAGCTCCGAGAGTGGGGCTCATTTACTGAGTTCCGAAGCCCTGGACCTTGCGGTTCTGAACTCAAGTAACCAGGGCTGTGAAGAGCGGCCCGGCCCTACGGTCGGCGTTAGTAGGTCGGCTGGGAGTTCCAGTACCAACCTCTTCGGCAAGCGCCGCACCAGGAAAATTCTTGTTTGCGAAGTAGAATTAACTCACGTGGGTATAATTTGGATCGCAGCATTGACTTTGCTGCGTATATAAAAGGCCGACCGATGACAACACAAGAGATACCACTGCTCAGCCAGCATCTTCAAGCTCCTTGCCACTATACAAGAGTCCCCCATCACAGCAACTGTCGCGTCCCTCCCCATATCCTTCAACGACCAACACCTCACCGCCGCAATGCTCATCTCCAACATCCTCATTGCAGCCACCGCCCTCTTGGGCGTCGCCGATGCGAAGTGTACCCTGACCGGCTTCAGCCGCCCGAACTGCCAGGGAGCGTCGGGCGACGTACGCATACTCAGAACATGGAGCCAGTGCATCAGCCTCAAGGGTCGCCAGTCGTACCGCCTCGATGGTGACTGCGGCCTGGTGCGCCTCGAATTCCACAGAGATAACGAGAGCTGCAGCGGTGCTCCGAAATCCACCATTGACTACCGAGCGGGCTGCCATAACAGTGGCACAGAGAGAAAAAGCGTCCGGGCCACTATGCACAAATAAGAGACTGGAGCGTCTGAGGCCTGGGCATGACGGGTTATTGAGCAGGTCGGCCTGGTTCTAGGCCGTGGAGGGTCAAGTTTGAGTGAGGTTGGAATGAATGATGAAGCCAAGGATTGCCCCCGGTGGTCGTGTATTTTATCGAGCCTGTGTTGAGAGACCGGATGCATTTATTCATCAATAGAAGTATGCGCTCCCTAACCCATGGCCGCACCATTAGTTTTTGTGTGATTTCATTACATGTCCTGAGATTGCCATTGCATAAGCCAATCGTGACCGGCCAGCGAGTGACGGTGTGTCTGTTGCTGATCGCTGGTGATGAATGTGCGCGCTCTACTTGAGGGCTCGGTCTACCCAAAGGCACTGCTCACAGCTCCCGCGGCAATTGGGAAACGGGCTCTGGGAAAGGCCCTAGAACCGATGGAATATTTATGGCGCATCACAACGCGCCATTCGTCGATCGCGTCGCGGAGGCAGGAAAAAAAGAGTATCCTCTGCCGCTCTTCACAAATGTCTGGATGAACTACGTCGACTTTCCCACTGTAGCCGGCGGTGGAGGCCATCGGTCGACAGCGCCTTCACAAAGTCATATTCTTTGAACACAACCCGGTTCCATGGAGGGGTTTTTCTTTGATGCCTATCAGCGTCACCATCCCGGCAGGGACGATGATAGTGGAGCTGGGGTTTATCACTTGGATGACGGGGAGTAGCCTGTTAGTTAGATCCGATTTCCCCACAACACATTTTCTCTTCTCCGGTTTCTCGGCTGCCTCACCTAGCTTGGCAGGGGTTTCTAGCAGCCTTGGTGCCTTGCTACCCACTGTGCAATCGATTGTTACAGGACAGAGCCTGGACTCTGATCTTTTGGTCGGCCATATAGCAAAGCTATCTCCGTGTTTCCGTGTTGTAGGAGACGCCGCGCCATCCTCGTGCTGGCCTGTCTGTGTACGTTGCCGGGTCGTCCGTGTACGCGGAACCACCACGTAAATGTATATACTTCTTGGCAGGAGACTGGGAGTCTCGCTTTCAATGCTCGGGTCTGCCCTAGCATAAGAGGCGGTGAAATTAACAATGTTGAAGATGAGTAGCAGGCTGCCAATACCAATGGGCCTGTCAGTCTCAGATGAGGCTGAGGAATTTTCACGATATTGTCAGGACTCTTTTCCGCATCGCACCCTTGGCCAAACCCTATTAGACTAAATCCTATTAAATTTTACCTACTAAAAGAAAAGGCGAGCAACCTACTACACAGTATTATTATTAATTGGAATTCACCAGGAGGGGATATGTTTGGCATTTGATGGAATAAGAATTCCGCGTCAACCTACCCTAGAGCTTATCGATAACGTTGTTGTGTCAACAGCCTGACCCTGCCCTAGCTTAGGTAATGTCACAACAACGTCAGGCGTGCGCGCGACCACAAGCCATTCATTCATTGTTGACCTACCGACTGACAACTCCATCTTAACAGCCTCTCGCTCTTCCCATGTGCACACAATGAGTTTCAAGCACATTGAGGATTGGATAGCAAATACACGCTATCTCATCAGTCCCCAGATCGCCCCGCAACCTCCCAAACGCAAATTCGCCAACGACAGCGTTGCCACCACAGCCATCGGCATGTCCTCACCCCCCCGACCGAAGGCCCGAGGAGCGACATAGAAGCCACCCCGAGAGCGAAATCGCCGTCGAAGCGCCCAAGGATCGACTCGCCGCCAGCAAGTTTCCACCACGAGAGTCCATCGCCGGCCACAACACACCTTCGCTCGGCGCGAGCTCCGTTACGGGGTCGACAAGGACGGATACGACGGGCGGAAGCAGCAGACTGAGGCGCAAGCGAAGCCCTGTCAAGAACATGTCTGACTTGCGCCTCGCTGACAGACCAGTCGTGCTCACCGCTTTGCAAAGACCCGATCAGCTCCCATCTGATGTTGTGGGCTTGGTCACAGTCGTGCGCGCCATCCGTCATGGTTCCAGCATCATCCCCAAGCACGTCGAGCAGCAATCGCAGTCACGCATGACCCTGGTTGATGATCTAGTCTCGGTTTCCAGTTTCTACGACGCAGAAGAATGGGCGCGGTCGCACGGATTGGAGCCATGGGATGCATCCAAGGAGCTTGAGTTGTTGAGCAGGACAGTCAGGCGCACACAGGAGTGCGAGTTGGAGAATTGGTCCGAAGCAGCGTGGAACGCTCGGATACACGAGCCAATTCTAGACCATGTTCTAGACTGCTTTGCTGGGTCGATACGGCACTTCGATGTCACTCGCGCCCCAATCAACAAGCCCTATCTGTCACGCCACATCTCCGGGGTAGACATGCAGTCCAAGATGGTAGACTTTTGTATCTGTCTTGCCGGAGATGATATTGTCGCTGCATCTCAAAGTCGTCTCAAAACCGCCAGTGATTCCAACTCGATCAATCACACGTTATCAACCCATCCGCGATCGCCCCATCGCCATCAGCATCGAAACCAAAACCCCTGAAGGATCGAGCCAAGAGGCCAAGGCACAATTATCCATCTGGGCAAGTGCTCATCTCAAAAGATTGCGGTCTCTGGCAGCGTCACATGCTGTCAGCATAACGCTTCCTGTGCTGTCTACTAGTGGCGGGGATTGGACTTTATTGTTCGTAAAGGACGGCATCAACGGCGTCGAGTTGATCGAGACGCTTTCTGTAGGGAACACAAAGTCGCTCGTTGGGTGTTACAAGCTGGTGTCGGTGTTGAGGCAGTTGGGGATTTGGGTGCACACTACGTATCGACACTGGGCGATGGAAAATCTCCTGGCTTCAAGTCAAGTACAATAATGTAGGTTACGAATAATGTTTCATATTTCACAAGTGGCAGGGACCACGTTGCTATGCACTCGCCTGAACATCAATCTCGGTAAATGCGAGAGTCAGCGAGGGAGACTTGCTCATAATTCATCGTTGCCGCAAGCCTGCATGCCACCCAAGGTCAATCTGACTGCTCTCTGCTGACCTGTGTTCAGTTCCATCATGTGGCCAAGTGTTGGGGAACATGAACAAAAGCAGAGAGTGATGGGATAAGATCGCACAACTGGGTGTTTCAAGCTACCTAATCAAGCATGGCTGTTCTTGGCCACTTTCTTCAACAAACTGCTGCTACCGCTTACGATGGCCGTTCCTCTCCCACTCCTCCTCTCAAAGACGGCCCAGAGCTTTATTTCAAAAGCCCTCAACGGGGTGCATGTCGGAAGAGTCATCAGGATGGCAGCCTCCCAGCCGAGGTCCCCCGCAAGGTTACCAAGGGGGCCAGGATACCAGGGGGTCTCCATGGCGCAGACAACAACAGCCTGCGAGAGCACAAAGGTAGAGCATTGCCTTCATTCCAGATGCCGGGGTTTAAGCTGTCCGGATTTGCCTTGCGGAATATGAACCACTCGGCTAGAGCGGCTGTGGTTGCGTTGCCGGCGTTGCACAGAAAGAGACGAGATGAAAGATCGCGAAGCTGGGATTGCCGCCCCATTCATAGCTGCCGTCATAGCAAGAGCGAGCAAGACGCGCGGGACTCTTTCAAAGTAAGGGAACATGGCCTGGAGTCCCAAGGATCCGCTGGAAATGTCTCGAGCAAGCGTTGAAGTAACCGTCAGAGCAAGCAGTGCCAGGATGAATCTGTCAAATCCGCCGAGGCGTGAGACTAGCATCTCTCCGATAACGCCACCTGTTCCTCCCTGCTGCAGAGCCGTGGTCCAGGACGGGATGACGGGCGGCTCCCAGAATCATGAGGACCGAGAACATGACGCCGAACCCGCTTCTGCCAGGAAACAACTCAAACTGGGCCCGTCATTTTCAAGGATCGAGAGGCAGATAGCTACTAACAATGGTCGGTACAGTTACAGCGTGCCATCAGCGAGTAAGGCCCCAAGGGCCATAGAGGCTCGTTGGTCACACTTGGGCTTACCGTCAGTTTGCGGGTCGCTGCGCCGATAGGACAAGGTCAAGACGGTCGCCCAAGGGGTAACCCTCTCTCGCGGTCAGAGATCGTTCTCATCCTCGGGTGGGACCAGGCGGCGGGATCTATTGCAGAAGTTTGACATGACCTCCTAGAACAGCTCTGGGGAAGTCGGCGCGTTGGGCTGGCCGTTGAAGAAGTTTTTGTCGCAGATACACTCTTGGTCGAATCTGTTGCCGATCTCGCCGTTGACTGCTGTCGCCATGGGCCTGGGACAGGTACTCGTCGACGATGGGGCAGAGCTTGTTCGAGGCGAGTCGTCCGTCGTCGGGCTTTGAGTCGTCGATCCCCGTCCGCTACTCGAGACGATAGCTGTTGAAAAGGTTGAGAGTGATGAGGATAGAGATCGCACTGGGAGAATACAAGCTGACCTCTCCACATCTCCTTGTCCCTGGTCCTGGCGTTTCCTCTTGGGCCAGCCCCAGGCGATGGAGGGTATCGAGTAGGTGGCCTTTCTCAGGTTGTCGAATTGGTAGTTCCAGCTGCTGAGCTCACCGGCCTGGACTGCTGTCAGGTCTTGTCTGGCATTGAGAGTAGTGAAGCGCGTAGCGAGGTGACTGATGATGTCGTTCTTGCCCTTCTCGACATTCTAACGGATGGAGAATCACTTGTTTCCGGTTGTGAGAGCCTCGATGTACGCCTTGTATCGATCAGAAAAGGACCAGATGCCATTTTTGACGGCATCATCATTCTTGCAGTTATCTGCATGGCCGTCAAGAAGGCGACTGCCCAGTGGGATCAGCCCAGACAAAGAGGGGACAGGCTCTGGCAGCACTTGCAACTTTGCCTAGATGCGTCTGTTCTGTTGTATCATGGCAACCGTGACGTCCTGGTGGCTGAATATGGCGACGCCGATCATGAGCTTCTCGAGGAACTGCAGCTCGTGCTCAATCCACTTCTTGGCCTCGCCCCACGTGTTGCTTGGCCCGACAGTATTTCTAGGCCGGACCGTGTTTGTCACCTGCTTCGAGATTTCGGAAGAGGAGGCTACTATGGCCTTGAGGAGAGTGAGTATTAGCCTGTATCCCCGTAGCGACCAAGACGGCGTGTCCCTCGTCTTTGCTTGGCTGTTGATATACGTGCCCATGCCGACAAGATCTGCAAGATGGCTTGCCCTTGAAGGAAACGTGCCAAAGACATGCCTGAGCAGGTTTGGCCCATTTCCGGCTGCATCGTCGATGTAGTAGGCCAGGTCCTTGCAATTGATCTTGTCCTGGCTTGGCCCCGTCGAGACGCCTTGGACAGAATTAGCCGTTTGTCGAGGATCGCCCTGAAAGAGTCCTTGAGGAAGCTCTTCTCGAACGCGTGGTCGCTGGTATTGTCCTTGGGGACAGAGTCGGTCAGGGCAAAGTCCTGGTGGCCTTTCCTTGTGGACTTCTGGCATGCAGTGCGAATCCAGACTCATAATGAACCACCGCTCTACGGCCGCCTCGGCCTTGCTGGTCGGCATGCCGTTGTTGTTGTTCTACAACCTCCAGATATGACCACGGCTCGGGTACTCGGGAAACTCGACGCCTGTTTTGGCGAGTGTACAGAGCGCCCCCTGTGTTTGAGGATCCCAGCCAAGGTTTTTGATGGGAGTGGCTTTGCCTCGTTTCTCGAGGGATCGTTTTTGTAGACTCTCGACGCCATCGTCAGCAAGGTCGGGGTCGATCCAGTCGTCGAGATCTTGCTTTGCACATATGGCACACGAGCCCCCCTCGCTGGTGGCGCTGCATCCGGTGTGTGTCTTGGTGCATGTCTTGGTGCACTCTGGAGTCTGTTCAGTGTCAGGCCCCTGGGAGGGACATGACACGAGACAGTCGCTGGCAGTGATGGGCTCGGTGCAACTGGCCGAATTCTCCTCCTTGGATGCGCTGTTGTCATCGTCATCATCACCCTTGTCCTCCTTGTGGGTCCTAGGAGGAATTATACAGCCTGGCGTCAGGATAGGAGTGCAAGGGAACGAGAATTTGGGGAAGCCGGGGAACCTGAAGAGAGTTCCAATTATATCTGGGAATCCCCAGAGGATGATCCCTCGACCTTTCCCACCAGATCCAGGGCATCCGACAAGCACGGGAACAATGGTAGGCTCGGTGTCACCCTCAGAGGTGGTGGTGATCCAAGTATTGGTAGTCCAATCGTCACTCGAAGAAGCCGTGGGCATGAATGTCTCGGGAGCTCCGTGACTGTGGAAGTGATGGGGTCGATTCTGGTTGTGGTAGAGACTGGGCCGTTTGTCATAGTATTGTCTGGTGTAGTGGATGGAGGGGACGCAGGGGTCGGGGTATCAGTCGGAGTCTCTATGGCCGCGTCTCCATTGCTGGTGGCTGCCGATGACGCCCTTCTTAGCCCAGGGCTCGTCGGCCGTGAAACAGTGCCCATCTCAGAGCGAGAAGCGTTGTTCGTAGCAGAGGGCTTAGAGGCTTCTGAAGGGTTGATGCCGGGTAAAGTAGTCTCAACACTAGTTTGAGAAGCTGTGGGAGTAGCTGAAGTATCCCCACCAGTCTCTGGACTGGTTGAAGGCTGGGCTTGAGGACCGTCGATCCCGGACGCGATATCTGCATTACTCTCAGGGCTAGCCGAAGGAACTGGTTCACCAGAGCCCAGCTTGGTTGTTTTACTAGCGCCCAAGCGAGGCTGAATAGTCCAGTCGCTGGTCGCAGCAGAGGGGCCATTTCTAACGTCATTCGAGCTGACCTCATTCGAGTTAGTGGAAGAGGTATGTGGTCCGCCTATCGTAGGCGCTTGACCGGTAGTACGAGCTTGGTCCTCGCCAAGCGAAGGCCCAGGCTGGCTGACGCCTGATTGCGGACGACCGGCGTTGGTTTGAGCATCAGCTCTAGCAACGGCGTCAACACCCTTGGGACCATCGGTATCAGGAGTAGTCTCTACAGGACCAGTCGGGGGCCCAGCACTCGCCTCTGAGATCATAGTTACACTGGCATCGATGCCTGTTTGAACCCCAGCCCCTGTAGGAACGGTATCAGCACTGGGGGGGCCGGCGCCAGTTGAAGCATCAACACCCATCGGAGCACCCCGAACGGTTGAAACCTCGATGCCCGTATTGGTTGCTTTCCTACCAGTCGATAGCCCAGACCCGGTCTGTGGACCCGTTCCGGTTGCTTCGGTCTGAACACCAGTCACAGTGGAAGCAGTTCCGCTGGCTGAAGACCCAACAACAGTGGGAGTTCTTCCATCTGCAGTGTCGAAACCATAACTGCCCACACCGGGGGCCTTAGGACCAGTTAAAGATGCCTTAGTGGCGGCGGTGGGATCGAAAACGCTGGAACTGCCGGTGGCAGAAGATTTTGTAGTGCCAGAAGGGTCTGAATCAGGGACAGTCTGCGTATCTGTTCCGATAGAAGTTTCTTCATTACTCGGGGAAGTGCCGATGCCAGTCTCGGTGTCATCGGCGTTGGATGTTGTATCGGTACCTGATCCTGTTCTATCTTTGGGCCTCTGCGGTGGCTTCCGGTCCTAGTGGCCGTATCACTACCAGCAGCAGAGTCACCAATGCCGTGGGTAGACCTGGGGAAAGCATAGGTGAGGTAGTGAAGCTAGAAGTCGCCTGGGGAGACTTGGACCTGGAGCCTGGGGTGTTCTCGGGCAGCCATATAGGGTCAGATGAGGTCTCAGGTAGCCAACTAAAGCAGGTCAAGCCAGAGCCCATCGGTATGGAAATACGAAAGCTCTGGCTAGGGGGAACCCGGTACGTTGTAGAGGCCTCTGATATGAGAGATACAGGAGAAGCGTAGATGCCTGTAGCAGACTCCGCCCCAGAGGTGACATCGTAGCCCGGCACCTTGATCGAGCTGGGTGTCGGTAGGCCGGAGGATGGCTTGGTTGCGAGCTTGAGCGGCAATCATGACATTACATAGCCCCCAGACCGTCAGCCAGACAGATAGCGCTCTCTCTCTTTGGTGACGAGGCCGTACTTGATAGATATCGTAAATGTATTTGAACTTTAACTTCTTCAAATATGTCCTGGCAGTAAATGGATTGGCGGACTCAGGAGCAAGTTATCGTTGTGGAGCTTTGTGAAAGTCCCAAGACTGAAACCCCCTTCGGGCAAAGGGTAAAGAGTGTGACGGGACTTGAACCGAAGGTATGCTTGTCTTTCATCATATCTATTCTTGGCTGTCATCAGCCATGCCCGATACCATGATCAGGGCGAATATGGCGCGTGATATCTTTCGAAACAAACATCTCTCCTCTGCCCGAGGCCTCAAACTGCCTCCTCGATTACACAGACCTTCCAGGTAGGATGACCATATAGCTTGGTCATCGCATCCCAAATTTCCATGTTGACATCGTCGATCCCATTCACTTCCCACTGCGCTCTGGCATGTGGGCCACCGTCCTCGTATACAAAGTTCATCACGTTCCTCTTACACTCCTCCTCCATCTCAGAAGTCGCCTCTAGGTGCCTGTCATTGCGCCAGACAACTCGGAAACGCGGCCTGGTCTTGTCGTGGTAGTTGAAGGCCAGCAGGTACCTAGACACGCAAGATACCAGCGAATATACCTCAAGTAAAGCAATCTTCGGTGGGAAGGCTTATACCACGTACCTAGGCAACGTCCCACGTGCCCACCTACTTGAATCTACCCGTAGAGGTGCATTATCAAGAGCGTGCTTTCAAGTCATGGCTCATTACCTTCTGTCCGTTCAAACGCAAATAAAGCAAACGAGAATGACTTTTGTGACTCATGCTGGTAAATAACTTTTCCAACCTCTGCCGCTCCCTTCCCCCGCTAGCCACTTTTGCCTCCTGCATCTTTCATTCTTCTCATTCATTATCTCCCCCAGCTTCGTATCTCAACGCTCCGCACTTGAAACATTATTGTGCATCTTGTTCACTCCCTCTCCAATAAGATGGACCCGCACCACAGCAACCCGAAAGGCAGCAAGCGCCAAGTTTCCGTCAGCGAGGACACTGTGCGCCGAATGAAAGAATTTGTCCAGGAGCGCGATGACCACCGGCCCTGCCGATTCGATTCCGGAACCAGCAGCCTCCAAGACAAGTGGGCTACCCCTCAGGAACACCGTCGACTGCGGACTTCAGAGCCAGACCCATCCGATCACACAGGAGTGCAGACGAGAGCTGCAGGTCCTGAGGAGGATCCGGCCAAAGTAGAGGCAAGACAAGAGGCCAAACGCGAGGCCAAGCTCAAGGATGCCGAGAGGGAAGAGGCCAAGATGGCAGAGGCCAAGAAGAGAGAGGCCCGGGAACAATCCAAGCAGAGCTGGATAAGGGCTTGGGGTAGAGTGGAAAGCATCAATGCGAAAGGTTCAGAAGCCGTTCGAGAGGCATTTCCCGACTTTGGTGAGTCTCCTGCTATTAGTTTGGGGTTGAGTGCTGACGAATGCTGCATACGGTATCCCTCTTGCCTATATACACGCCGACGTCGCAATGCATCTTCTGGAGGATGAGTTTAGTTCGTCCTAGAGTCGGGGATGCGAGAAATACCCCAGTCTTATTCGGATGGATGTTGCAGGGAGCGCAGAACCATACACGAGGGGGATTCAAGGTGGTGATTACTACTCTTCTAAACTGATTGAAAGAGGGGTAATAGCTTCATCAGATACTATTAAGTTTAGTCTTTGCTTAAGTGGTTTACGCTAGCTTACAACCTACACCATTATATTTAAAGTTAATATATATAGCTAAAGTTTAATAATTAACCGAGAAGTTATATATTACGGCCTAAATAGTCCCCCGTCACGTATTATTTCATTCCCTATAAAACCCCCTTTATATTATACTAATTATAATAGACCTCACTTCTATAAGTGCGAGGCACTTACTTAGACCTTACTTCTATAAATATAAGGCCCCCTTATATATATATAATACTTATTATAGCTTAGATAGATATTTAGCCTCTCTAGCTATTAATAGACTTTAATTACCTTTAAGACCTTTTTAACTTATTATTAAGATATAATAACTCCTATTATATAGCTATACTTAAATACCCTATTAATAATAAACCTAATATATTTAGTTTATTCCCTTAGAAAATACTAGATATTATCTATTAATAGCTCCTATTTAATATATTTCCGCGAAAAACTATATAATACCCTCTATTATTAAATAATATATCTTTTAATAGATAAAATACTTATCACGACTTAATACTAAGACTAGGCGGTCTAGCCCGGCAGAAGCCCTAAATAAGGCGCTATAGGAGTAAGTAAGACCCACTATAGAATAAGTAAGCGCTTTTATATAATACTTACTCTTAATAACCTTAGAACTATAAGTAAGTAAGCGCTATAGGTTTAGCTTAAGTAAGCGCCTAAGTATATAATATTTAATTATTAATACTTTCTTATAAGCTACTTTAGCTATTAATTATAATTTAGTTATATTTAATACCCTTAAGTATATTACTAGACGTAATAACCCCCTTATTATTTAAACTATATAATTATCCCTATTATTAATATAAACTTAATATAGCCGGTTTATACCTTAAACCTAATTATTTTATTATATATTAATAGCTCTTATTTAGTAAATTATTTATATTACCTTAAATAATATTAAATATAATAATTATTCCTATTATCCCTATAAATAATTAATAATAATAAGGCTTATTTATACCTATTATATTTATTTTAATTAACTTAATTAATATAAAGATAGAAGATATTTCTAGCTTTAATAATAATAATAAGAAAGTTAAGTAGCTTAAGGCCTAAATTATTACTATAAGTATTAAAATAAATAACCTTTATATATTATAGCACTAACTTAAGTCACGTGTGCCCCCATAAAGGACAACTAATTAGGGCGGCGACCTATAGTATATACCATAAGCCCGACCCAGACTTATAGAAGGACTTATAGCTTACTATAAGCTATAACTTACGATTATAAGCTATATCTAAATATATAATATACTTATTATACTTTCTTATATAATAGCTACCTTAGCTATTAATATAATTTAATTATACTTAATACCCTTAAGTATATTATTAGATATAACTTATACTCTTATTACTTAAATTATACCCTATACTCTCTACTAATATAAACCTAATATAATTAATTTATCCCTTAGGAAATATATAATTATTATATATTAATAGCTCTTATTTAATAAATATATTATATACTTTAAATAATATTATTACTATAATACCTAATATTAAAGTACCTTCTATTAGCTATAGTAAGGGAATAACTATATCGCGGCTAAAGGTAATATAAATACCCTCGCGAGAGTTAATTATCCCTATAGATATAGATAACGATAAATTAAAATAAATTACCCCTATATCCTATAAGGCTAAGGTTAGGAAGCTCTAATATAAATATAATAACCTAAATAAATAATATAATAACCTCTTAAATAAAGTATATAATAATACTTAAATTACTTAAGAATACCTAAAAATAATAAAATAATCTATATAGGAAATATAGGATTAATTCTATATAATTATAAAATAATAATAATATTAATATTAATAGATTATTAATAAATAATAAACTAAAATTAACTAACTTATTATACTTTAAGTATAATAAAATAACCTAATATAATAATAAGTCTATAATCTTAATAACTTAATACTTAGATATAATACCGCTAGAATAATTCATAAGGATATTAGCGAAATTATTAAATTAAAGAACCTAGAGCTATTTAATAGATAAACTACCTATATTAAGATATTCCTTATATCCCTTAAGGTATATTATTAATACTTCCTTACCTAAATAGCTATTATTAAAAATAAAGTCCTTTACGCTAATAAATACCTTATTAATAGTATATTTATTTAATTTAAACTTAAATTATATAATTACCTTAGAGATAAACCTATAAAAAAAACCTATTTTTTTTTATTAATTATAAAAACTTTAAAGAAGGAATTAAATAAAACTTTAGAATTATTAATAAAAATAATAAGTTATATAAAAACTTAAAAACCTATAATAAAATAAAGCTATATCTATCTATATTATTAAATTTATATAGATTATCTTATTCCTTAATTAAGGAATTAATACCTTCTAGATTACCTTTTATAAAGGACTTAAGGAAGAAATTAAGGATAAGCTCTATAAGATAAATAAACCTAATAACCTATAAGATTATATCGATATAGCTATTAAGATTAATAGTCGCTAATTTAAATAATATATAGAGAAATTTAATAAAGGAAGGATCTAAGGAGGAAAAAACCTTATAAATTAAAATAAAAAGAGATATAATAATACCTCCTATAATACTAAAGCTAGCCCTATAGTATTAAGAGCTATATAATATAATAAGAAATTAATTAAATATTTTTATTATTATAAACCTAACTATAAAGTAAATATATATAAGAAGAAGGTATAAGATATTACTAAAGGAAAATATTAATTAAAGAAATACTAAAAATAATAATTACTTTTAAAAGGTAGGAAATATATAAGCTATACTTACTAATAAAGTAATATATAAATAATAATCTAAATAATTAAGATTATTATAATAATATAACTTAATTATAACCTAATTATAGCTATATTAAAATAAATAGCTATATTATATACCTAGGTATACCTAAAGGAAGAATAAATAAAATATAATATTACTTATAGATTATATTATAAAGAATATATATATAAAGTTATATTACCCCTAATAAAGGGATATATTAATATTATTATAAGTATTTAAAACCCCTAAAATAAAGTTAATTAAACCTAGATTCCCTTACTTAAATTAATAAAGAAGGAAGAAGATATAAAAAGATAGAAAGATAGATTTAAATAAATTATTATTATAATATTATAGCCTAATAGATATTATAAACCTATAAATTATAATAATTACTTAATAGGTATAATAATATAAAGAGAACTTAAATTAACTTAACTTTAATATAATTATTATATATAATAGATATAATAAATATAATAAGAACTTAAGGAAATATAATAAAATATTAAATAATATTAATAAATATAAAATAAAGGCTATAATATTTAGATTAATAAATAAAGAATATATTATTAAAATAATAATATTAATATATATATTTAATTAATTTAGGAATAATAAAAAGTAAAGGATATAAAAGATATCTATATCTAAGCCTATTATAAAGAAATAATATTAAACCCCTAGCTATTAAAACTATAATATAACCTATATAATAACGATAGGATATTATTAAGATACCTATAATACTATAAGATTATATAGGTCTCCTATAGAGATTATTACTATAAGATATACCTAAATAAGAAGAGGGAATAAGACTATTTCCTTATCCCCTTTATATAATTAAATATATAACTTTACTTTTTATATAAAGTAGAAGATTATTATATTAAATAATAATATAAAGAAATTAAAATAATATAATTTTAATTCTATTTATTATAATAATAAACTATATCCCTAAAGTAATTTATAAATACCCTTATTTAAATAAGAGAAATAAAGCTAGAAATAAAATAAGATAATAAAGAAAGAGAAGTTACCTTAAATAGGATTATTAAGATAATAAAGAAGGCTTTTATGCCCCTATATAAATAAAAGGTATAATAAAGGATTAAAAATAATACCTTTAGTAATAATAATATATTAAAACTTTACTTATATAGGAAGAACCGCACTAAAAATATATAGAATACCTTATTAAGTTAAAGATACCTTAAAAGGATTTAGGCACTAAAGAAGAATAATAATATTAAGAATTACTTAATAATTAAAATAATAAAGACAACTATGAGGCCTATAATAATAATAAATATAATAAAGATTACTTAAGAAAGATGTTATTAAAAAATTAAAATACCTACTTATTATAGAGCTATAGGTAGAAAAAAGAAAGAAATAATTCCTATAAAGAGCTCTATATATAACTATAAATAATTAATAGCTAAAATACTTTAAACTATAAGTATAAATTAAGGGAAAATAATTAAATACTTTAATAAATAATAAAGCTAAAGAGAATTACTTTAATCTAGCAGTAATAAATAAACTTAAGCTATTATAAAAATATAAAAAGGATCCTTATTTAATATATAATTTAAAAAGAGAAAGGTTTAATATATAATAAAAATTATTAAATATAAGATTAATTACCTTATAGTCTTTATTAATAGAAAAAACTAAAGAATCTTATTTAATATTATATCTATATTAAGATATTATTTAATATTTAGGTATTTATAATTATATAGGTTTAACCTATATCTTAATTAATAGATTAATTAAATAATCTCTTTTAATAAAAAGATATCCCCTTAGAGAGATAATAACTTACTAAATATAAGATCTTAAATTTTTATTAAAGATAATAAAAAAGCTAAAAAAAAATAAATATAAGATAAATAATATAATAAAAAGAAATAATAAAATTAATAAATAATTATAAATATTATAAAATAATTCTATAAATTAGAAAATAACCTTAAATAAATTAAGAAAAAACTATAGGATAAATAGCTTAAAAATATCTTATTATAATATTAAATCTATAAAAACTCTTTATAGAAGAACTTAAGATTAACTTATTATTATATATATTATAACCTAGAAATTAAATTTATTAATAAAAAGTAACCTAATTTTAATAAACTTTACCTATTTAATATAATATAATTATTAATATTAAAGGAATATATTAAAGAAATAATATAAAAAAGATATATTAGGGAAAATAAATTATTTATTAAATACCTTATTATATTTATCTTAAAAAAGAATAAAAAGCTTTATTTTTATATTAATTTTAAAATACTTAATATTATTATAATTAAGGATTATATATTATTACCTTTTATTAATAAATTAAAAAATTAATTTTTTAAGATAAAATATTTTATTATATTTAACCTTAAGGGAGCTAATAACTTAATTTAAATTAAAGAAAGATATAAATAAAAAACTCTTTTTTATATTAAATATAGACTCTTTAAGTACCTTATTATACCCTTTAGACTTATTAATATATTTATTATATTTAATAAATAATTAATAATATATTATAAGAATATCTAGATATATTTATTATATATTACCTAGATAATATCTTAATCTTCTTTAAAAAAAAAAGAATATATAGAATATATCTATAAGGTATTATAAATATTATAAGATATTAATTTATTAATAGAACTAAAGAAAAATAAGTTTTATACCTTAGAAATAGAATTTCTTAGATATATTATCTCTTATAATAAGATATATATAGACCTTAAGAAGGTCTTAGCGGTTAAAGATTAAAAAAAATTAATAAATATTAAGGAAATATAAGCCTTCCTTAATTTTATTAATTATTATTATAAGTTCCTTAAAAGATTTAAAAAGATTATAATATTATTAATTAATTTAATAAAAAAGATATATTATTTATAATAGGGAATAAGATATAAGAAGCTTTCTATAAGATTAAGGAATTTAGCTTAAATAAATTAATCCTTAAGATATTTAATTTATCTTAATTAATTAAACTTAAAATAAATATCTTAGATTTTATATTAAGCGCCTAAATTAGATAATAAAATAATAAAAGACTTCTATATTTAATTATATTCTATTTTTATAAGCTATATAAAATAAAACTTAATTACTTTATTTATAATAAAGAATTCCTTATTATTATTAATATTTTTAAGGAATTTTAATATTACCTTATTAAAAGCCCTTATTAAATTAAGGTCTATATAGACTATAAGAATATCTTATACTTTATTATTATTAGAGAATTAAATAGCTAATAACTATATTATATTAAATATTTCTTAAAATTTAATTATATTATAATCTATATAAAAGGAAAAGAGAATATAAAAGCTAATATTATTAATAAATAATTAAATCTTAATTTAAGAAAGATTAAAATAAATAAATAATTATTATAATATACCTTAGAGAGATACCTTAAATAGAAACTTATTATATAAATATAGAAATTAATACTTTTATTAAAATACCTTAAGCTTATTTAAGATTATAGAAAATAGATTATTAACTTTATCGATTATATATAAGGATATAATTACTATAAAGATAGACTTCTTATATTTAAAGCGAAGATTATTATACTTAATAAAGTTTTTAGAAAAATCTTTAATTATTATTATAATTAACTCTCTTATAATAGAGACTATAGATTAATATTTAAAGCTATAAACTATATCTATAATAATTACTTATTTAAGGAGGAAATTTAAGGTATAATATAATATTACTAAAAATATAACCTTAAGTAAATACTTAAAATAACCTATATAATAAAATAAGGTAATTTACTTTTAAAATAAATCTTAGAATATAATAAATAACTCCTAGATAATAAAAAAATAAATAAATAATAAATCCTAAATAAACTATAATATAACTTTATATATAAGAAATATAAATACCTACTATATAGATATTAAGGAATTAATAAAACCTTAAAATAAATTAAAATAATATATACTTTTCTTAATATAAAGAAAATTATTTTATAAATTATTACTTAATATAATCTTTATATAAAAACTAAAATATAATACTATAAACCTTACAGGAAATAATAATTACTCTTAATTATAAAATAACTATAGGATTTAATTATTATAGATTTTATTATTAAATTACCTCTATTAAAAGAATTAATTATTAAAAACTTCTATAATAATATTCTTATTATTATAAATAGACTTATAAAATTCTCTTATTTTATCCCCTATAATAAATTAATAGATATAGAAGAATTTATATATATCTGTTACTATAATATTATTAAGATATATAGGCTATTATTTAAGATTATTTTAGATTAAGGATTACTCTTTATATTTAAGTTTTAATAAAGATTAACTAAATACCTTAAGATTAATTATAAGTACTTTATAATATATTATAAAGAGACTAATAAATAAATAAAATAAATAAAATAAATATTAAAATAATACCTTTAGTATTATATTAACTATAAATAAAATAATTAAGTTAAAAAGCTATTGGCTATATACCTAGCCTATAATATAGTAATTAATAAAAATATAAAGATTATATTAATTTATATTAACTTTAGATTTACCCTAGATATCTATAGATAAATTTAAAATATAATTATTAGCCTTAAAGTAATCTTTATTAATAATTAATTAAAAAATCTATATAAAGAAATATAGATAAAACTTAAATTTATTAAAATAGAATAAATAATTATATTAATAAGAAAAAGATTAAGGGATTAACCTTCTTAAAGGGAGATATAGTCTACTATATAATAATAAATATTATAATAAAATAATAAAATAAAAAACTTAATTATAAATATATTAAACTCTATAGAGTTAAATAGAAAATCTTATAAAATAACTATAAATTAGACTTATTACTAAAGGTTAAGCTTTATTTAATCTTATATATTTTATTATTTAAATTAATAGAAAATATTATTTAAATTAAGATTAATAATAAATTAAAAATAGAAATTAATAAACTAAAGGAATATATTATAGAAATTATTCTTAATATAGCTAAAATTAATAATAAAATAATATATTTTATTAAATAAAAAGATTACCTTAATATAGAAAATATTTAAGAATTATTAAAGTACTTTATTAATATATAATACCTCCTAAAGGAATTCTATTAATAATATTAAACGGTAATAAGGAAAAATCGCTAAAATATATTATACTTTAGTTAATAAGGTTAGAGTATATTAGGGACTATATATCTAGGACTATATTAGACTTTATTATTTCTAATATATTTAAATTATCTAGCGATTTAAGGTTTTAATAAGTTAATTCTATCTTAATTAAGATTAAGGAATAATATTATTTATATAGATAGAATAAATAAGCTAAAGATTCCTCTAGCTCTTATTAATAAATAAATAACTCCTTTTATACCTATATTAAAGACTTATAATAAGCTTATAAAAGCTCCTCTACTATAAGCTCCTTAATATTAATTTACTTTACTTTAGAAATAATCCTTAATATTAAATAAATTAACTAAATACTTATTTATAACTATAGGAAAAGTATATATAAGAATTTAAAGGAACTCCTATTAATATATATAATAAACAAGTAAATTAATTAAATAAATAAATTACCTTCCTCTACCCCTATAGATAAAAATTATAATAAAAATACTATAAATTATTTAATTAATTAAAATTATTTATTATATTCTTCCCTAAATATCTTAATTATTATTTAATAGGTCCTTATATTATATTTAAGCTTATTATAGATATTATAATATTAAACCCTTTATTATATTAATCTCTTTTAATTATTATTTTATAATAATTTAGCTATTATTTATATATTAATATCTCTTTAATTAATTATTTATCTTCTTTCTTTTATTATTATAACCTCTCTTTTCTATAATTAAATCTATTTTATTTTTAATATTAATTAAATATCTTATTTACCTCTTAAAGGTCTTTATTTTTAGTAATTAATAAGGTAATTTAATATATAATTATTATTATTCTCTTCTTTAAAGACCTTAAGGCTTTAAGGATTAATTTTAGGGAGTTATTTTAATATTTTTTAATTTATTTTTTAAGGTATATAAATTAAAATTAAGCCTTAAATATAATCCTTAAGGTCCTTAAGGTTTAAGAGATTAATTAATTAAATATTTTTTTAATTAATATTAATATCTATAGCTATATATTAAGCTTTAAGATTATATTTTTAAGTTAAGAGAAATAAATCTAATACCTTTAAATAATACCTTAATATTTCTTTTTTTTATAATAATTTAAAATATAATATAAAGGCTAAAAATAATTTAATCTTTAAAATATATATAATAAAATTTTTAATTAAATATTTTATTTTTAAGCTATAAGTTTTCTTAAATATATTAAAATATATAATATTAAGGGGCTAAAGTAAATAAAATAAATAAATAATATATAAAGCTAAATAATTTTATTATTATTATAATATCTCTTAAATTTAATAAAATAATAATTTTTATAATTATTAAAGATTAAAAGATAATAATAATTATTTAATTATTTAATTATATGTTAATTAAAATATTTTAATTACTTAAGATTAATTTTATTATTAATTTAGCTATTTTAGGTTATTATAATAATTTAATTATTTAAGAGTTTATTTTTTTAATATTAATTAATAAAATAATATTAATTTATATTAATAATAAATAGCGAGATTAATTAATTATTTATATTAATTATTTTAATTATTATAATCTATTTTTAATTTCTAGGCTTTATTAATTTTAACTTTAAATACCTTTTTAAATTTATAATAATTATTTTATTTATAATTATATTTATAAGGAAGTTAATTTTATTAAAATTATAAATATTATTTAATTAAATATTATATTTTATAATTATATTTATTATAAGCTAAAATTAATTATAAATAATAATTAAATCTTTATATTTAGCTCTTTAATAATTATATTTTTATAAAAAATATATTTTAAGCTTTATATATTATTTAATAAAGTTATAAGCTTAATATATATTAATAGGTAATATATCGTAATTAATAAATAAATAATTAATTATTTCTTAAATATTATAGAGCTAGAGGGGAAATCCTTATAACTTTAAATTAAGAATAAAGTAAATTAAGATTTATTCCTTTAGATTAAATAGTGAATATAATTTCTAAAGGGTATTATATTAAGATTAAATACCTTATTATTAGCGATATAATATTATTTAATTAACTTTATATATATTAATAGTATATTAGAGGCTTAATATTAGGTTATTTTAAAAGGCCTAAAGGGTAAAAAGAAATCTAGCCTCTTTATTAAATTATAATATATTAGCTAATTAAGAATTAATTAATTAAATAGAGAGGATATAGGTTAAGGGATTTTTAGTTTACTTATTTAATTAATTTACTTACTTATTATATATATTATATTATAAAGATAACTAAGATATATATATAAACTATACTTCTTACTACCCTTAACTATTTTATAGATAGCTTTATAAGCCTAGTAATAAATATAAGGTAACGTAGATAATAAGTATGTGAACCACTCAAGCAAGTGAACCACTCATACTATGCACTAAAACTCTATATTTTAAACCTCAATAAAAACCGCAATAAAATATTAAAAAGTCTAAAAAGAGTATATTTAGCTATTTAACTACTAAATAAGCTATTTAGATTTTTTATAGATTTTTAAAAAAAATCCCTTTATAGAGAAATATCTATTTACATAGTATAAATAGATATTTTAAATACTAGCTTACTAAGATTTTTTTAAAAATCTATAAAATTTAGCATAATTAATTTATTATATAATATAATTAAACTTTCATTTTTAGCTATATTAGGCTTAAATTGATTTTTATAGAGTTATTTTAAGTACTTTTTAGATAAGGTATAAATACTAAGAAATTTCAAAGTGGTTCACTTACATAAGTGGTTCATATACTTATTATATACGTTATTACTATAAAACTAATATAATTAATAAATTCTATAGAGATATAGTAATAATAAGTTAAGTTAGTAATCTTAGGGTTATTAGATATTTTTTATTTTTTAGAAATATAATTAGATATTATATTAATATATATTCATAGAAGATAAAGAAGTAGGATAAAGGAACTAATTAAGATAGGGATAATAGCTATTTATATAGCCTTAAGGATAAGATTAATAAAGGGGAGGTATTATATTATAATGTAGTATTAAGACTAAGCGGCCTAACCCAGTAGAAGCCCTATATAATAAGGCGCTATAAGAGGAAATAAAACCTATTATAGAATAAGTAAGTACTTCTATATAATACTTACTCCTAATAACCTTAGAACTATAAGTAAGTAAGCGCTATAGATTTAGCTTAAGTAAGTACCTAAATATATAGTATATAATTATTAGTATTTTCTTATAAGCTACCTTAACTATTAATTATAACTTAGTTAACGTATATTATAAGTAAGTAAAATATATAAGTAAGTAAACTAAAAATCCTTTAACCTATACCTTCTCTATTTAATTAATCAATTCTTAATTACCTAATATATTATAATTAAATTATAAGGCTAGAATACTTCTTACCCTTTAGGCCCTTTAAAATAACTTAATATTAAAGCTCTAATATACTATAATAATCTATATAGCTAACTTAATAATACTTTAATATTAATAAAAAGGTATTTAATCTTAATATAATATTACCCTAAAATTATATTAATTATTTAATCTGGAGGAATAAATCCTTAAATACTTTATTTTTAACCTAAATTTATAAGGATTTCCCCTCTAGCTATATAATATAAAGAAATAGCTAATTAATTATTTATTAATTGCGATATATTATTAATTAATATAAACTAAGCCTTAAATTTTATTAGGTAATATTTAGACCTTAAGATATATTTTTTCGGAACTATAATTACTAAAGAGCTAAATATAAAGATCTAATTATTATCTATAATTAATTTAAGCTTATAGTAAATATAATTGCGAAATATAATATTTAATTAAAAGATAATATACTTAATAAGTAAGCTAGTTAGATAAATAAGCTAGTTAAAAATCCCTTAACCTATAATATCGCTATTTAATTAATTAATTCTTAATTACCTAAGATACCTTAATTAAATAATAAGGCTAAAATCCTTCTAGCCCTTTAAGTCTATTAAAATTAGCTAAAATTTAGCCTTTAATATACTATAAAGATCTATTAAGTTTACTATAGTACCCTTTATAACCAATATATTAATATCTAAGCCTAAGCTAATATTATCCCTAAATTATATAAGCTATTTAATCTATAGAAATAGATCTTTATTTACTTTATTTTTAATTTAGATTTATAAGGATTTCCCTCTTAGCTTTATAATATAAAAGAAATAGCTAATTAATTATTTATTAATTAGGATATATTATTTATTAATATATATTAGGCTTATAACTTTATTAAGTAATACTTAAAGCTTAAGATATATTTTTTTTAGAAATATAATTACTAAAGAGCTAAATATAAAGATTTAATTATTATTTATAATTAATTTTAATTTATAATAAATATAATTATAAATTATAATATTTAATTAAATAATATCTATAACTTTAATAAAATTAATTTCTTTATAGATATAATTATTAAATCACTATAACTCTATAATACCTAAAGGGATTAAAGTCTCTTAATATTACTTAATAAAATCAATAATAATAGCCTATACCTAGACTAAATATCTTAATAACTTAAAATATTAATTAGTATTATTACTATATAGTATATAGAGTTAATAGCTCTAATAGCGAGCCTATTTACCTCTATAAACTCTATTTAAAAAGAAAAGCTAGAGGTATTAACTACCTCTCTTAACTAACTATATTCTAGATAAATAATATATCTCTTAATGGGATAAAAAATATAATAACCTTAAGGACTCCTAAAGGGATATTTTATTTATCTAACCTTCTTATTATCCCTTAACGCTAGTAAAGAGGATTACCCTTTAAATATACCTTTATAATTATTATAACTATTATAATTAAACAAAAATAATTATAACTTAAATATTAATCTAGGTTAATTTATAAAGCATAGATTATATTAATATTATTATTTTATATAGAAATAGCTTTTATTATAACTAAATAAATCTAGCTATAACCCTTATAATAATACTCTAGCAGGTATATTAGAGGTTCTAGAGGAAATATTATTATAAAGCCCTTAAAAGGATTAAGCTAAACCCTATAGGAATAATTAATAACTAAAAAGTCTTATTTATTAAGTTTAGTAATAAGCTCCTATTTATTATAAACTCTATAGCCCTATTGCTATAATTATATTATAACTTAATACTTAAGAATTTTATTATTAATAAAATTTACCTTTTTAGCTACCTTACTTAAAAGGTCTTAAATAAACCCCTCTCGGCTATTAAATAAGCTTTTATAAATAATATAAATAGTAAAGCCTATAACCTATAGCTTATATAATTAATAATTAAGCTTAAGGTAATCTAAGTAATTTAATAACTATATAGATAAACTAAAGATATAAATAAGAAAGAATATAGAGAAGTAAGGGATTTTAAGTTCTTAAGGGGATTAATTATAGTATAGGGACTATAATATTAGATTTTAGAGACTAAATAGAATTAATGCCTATAGTTAAATAACTCTTAGGTAAAGAGTTAATATATTTAATTAAATTATCGGTTAAAAAATATAATATTAAATATATAATATATATAGCCCGTAAAAAATATAAGAATATAAGGTCTAAGATAATATATATAATATAGAGGTTATCGCGCGGCGAGACCTTATCTAAAGATAGCGTTAACTCTCTTACGTCACGTAATACATATTAAAATACGAGATAACCACTCGGCAATAGTTAGTAATTTCAATAGTAATTTTAATAATAATAGATATAATTATAAGCGGAATAATTATTATAGGCTTAAAAGGGTATTTAAAGCTAAAATTAATATAGCCTATAAATTAAAAATAAATTATAATAATTTAAATAATTAATATAAAAGGCTAATTAATCTTATTATTTATTATTAATATAGGCTAATATTACTTTATTAATTAATATTAAGAAAATAACCTCTTAAGTAATTAAGCTATTATAATAACTTAAAATAATTAAATTAATAATAAAATTAATCTTAAATAACTTAAATATTTTAATTAATATATAATTAATTAATTAATTAATATTTATTATTTTTTAATCCTTAATAATATAAAAATTATTATTTTATTAAATTTAAGAAATATTATAATAATAATAAGATTATCTAGCTTTATATATTATTTTATTTATTTTAGCCCCTTAATATAATATATTTTAATATATTTAAGAGGGCTTATTATTAAGAAATAAAATATTTAATTAAAAGCTTTATTATATATATTTTAAAGATTAAATTCTTTTTAGCCTTTTATATTATATTTTAAGTTATTATAATAAAAAGAAATAATAAGGTATTATTTAAAGGGTTTAAATTTATTTCTCTTAATCTAGAAAATATAATCTTAAAGCTTAATATATAGCTATAGATATTAATATTAATTAAAGAGGTATTTAATTAATTAATCTTTTAGGCTTTAAGAACCTTAAAGATTATACTTAAGGCTTAATCTTAATTTAAATACCTTAAGAGATAAATTAAAAGGTATTAAAATAACTCCTTAAAGTTAATTCTTAAAGCCTTAAAGTCTCTTATAAAAGAAATAAAGATAAATATATATAAGATAGCTTCTATAAAAGTAAAAATCTAAGATCTTTAATAAATAAATAAAATATTTAATTAATATAAAAAAATAAAATAAATTTAATTATAGAAAAAAGAGGTTATAATAATAAAAAAAAATTTAATTAAATAGATATTAATATATAAATAATAGCTAAATTCTTATAAAATAATAATTAAAGGAGGTTAATATAATTAAGTATTTAATATTATAATATCTATAATAAGCTTAATTATAATATAAAAATCTATTAAATAATAATAAAAATATTTAAATAAAAATATAATAAATAATTTTAATTAATTAAAAAATTTAAGGTATTTTTATTATAATTTCTAGCTTTAAGGTTAGGATTTTTAATTAGCTTATTTATTTAATTAGCTTACTTATTAAGTATATTATTTATAATTTTAATAAATTAACTTCTTTATAGATATAATTATAAATAAAATAATTATTATAGGCTTAAATAAATATAAAAAGCTAAAATTAATATAACTTAAAAACTAAAAATAAATTATAATTATTTAAGTAATTAATATAAAAGGCTAATTAATCTTATTATTTATTATTAATATAAGCTAATATTATTTTATTAATTAATATTAAGAAAATAACCTCTTAAGTAATTAAACTATTATAATAACCTAAAATAGCTAAATTAATAATAATATTAATTTTAAATAATTTAAATACTTTAATTAATATATAATTAATTAATTAATTAATTTTTATTATTTCTTAATCCTTAATAACTATAAAAATTATTATTTTATTAAATTTAAGAGATATTATAATAAAAATAAGATTATTTAGCTTTATATATTATTTTATTTATTTTATTTTTAGCCCCTTAATATTATATATTTTAATATACTTAAGAAGGCTAATAAAAAAAATATTTAATTAAATATTTTGTAATATATATTTTAAAGATTAAATTCTTTTTAGCCTTTTATATTATATTTTAAGCTATTATAATAAAAAAGAATATTAAGGTATCTTTTAAAGGAGCTAAATTTATTCCTCTTAATTAAAATAAGGTTATCTTAAAGCTTAATATATAGCTATAGACTTTAATATTAATTATAGAGGAGATTAAACCTTTAACCCTTTAGGTTTTAAGGACCCTAAAAATAATTATTAAGGCTAATTTTTAATTTAAATACCTTAAGAGATTAATTAAAAGGTATTAAAATAACTCCCTAAAGTTAATTTTAAGAATATTAAAGTCTCTTATAAAAGAAATAAAGGTAATAATATATAAAAATACCTTATTAAGATCTAAAAATAAAAACCTTTAAGAGGTAAAAAAATATTAAGTTAATATTAAAGGGTAAAAAAATTAAATTATAGAATAAAGAGATAATAATAATAAAAGAAAGAAAATAAATAATTAATAAAATAGATATTAATATATAAATAATAGCTAAATTATTAAGAAATAATAATTAAGGGAGATTAATATAATAAAGGGTTTAATATTATAATATCTATAATAAGATTAATTATAATATAAGGATATATTAAATAATAATTAAAATATTTAAAGAAAAATATAATAAATGGTTTTAATTAATTAAATAATTTATAGTATTTTTATTATAATTTCTATAAAAAAGGTTAGGATTTTATTTTATTTATTTATATATTTTACTTACTTATAATATATATTATATTTAATACCCTTAAGTATATTACTAGATATAATTAATTAATATAGTTTATTCCTAAAGCTACCTATCTAGGGTATCTAAAGGACCTCTCTTAAGGGTATAATTAAGAGGCAGGCTATATATAGAGGAAAAACTACTTCTAGTAATAGACCTACCTAAGACTAAATAAAAAAACCCCTACCTATATAGCGCCTAAGCCTTCTATTACTTAAGGTTACTATATTTAGCTATACCCTCTATATAATACTAAGGCTAATCTTAATACCTTCTATCTTAGCGCGCCTAGCCTATTAGGCTAGGGTACCTTTAATTACGGCCCTAGCTTATTATTAATAATTTTAACTATTAATTTAACTACTTCTGCTAGAGCTAATAGCTTAATAATAGCGAGGCCTATTTATCCTATAGGGTAGGGGTTTAATTCCCGGCAATATATAGTATATAAGGTAAGCCTCTTTTTACGTATAGTAGCTCTTACCTTATTACGTAACCTATAGCTATAGGCGATAGTTACGTATTGCCGGCCTATAGCTCTAGCGTATAGCGACCGAGGCGCTATAGTCCCTTATGACGAAGAAGAATCGTGCCTGCGGCTAGAATTAAACTAGCGACCTCGCTATATAGAATATAGTAAAGTCCACCACGGCGGTAACCACTCCGCCACGGAGGTATTACTAGATATAATAACTCCCTTATTATTTAAATTACGCAATTATCCCTACTATTAATATAAACTTAATATAACTGGTTTATCCCTTAGACCTAATTATTTTATTATAATTATAATCTAAATAAATATTAATACTTTAAAGTAAAAGGTTAATAAAGGGTATAATAAGATACTTCTTTATAATAGATTTAAACTATATTATAATATATTTAATTAATTACCTCGCGGTATATTATATCTTATTAAATATTATAATAAATTATATTAAGTAATATATTATAAAAGCCTTTAGCTAAATAAGGAATAAAGGTAATTTATATATTATTTTATTAAGGGTTTAAGTATGTTTAACTTAAGGATTTCTCTTATATCCTTACCTCTTATAATAATAATAGCTATATAATTAATATTCTAGATATTATTAAGATATTATTTATTTTAAACTTTTTAGGAGTTAATTATTTATTCTATAGTTATATAAAGGTTATCTATATTAATACTTATAGTAATAATTTAAGCCTTAAGCTATTTAATTTCTTTATTATTACTATTAAAGCTAGAAATATCACAGTCTAATATATATATATATATATAAACTACCCCTATAAATTCCTTATTAATTAAGGAGTAATTATATCTAAATACTAAATAATTACAGTAATCACCTTTTAGATCACTATAATTAGTTATATAATTACTTTAATTAAGACCCTAGGCTATAGTAATTAGGCACTAGGCCTATAAATATATAGAATATACTTATTAGCACTTTTCTATATAATAGCTACCTTAGCTATTAATATAACTTAATTACACTTAATACCCTTAAGTATATTATTAGATATAATAACCCCCTTTATTTAATTATGCGACTATCCCTATTGCTAATATAAACCTAATATAACTAGTTTATCCCTTAGATTTAACTATACTATTATATATTAATAGCTCTTATTTAATAGATTACTTATATTACTTTAAATAATATTAAATGCAATAGCTACTCCTACTACCCCTATAAATAACTACTAATAGGTTCTATCTATTAATTACCCCCTAATACTTACTTAAGCTAACCTAGGGGATAACGAGGAAATAGCTAAAGTATCTAGCTCTAATAGTAATAATAAGGATATTAAATAGCTTAAAGCCTAGATTACCGCTATAAGTACTAAAATAAATAACCTTTATATAGCTATAGAAAGAATAGCTAACTCTTAGAGAGTTTAAAATAAATAATATATAAATAGTATCTAGATAGTTAATAACCTTATAATTATTATTATAAAGGGAAAGATATAAGAGAAATCCTTAAGCTAAACCTACTTAAATTATTTAATAGAACTATATATAGATTATAGAGATTCCTTATATAGATATATGCCTTTATAACCTATTATCTAACCTAATTTATTATTAAGCTTAATAAGGTTTAATATACCGCAGGATATCTTATAAAGCACGCCGCTATATAATTTAAGCTAATAATAAAGGAGTACCTTACGATATTATTTATTAATCTCTTACTATAAACCATTAACCTCTATATAAACTATAATATATTTAAAGGAGCCCTTTAATAGGCCTTTAAAATTATTAACGAAAAAGTATAAGCTAAATAAAAGATTAAGGCACTTAAATAAAACTAATCTACCTTCGAATATAGAATAAAATACCTCTAATTAATATCTAAGCTACTATAAGATTAAGACGCCCTAATATTACTTTTCTTTAATAGACTTAAGAAAGATATCTAGGCTGAATTATATAATGAAGATAGGCCTAAGACCCTTATTAACTATATTAGGATAGTAATTAAGATTAATAACTATTAGCTCTTATAGAAGAAGCTATAAAACCTAAGATTTAGTAACTATAAGGCTAATACCTCTTACTTTAATATAAACTAAAGTAAAAAGAGGTATTATAATACCTTATATAATATTAAAGCTAGACCTATAATATTAAGGGCTATATAACGCGATAAGAAACTAATTAAGTGCTTCTATTACTATAAGCTTAACTATAAGGCGAATATATATAAAAAGAAGGTATAAGATATCGCCGAGGGAAGATATTAACTAAGGAGGCGCTAGGAATAATAGCTACTCCTAGAAGGTAAGAAATATATAAATTTCACTTATTAATAAGATAAGCCTTAGACCGCACTTTAAATAACTAAGACTATAGCTATAATATAATTAGGCTATAATAAGACTAAAGCCGCGCTAAGATAAATAATTATACCCTATACCTAAGTATACTTAATAAAAGAATAAGTAGAATATAATATTACTTATAGATTAAGCTATAGGGAATAAATATATAAAATTATATTACCCCCTAAGGACGAATAAGTTAATATTATCATAAGTATCTAAGACCCCTAGAATAAGGCCGACTAAGCCTAAATCCTACTACCTAAACTAAAACCTATAAAGTAGCTTAGCTACCCTAGGGTAACTATTATAATCACTTAGGAAGGTAAGGTATATATAGAAAGACTAGCTCTAATACCTAAGAAATAAGTAGACTTCTAGAAAGCTACCGCTAAAGGATTTAACTATAAAAAATAGGTAATTAACTATAACGACTCCTAATATATTATTCCTTCTATTATATACTAAAGGGATTATTAATAGGACGACCCTATATAATATACTTATATTCTTTACCCTCGGCACTAAATAAAGTAATTATAGGAATATAATAAAATATATAAGCGCTAGAAATAAGAATAAACACTATAAGCAGCTAAGCTCCCGCGAGTTACTATTATAGTATTAAGGCCTAATAGATACTATAAGCCTATAATTAATAGTAATTACTTAATAGGCATAATAATATAAAGAGAACTTAAATTAATATAACTTTAATATAATTATAAATAAAGATAAAACTAAGATTATAAAATATAGATCGATAAGTAAGGATAATAATATTAAATAAATAGCACTAATATATATATCTACCTTATATAAGAAAGGTAAGACCCTATAGAGGTAGAAGATATTTATATCTAGATAATATATAAAGAAATAATACTCTACCTTAATATGCTAGAACTATTATATAACCTGCGGGATGATATAAGAATACTATTAAGATACCCCTAATACTATAAGGTTATATAGCTCTTATGCCGATACTATATATATAAGATATATCTCGCTAAGAAATAGGAATATAGATATTTCCTAATAATACTACCTTAATTAAATAGCTAGCCCTATTTCTTATATAAAATAGAGAATTATTAGGTTAAATAATAGTTCGGTAGAGTAAGAGTAACCTAACTAAGGTTCTAACCCTTATAGTAATAACCCCTATTACTTAAATAATTTATAAATATCTTAACTTAAGCTAGTGGGATTATACCTAAAAGAGAAGATAATAATAAATAAAGGGAGGAAACCCTTAATAGGATTATTAGAATAACTATAAATAGATTTCATTTCCCTATATAGATAGGAGGAACCCTAAAAGACCGAGAATAATACCTATAGTAATAATAATATATTAGAAGGACCCTATAAAAGGAAGAACTTATACTATAAGGTTTTATAAGGTACCTCGCGTAACCCTAGCGATAAGAAAGCCCGCTAAATATATAAAAGATCCTAAAATAAAGGCAGAATAATAATATTAAGACTAACTCTATAGCTAAGACGATACTTATAATTATAAAGCCTATAACGATAGTAAATATAGTAAGGACTATATTAAAATAATATATTTAAAAAATTAAGAGACTTACTTAATAAAAGGCTATAAATAAATAAATAATAAATAATATTACTATAGAAAGCCCTATATATTATAAAAAGAGGATTAATATAAAAATATTTAGAAATATAAATATAAATTAAGGGAGAATAATTAAATACTTTAATAAATAATAAAGTGGAGAGAAGAACCTATTCGACCTATAGGTAGTAAATAGACTTTAGCTACTATAGAGGCATAAGGCGAGGCTATATATAATAATTAACCTTAAAGGAGAATAATTTAATTATAATAATAGAGTTATTAATAGTAAGATTAATTACCTTAAGGTCTTTATTAAAGGAAAGAATTAAGGTATCTTATTTAATATTATACCTATAGAAGGATATAACTTAGTACTTAGGTATCTATAATTATATCGATTTAACCTATATTTTAACTAAAGAATTAGCTAAATATATTCTTTTAATAATAAGGTACTCTCTATAATAAGTAATAACTTAAGATATAATATAAAATCTTAAACTTCTATTAAAGATTATAGAGAAATTAAATAGAGGTAAATATAAGATACCTCTCTACCTAAAGGGATATAATATAAGATAATAGAAAGAAGCGATAGAATTAATAGATAATTATATATATTATATAATAATTCTATATATTAAAAAGAGACCTTAAGTAAATAAGGAAGATACTAAAAGAGGAATAACTTAAGAATATCCTACCTTAATACTAAATATATTAAAAACTCTTTATAAAAGAACTTAAAATAGGTCTATTACTATATATATATTATAATTTAAAAATCGAATTTATTAATAAAAAATAATCTAGCTTTAATAAACTCTACCTACTTAATATAATATAATTATTAATATTAAAGGAATATATTAAAGAAATAATATAGAAAGGATATATTAAGGAAAATAAGTTATTTATTAAATACCTTATTATATTTATTTTAAAGAAAAATAAAAAGCTTTACCTTTATATTAATTTTAAAATACTTAATATTATTATAATTAAGGATTATATATTATTACCTCTTATTAATAAATTAAAGAATTAATTTTTTAAAATAAAGTATTTTATTATATTTAACCTTAAGGGAGCTTATAATTTAATTTAGATTAAAGAAGGATATAAATAAAAAACCGCTTTTTATACTAAATATAGATTATTTAAGTACTTTATTATACCTTTTAGACTTATTAATATACCTATTATATTTTAATAAATAATTAATAATATATTATAAAAATATCTAGATATATTTATTATATATTACCTAAATAATATCCTTATTTTCTTTAAAATAAAAAAAGAATATATAAATATATCTATAAAGTATTATAAATATTATAAGGCGCTAATTTATTAATAAAACCTAAGAAAAATAAATTCTATACTTTAGAAATAGAATTTCTTAAATATATTATCTCTTATAATAAGATATATATAAACCTTAAGAAGGTTATAATAATTAAAGATTAAAAGGAATTAATAAATATTAAGGAAATATAAGCCTTCCTCGGTTTTATTAATTATTACTATAAGTTCCTAAAAAGATTTAAAAAGATTACGATATTATTAATTAATCTATTAAAGAAGAATATATTATTTATAATAAAAAATAAAGTATAAAAAGCTTTTAATAAAATTAAGGAGCTTATCTTAAGTAAATTAATCCTTAAGATATTAAATTTATCTTAATTAATTAAATTTAAAATAGATACCTTAGACTTTATATTAAAGGCCTAAATTAAATAATAATATAATAAAAGACTTCTATATTTAATTGCGTTTTACTTATATAAGCTATATAGAATAAAACTTAATTACCTTATTTATAATAAAGAATTCCTCGCTATTATTAATACTTTTAAGGAATTTTAATATTACCTTATTAAAAGCCCCTATTAAATTAAGGTCTATATAGACTATAAGAATATCTTATATTTTATTATTACTAGGGAATTAAATAGCTGGTAATTATATTATATTAAATACCTCTTGGAATTTAATTATATTATAATCTATATAAAGAGAAAGGAGAATAAAAGAGCTAATATTATTAATAGATAATTAGACCTTAATATAAAAAAGGTTAAAGTAAATAAATAATTATTATAATATACCTTAAAAGGATACCTTGAATAGAAACTTATTATATAAATATAGAGATACCCTATTAATTAAGAATACCTCTAAAAAATATAATAAGCTACTATAAAATAGCATATTAAGGACTTTAGAATTAATAAAGTAACCTATATAATAAAATAAGGTAATCTATTATTAAAATAAATTTTAAGAATATAATAAATAACTCCTAGATAATAAAAAATAAATAAATAATAAATCCTAAATAAACTATAATATAACCTTATACGCGAGATATATAAATACCTATTATATAAATATTAAGGAATTAATAAAACCCTAGAATAAATTAAAATAATATATACTTTTCTTAATATAAAGAAGATAATTATATAAATCGCGAATAAATATAACCTATATATAAAAATAAAGGTATAATACTATAAACCCTATAGAAAACTATAATTACTCCCGGTTATATAATAACCTTAGGAATTAATTACTATAGATTTTATTATTAAATTACCTCTATTAAAAGAACTAATTATTAAAAACTTCTATAATAATATTCTTATTATTATAGATAGACTTATAAAATTTTCCTATTTTATTCCTTATAGTAAATTAATAAATATAAAAAAATTTATATACCTTTTCTATTATAATATCGCTAGAATATATAAAGTATCTCTTGAGATTATCTTAAATTAAGGATTACCCTTTATATCTAAATTTTAATAAAGATTAATTAAATATCTTAGAATTAATTATAAGCTCTCTATAATATACTATAAGAAAACTAATAAATAAATAAAATAAATAAACTAAATATTAAAGTAATACCTTTAATATTATATTAACTATAAATAAAATAATTAAATTAAAAAGCTATTAGCTATATAATTAGCCTATAATATAGTAATTAATAAAAGTATAAAGATTATATTAGCCTATATTAACTTTACATTTACCCTAGATACTTATAGATAAGCTTAAAATATAATTATTAACCCTAAAGTAATTATTATTAGCGATTAACTAAAGAATCTATATAAAAAATATAGATAGAATTTAAATTTATTAGAAATAAAATAAGTAATTATATTAATAAAAAAAGGATTAAGGGACTAACCTTCTTAAAGGGAGATATAATCTACCTTATAATAAAAAATATTATAATAAAATAATAAAATAAAAAACTTAATTATAACTATATTAGACCCTATAAAATTAAAGAGAAAATCTCATAAAATAATTATAAATTAGACTTATTACTAAAAGTTAAGCTCTATTTAATCTTTTATATCTTATTACTTAAGTTAATAGAAAATACTATCTAAATTAAAATTAATAATAAACTAAAAATAAAAGTTAATAGACTAAAAGAATATATTATAGAAACTATCCTTAATATAATAAAACTTAATAATAAGATAATATATCTTATTAAATAGAAAGAATACTTAGATTTAGAAAATATTTAAGAATTATTAAAATACCTTATTAATATATAATACTTACTATAGGATTTTTACTAATAACTTTAAAAGAAAGAGAACCTAGATTAAGGTTAAAAATAATTAATTAATTAATAATATTAATAGCCCTATAAGACTAAATATTAATAATAGCCTTAGCCTTTTAATAATCTAACTCTTTTAATTTATCTAAAGAATTTAACCCTTAATATATTATCTCTATACCTTATTTATAGATTTATTTCTTCTAGCGATAAAGATATGTTAAATAAGATAATTACTTATTTATTTACTACTATAAAGTAATTAATTTCTCCTTTATTTTCTCCTCCTTAAGCTCTAGATAGTACTTCTTAGCTATTAAGTAGGATATTACTAAAAGTTAATAGAAAGAAAGAAATATAACTAAAAGGAGCTATACCTATTAGCGGAAATTAATATACTTAAGCGATTATAAAAACAACTATAATAAACGCACTTAAAATAATAAGAAATACCCTTAAGTATTTTATACCTTAGGTATTTTTAAGAATAATAAAAATAAAATATAACTTTAAAACCTATTTCTTTAATAAGCTTAAATAAATAATAATAATATATAATAGATTAAGATTTTACTTTCGATATATTATTAATAGCATAAGAAATATTATAGAGGGAGGTTTAATAAACTATAAGAAATTTAGAATAGCTAGCTTTAGAGGCCTTAAAGATAAGATTAATAGAGAGGAGATATTATATCACGGTCTAATATATATATTATATATATAAACTACCCCTATAAATTCCTTATTAATTAAGGAGTAATTATATCTAAATACTAAATACTTATAATAATTACCTTTTAGATTACTATAATTAATTATATAATTATTTTAATTAAGACCTTAGGCTATAATAATTAGGTATTAAGCCTATAAATATATAGAATATACTTATTAATACTTTCCTATATAATAGCTACCTTAGCTATTAATATAACTTAATTATACTTAATACCCTTAAGTATATTATTAGATATAATAACCCCCTTTATTTAATTACGCGACTATCCCTATTACTAATATAAACCTAGCACGACCGGTTTATCCCTTAGATCTAACTATACCGTTATAAGAAATATCTTCTATCTCTATATTAATTAAGTTAACTTAAGTAAGTAAATAAATATAGGGGGCCCTATTATTAGTTATTTATAAGGGTAATAGGAGTTATTATTAGATTTCATATTATTTAAGGTCATATAAATAATCTACTAAATAAGAGCTATTAATATATAATAATATAATTAGATTTAAGGGATAAACTAATTATATTAGTTTTTTATTAATAATAAGGATAATTATATAATTAAATAATAAGTATTATTATATTTAATAATATACTTAAGGGTATTAAGTATAATTAAGTATATTAATAGCTAAGGTAATTATTATATAAGAGAGTACTAATAAATATATTCTATATACTTATAGGTATAATACCTAATTACTATAGCCTAGGGTCTTAATTAAGGTAATTATATAAATAATTATAATAATTAAAGGGGTAGTTATTATAATCGCTTAATATTTAGATATAATCGCTCCTTAATTAGTGAGGAATTTATAGGGGTAGTTTATATATATAATATATTTATTAGACCGTAATAAATATTACCTCGCTAATTAATATTAAGATAGTAACCTCTCGGGCGACTAAGCTATTATAATAACTAATAATAGCTAGATTAATAATAAAATCGGTCTTAAATAGCTTAAGTATTTTAATTAATATATAATTAAGTAATTAAATAATTAATATTATCTCTTAATCTTTAATAGCTATAAAAATTATTATTTAATTAAATTTAAGAGATATTATAAAGAAAAGAAGATTATTAAGCTATATATATTATTTTATTTATCTTATTAATTTTAGCTCCTTAATATTAGGTATTTTAATATATTTAAGGATATATATAATTAAGAAATAAAGTATTTAATAAGATATTTTATTACTTATATTTTTTAGATTAAGTTTTTTTAGCCTTTTATATTATATTTTAAGCTATTATAATAAAAAAATATTAAATTAGCCTTTAGGGGCTAGGCTTATTTCTCTTAATTTAAAAAATATAGTCTTAAAGCTTAATATATAGCGATAGATTTTAATATTACCTAAGAAGGTAATTAAATTCTTAATCCCTTAACTTTTAAAGACCCTAAAGATTATACTTAAGGCTTAATCTTAATTAAATTACCTTAAGAGATAAATTAAAAGGTATAAAAATAGCTCTTTAGAGTTAATTCTAGAAGCTATATAATCTTCTTTTAAGGGAATAAAGATAGTTATATATAAGCTTACTTCAGTAAAGGCTAGGCTTAAGGATATTAAATAAATAAATAAGATATTAAGCTAATATTAAAGGGTAAAAGAATTTAATTATAGAAGAGAGGGTAATAATAATAGAGGAAAGAAGGTAAGTAATTAATTAAATAGATATAGATATATAGGTAGTAATTAAATTATTAAGAAATAATAATTAAGGAAGGTTAATACGATTAAGCGTTTAATATTATAATATCTATAGTAAGCTTAGCTATAATATAAAGACCTATTAGGTAGTAATTAAGATATCTAGGGAAGAGTATAATATATAGTTTTAATTAATTAAATAATTAATAGTATTTTTATTATAATTTTAATCTTAAGGGTTAGGATTTTTAATTAATTTATTTACCTAATTAATTTATTTATTATATATATTATTAATAATCCTTATTATGTAAGTTGTTTGAATTATTCTTCCCACCCCGTGGGTATTTATGTCGTAAGCAAGCCGCAGGCTTCTGCTGGATGCCTCTTATAGAGCAACAGACTGGCCAGCGTTTTACGCTGTGCGTACATCCTAGCTAAAGGGGTCTCAGTTGATCTTGGCCAGACCAAAGAGCTGGGACATTCACCGGGACAGCCAAGGGTAAGACTTTGCAGGTCCCAAGTCACGTCGGGAATGTTGGAATAGACGGTGGACGGGTTCTGGCCCTTGTTGAGGGCGTCTTGCACCATGTTGACCTCGGTCGAGACCGTGCCCCGGATCTTTTGGGTTGCGTGATGTGTCCTCAGCAAGCCAGTACCACGCTTTCTTCAGGCCGTTGCACCGATCCTGTATGCCCCGACCGTCGCTGATGGGGTTAACGGTGCCGTAAAAATTGCTAGCTAGGCCGTTGATCTGGCTGCAAGTTACCTCGAGGTTGTTTGGCAGCTTGATAGGCTTCTTTTTGGCGACATACGACTGCCTGTCGTCCCAGGCCAGCGTAAGCGAGTCTCCAGGATAGCTATGCTCAGCATACTCGAAACCCAACTCTACTTCAATGTTAGCAGGGCCCTCTTGAGTGATCCAGGCACTTGCCATTGTTTGGCTTCTCGGCGTGCTCCTTCTTCCACCGGACATAGTCAGGCTTAGTAGCGGGTTCAATTTCTTCGTCCGAGATGGGGATGCAAACCAGCTGGGAAAAGTCGCTGTGGCCATGATCCGGCTCAAGCTCTTTCAGTGCCGTCTCAAGGCTGGGAGAAGCATTGGGATCGTTCATATGGTCATAATCCCATCTGGTGGGTCCATAGCCAAGTGTCTCGAAGGTGCTGTTCTGATGTCGGTGTAGTCAAGGATAAGTTGAGCGAACAACCCGCGGTTCGTGAGATGCGACTATGATCACTGCGTTTTTGTTAGTGAGAAGGTTTGTGATAAGCTGTAGAAGTGGTTTGTTCTCGCTTTCTGAAGGCTTCGTCGAGGCAGATCTGATGTGATGCTGGTTGTCTATTTATGCTTTTCTCTTATCGCCAAGAAGCAATCTACTTTACCAAACACTCAATTTTTTGCCTCCAATACGTTAGCGAACCTCCATATCCCATGGTGGATTTATTGCCATAGCGTTGCTGCAGCGAACGAAGATGACCAGACATCGCGGCTAGCTAATGGGACGTGATGGACCTCCAACCATGATCCTGTCTGCGGTCTCCCACCACTCGGAGTGATCCAGATTGTGATCACGACCGAGTAAATTGCTAATTCGGTTCTCTTACATTTTCGGTTAATCCTTTAAGGAATGCCATCCACGTTGCTGGCTGGCTGCTGTCATCCTAGCTGGCTGATATAGCGTGGGGGCATTGGGTTTTACATGATATTGCTCGATGTCATTAGCCTTGACATGCAGAAAATACTCCTGATCTAGCAATTGATTATGCAACATATTCAATATTGGCCCAGGTAGGCTGAGTTTCAGCCAGCCACTCCAATATTCACAGTATATCACATTCCCAATAGTGCAGAAATCAAAGCCTTCCACCAGCCATTAGCCGTGTCCTCAAGCACCGAGCAGGATCTCCTACTGGTCGAGTAAAGTCATGGCTCGTGTCAGCGCTTCAAGCGTTCCAGCGGAGATCGTGGATATACAGCTTGCGTCAAGTATAGCTAATGAGGCCTGGATGAAGAGTGTTTTCTTTCACTGGCGAGGCTACACTGGGTCACGTTATCAAGACAATCTTCATTAAGTAGCGAAAGTGATCCATGCCTCTATGCCTCCATGCCACAACTGCATAGGATATTTCGTGCTAAGGGCTACATGAATGTCTGCAGTTTAACAACTGAGAATTCACATCCCCTAGAAACTGGTGGCTATTCCACGGTGTAATGCCACCTTCCCATGACACCGCGGTAGAATGGTAGAGGGCTTGTCCCTCGTCGTCACAATGAGCAGCCTTGCCACCGTACGAGATACAGCGCCGTTTATCGCGGTGAGGATCTTCTACCTCCTCTGATGAGTACCCATCTTGAGAAGTCATCACAGGTGAGCCAGACCAATATTGAGTAGAGCTTGAAGTAGAGGAATGGCCGGTTAGCAGTTCAATGGCCTCTTTCGCGCCAATGTGTGGACCCGGGGCTGGCCGGTGCCGTTTTGAGGGATCCCAGGGACACCAACATCGCCAGGACTGGCCATACTTGACACTACGGGGGTATAAGAGCCAGACTCGAACGGTGAAACCGCTGTCGAAGCACTTGGTCTTGCCGGTAGCTCTAACGAAACAGCCTCCGCCAGCGGCATGTCGGCAGCCATGTTCTCGATGCAACACATATCGTAATGATGACGCAGAGCTTTACGATCAACAGTTGAAGACAGTTGGGCCAGAACGCCATGGTACTCGACAAGTACATCATACGGCATGAAAACGCGTATCCGCAGTGTGTCAGGATGAATGGAAAAGAGCCTCGCATCGAAAAGTTCGTGTTGATGGCTGAACATCAACAGTCCGTTCTTCGCTGACCAGGTACGTTCCCAAGCCGCTCGCAGTCGCTGCGGGTCGTATCTGCCCTCTGGGAAAGAGCTTGGGACTGGGTAGACGTGATAATGCTGCTGAGGCACGATATGGCATGCCTGCACTCCAAGACCGACGGTTGGATTCATGTACCAGGACCGACCTTTGCCCGTGACAACACACCTGGCAGTGCCGCTTACACATGAGTTGCGGAACGAGGCCATGGTATGCCGGGCCGCGTCGACGGGGATGTCAAAGTCTGGCGGGGCGACGAGATCCGTGACGTCCTCGACTTGACTCGATGGCGAATCTTTAGTCGGCGATGCGGAGCCCGAGGCGAGGCGTTTTGGAGGAGACTGGGATCCCCGGGCGCGGATTGTCTTGCGGTACGGGAATCGCGAAAACCGACTGTCAGTAGATGGCTTGTTTGGCGGAAGATAGCGTTCATCACGTCGTAGAGATGGATAAGGAATATGTGTTGCACATCCAGCTGAGCGTGTATTAGCAGATGCACAACAGAGGGAAACCCCGGCTTCGCAGGTGGTAAATTCAAAGACCTCCAACAAGAATCTAGCTTACCTTCGAGGTGTGTATTCAGCGGCGCCGCAGCGGCGATCCCGCAATTGATATGGCGCACGACGTGAAGTCGCACAATCGGCGGTCGATTTTCGCCAGAGACGTCACCCGGGGGCGTTGAAACAGGCTGGTCAAGTTCTTGTCCTTGAATCAACCTGTGCGATGAAGGAGTAGCTGTGGTCGTGGATTCACCGAGTGGTTGCAGGCTCGCGCCGACCGAACCAAGGTATCCAAATGCAGCATAACCCCAGGAGTCATTTGTCGCACCAGATCCTATGGTATTGAAGCAAAGACGCAGCTCGTTGATGATGTCGCGGAAGGTCAAGCTGTTGCTACCGGGTGGGTGATACAAGCCTGCAAAATGATCCTCCTCTGGGCCGCAGATAATATGAATGTTCCATCCGAGGATACGAAATTGCGGCGTGATTGCGGCGCTCGTCATGGTGCCGGGCGCGCGACAGTTGGTGCCGTCCAAGATGTTGTTCTCCTCAATTGAGGATGCTTCACTTGAGGTTGGGGATGCATGTTGTTCTGGCATGAGCATCACGTGCTGATTACGCTGATAACGGTGGCGGGGCAACTTGCCGCCCTACCCTAGACAATCGGCCTCCTACACCTCCACAGATACACCAGATACTGCACAGACAGTGCGCTGAGAGAAAATTTCGCTTTTGCAATCATAAGTATAAACTCGACGCTCTTTCTTGAGACTGAATTCCAGTCGTCAACCCCTAGTACAGAGAGTCGCATTCTAGGTGGCGGGGATAGACATGACCTAGGGTACGCCGGCGATCAACAGCGATTTAGTGTTGATGCGTAAATGAAAGCGGCCCTGCAAATGGTCTCGAAGCTGCGATCTCTTCTAGAAGGCACACGCAGGATGGCTAAGGCACCAGAAAGCGGCGGTATTTTCGCTTCCCCCAGAGGAACATTTTCTGGTGAATTAATAATGCTCGTCATGGAACACCTCTCTAGAAGAACTGGGGAAGTTTGAAGCGCATCCTCGTCTTTATTACGATATCGTATTTGCGAATTAACGAACCTCTTTCTAGCCCGGGAGCTAAAAACGCCATCTCGGAGAACGACGAGTCAATCAAAGGTTGCCAATGACTCTCTGGAGGCCTGGCAAGGCCCGCAAGATTGCACGGAGCCTCCTTAACCCAGCCTCAACACGCCAGCTTCCTCGAGGCAGTGAAGGGTCTCCCGGATGTCGGCTGTCGAGAGCGTCAGCTGGTGGTTACTACTGCACACCTCACTGAACAGCCCCAAGCACGAGTCGTACAGGGAGTCGGGGATACTATATCAAGTAAGGCCTTGCTTCCTATTGTTTCATTGGAGGTCAAATGATTCATATTATATGCCGTCGTGAACGGGAAATACATAGATCCCTCTTACAAGGTCGTTGAGAAAGGCCGCATCAACGCTCCAAGCTTTGTTTTTGTTCGGGGAAGGAGAGTACAGGCGTTGTTATTTGCAACCAAACGCTTCTAGAAAGTCATGGAAAGAGTCTATAGCTTGGCCAGGAATGGGCATATCGTCGTGACTTTACTATCTTCGAGCTCAATCCATTGAGGGCCGGGCCGCAACTATAATAAAGAACCCATTTTTAACATATTAATAGCATCATAACCTAATACGAATATAGTAGCCTTTTTTCCCTCTTAACCTTTAGCTATCTAGCTACCTACAGTTAATAAGTCAAACCTAGCTATATTATCATAAAAAGTTAATACTCTTATAGGGTATATAGTTAACTCTACCCTCCATACGAAAAAGAAGAAATTTTTTTCCCTTTCCATCATTATCTTTTATCTTTATCTCACGATGGCTCCTATCACGATATCAAGCAGAACCATTATCAGCGCCGCGAACGGCGACAGTGAGTATCGGGACCGATACCCCCAATCTCCCTCTCGTCGAGACTTTGCGAGCGATGAACTTGGTTAGTTGGTGATGTCTCGCCAGCAGCTGGAGGTTGGTCTTTCAGAGCCTCGCCATCGTTTGTTTGCCGGTGAGATGGTCGATACTTCAGGTCGGAGCTGTTTGCATGACCCATAGGCTCCTTAGCAATGCCATCATCTGAGATGCTGACAGTTCCAGGCTTAGGATGTGCAGTCGAAAGCCATGGATTTCCTGTGGTTGTTTCCCGGTGCCACAATGCTTTTTCCATGTTCTTCTTCGGCATCCAACAGTCTTCGAGCCACGTCAGCACTTGCGTTGGATAGAAGGCCGGCGTCATTTGCTTGCTTCATATATACTCTCCATGGCCTGCTTGGTAAAAGTGCGGTCCCTGGGATGTTGGTGAGCGAGAAAGTTGTCATGCTTGCAGACTTGATGCTGAGCAATACGTGCCAATCAGAGAGTCATCAAGGCTACCAAAGGAAAACAGTCATGCTTCTCGGCGGTTGTAACGCTCCGGAATGCGACGAAGCGTCCAAGGACCTCCCGACAAGAGTTGTCGCAAACGGTCTCGCCGCAACTGTTGATTTTGCTATTGATGATGACAGCTTGAAGCAGCCACCTTCGTACACGATGGAAAAGAACCCATTTTCGCCGCAACTGTTCTCGGAGCCCAGCGACGACCGCAATAGCCAATTTAGATATAACTAAACGAGGAGGAAGTGATGGAAGAGTTAGTTAGTTGGTCTGATGGTCTGCTAAAAGGGCTGGACCAGGCACACTCCACCAGTACGAATACATCAGCTTACTGGCTCGTCGAGTCTCAAGGTCTAGCCGTCTTCGAGCTCAGTTATTCCATCAAGGACCGGGCCGCAACTATAATAAAGAACACATTTTCAACACATCATATATGGCATCATAACCCAATGCTAACACAGTGGCCTTTTTTCCTCTTAACCTTTAGCTGCGCAGCTGCCTGCGGTCAAAGAGTCAAACCTACTCAAAGTCTAGCATCCTTGTGAATTGTGCGTCCTTGCAGTGTGGCTCTGATCAGTTCCGTACCAGGAGCCTTGAGGCTATGACGCAGTGCATGCATATGCATTCCAGCCCGTCCATGGGATGTCTAGAAATGAATAAAAAGAAACGACAGAGTCAACGGCGAACTCATGCAGATTAGCGGGCAAAGAGGCTCAGTATAAGCTAAATCACGCATTCACCAGTATCGACAAGACAGATAGTGCAGGTTACTATCTTTAAGCGTAATCCATTAAGGGCCAGGCCGCAATTATAATAAAGAATATATTTTTAATATATTAATAGTATTATAACTTAATACTAATATAATAGCCTTTTTTCTCTTAACCTTATATTATAATATTAAGAAGAATTATTATTAGCGCTATAGATAACGTATATAATAAGTAAGCGTTATAGTTAAGCAAGCGTTATACTCTTCCCTCCTATACCTAAGTTTTTAGTTAATTAATTAATTCTTAATAACTTATAATATTAACTCTTTCTATTAACGCTAAAACCCTTCTTACCCTTTAGGCACTTTTATCACGGCCTGTATTATAACCCCATAAGGGACCAGGCGGTTAACCCCGGCAGAACTAAAGGAACCTATAATAACTACCCTATAAGTATGCCACACTATATATAGGTTGAATATAGTCGATTTAACTTAGCCTAACTATATAAGTTAAACTAGATCGGTTTAACTTAAGTTAACTATAATTAACTTATAGGAATAGCTAGTATATAAATATATTTATTTAGTATATTAAATAAATATAGCTACTCTAGCTATTAATATAACTTAATTATATTTAATACCCTTAAGTATATTACTAGATATAATTTATGCTCTTATTATTTAAATTATACCTTATACTCTCTATTAATATAAACCTAATATAACCGATTTATCCCTTAAGAAATATATAATTATTATATATTAATAGCTCTTATTTAATAAATATATTATATACTTTAAGTAATATTATTACTATAATACTTAATACTAAAGTACCCTCTATTAGCTATAATAAGGGAATAACTATATTATGGCCAGAGGTAATATAGATACCCTCGCGGGAGCTAATTATCTCTATAGATATAGATAACGATAAATTAAAATAAATTACCTCTATATCCTATAAAGCTAAGGTTAGGAAGCTTTAATATAAATATAATAACTTAAGTAAATAATATAATAATCTCTTAAATAGAGTATATAATAATACTTAAATTACTTAAGAATATTTAGAAATAATAGCATAATCTATATAGGAAATATAGGATTAATTCTATATAACTATAGAATAATAGTAATAATAATATTAATAGATTATTAATAAATAATAAATTAAGATTAATTAATTTATTATACTTTAAATATAATAAAATAACTTAATATAATAATAAGTCTATAATCTTAATAACTTAATACTTAAATATAATACCGCTAGAATAATTTATAAGGATATTAATAAAATTATTAAATTAAAGGACCTAAAGCTATTTAATAGATAAGCTATCTATATTAAGATATTCCTTATATCTCTTAGAGTATATTATTAATACTTCCCTATCTAAATAGCTACTACCGAAAGTAAGGTCCTCTATATTAATAAATACCTTATTAATAATATATTTATTTAATTTAAACCTAAATTATATAATTACCTTAAAAATAAACCTATAAAAGAAATCTAACTCTTCTTTATTAATTATAAAAACTTTAAAGAAATAATTAAATAGAATTTTAGAATTATTAATAAAGAATAATAAGCTATATAAAAACTTAAAAACTTATAGTAAAATAGGGCTATATCTGCCTATATTATTGAGTTTATATAGATTATCTTATTCCTTAATTAAGGAATTAATATATTTTAAATTACCTTTTATAAAAGGCTTAAGAAAGAAATTAAAGATAAGCTCTATAAAATAAATAAACCTAATAATTTATAAGATTATATTAATATAGCTATTAAGATTAATAATCGCTAATTTAAATAATATATAGAGAAATTTAATAAAGGAAAGATCTAAGGAGGAAAAAACCTTATAAATTAAAATAAGAAGAGAAATTATAATACCTCCTATAGCACTAAAGCTAGCCCTATAGTATTAAGAGCTATATAATATAATAAGAAATTAATTAAGTATTTCTATTATTATAAACCTAACTATAAAGTAAATATATATAAGAAGAAGGTATAAAATATCGCTAAAAGGAAATATTAATTAAGGAAATACTAGAAATAATAGCTACTTCTAGAAGGTAAGAAATATATAAGCTATATTTATTAATAGGGCGATATATAAATAATAATCTAAATAACTAAGATTATTATAATAATATAACCTAATTATAACTTAATTATAGCTATATTAAGGTAAATAGCTGTACTATATATTTAGGTATACCTAAAGGAAGAATAAATAAAATATAATATCGCTTATAGATTATACTATAAGGAATATATATAAAGTTATATTACCCTTAATAAAGAGATATATTAATATTATTATAAATATCTAAAACCCTTAAGATAAAGTTAATTAAACCTAGATTCCCTTATTTAAATTAATAAAAAAGAAAGAAAATATAAAAGGATAGAAAGATAGACTTAGATAAATTATTATTATAATATTATAGCCTAATAAATACTATAAACCTATAAATTATAGTAATGACTTAATAAATATAATAATATAAAGAGAACTTAAATTAACTTAACTCCGATATAATTATTATAGATAATAGATATAATAAATATAATAGAAATTTAAGGAAATATAATAAAATATTAAATAATATTAATAAATATAGAATAAAGATTATAATATTTAGATTAATAAATAAAGAATATATTATTAAAATAATAATATTAATATATATATTTAATTTATATAAGAATAATAAAAAGTAAAAAATATAAAAGATATCTATATTTAAGCTTATTATAAAGAAATAATATTAAACCCCTATTTATTAAAACCTTAATATAACCTATATAATAATAATAAGATATTATTAAGATACCTATAGTACTATAAGATTATATAGATCTCCTATAGAGATTATTACTATAAGATATACCTATATAAAAAGAGGGAATAAAATTATTTCTTTATCCCCCTCTTATAACTAAATATATAACTTTACGTTTTATATAAAAGAGAAGATTATTATATTAAATAATAATATAAAGGAATTAAAATAATATAACTTTAATTCTATCTATTATAATAATAAATTATATCCCTAAAGTAATTTATAAGTACCTTTATTTAAATAAGAGAAATAAAGCTAGAAATAAAATAAGATAATAAAGAAAAAGAATTACCCTAGATAGGATTATTAAAATAATAAAAAAAGGCTTTTATACCTTTATATAAATAAGAGGTATAATAAAGGACTAAGAATAATACCTCTAATAATAATATATTAGAATTTTATTTATATAGGAAGAAATTACGCTATAAGAGTATATAAAATACTTTATTAAGTTAAAGATATTATAAATAAATTTAGGCGCTAAAGAAAAATAGCGATATTAAGAATTACTCTATAGCTAAGATAATAAATATAACTATAAGGCCTATAATAATAATAAATATAATAAAGATTATTTAGGGAGGATATTATTAAAAAATTAAGATATTTATCTATTATAAAGCTATAGGCAGAAAAAAAAAATAATTTTTATAAAGAGCTTTATATATAATTATAAATAATTAATAGCTAAAATACTTTAAATTATAAATATAAATTAAGGGAGAATAACTAAATACTTTAATAGATAATAAAGCTAAATAGAATTACTTTAACTTAATAATAATAAATAAACTTAAGCTACTATAGAAATATAAAAAGGATCCTTATTTAATATATAACCTAAAAAGAGAAAGGTTTAATTATAATAATAAGATTATTAAATATAAGATTAATTACTTTATAGTCTTTATTAATAAAAGAAATTAAAGAATCTTATTTAATATTATACCTATATTAAGATATTATTTAATATTTAGGTACCTATAGTTATATAGGTTTAATCTATATCTTAATTAATAAATTAGCTAAATAATCTCTTTTAATAAAGAGATACCCCTTTAGGGAGATAATAATTTATTAAATATAAGATCTTAAATTTCTATTAAAGATAATAAAGAAGCTAAAAAGAGATAAATATAAAATACCTCTTTACCTAAAGGAATATAATATATATAATATAATAAAAAGAAATAATAAAATTAATAAATAATTATAGATATTATAAAATAATTCTATAAATTAAAAATAACCTTAAATAAATTAAAAAAAAATTATAAAATAAATAGCTTAAAAATATCTCTCTATAATATTAAATCTATAAGAAACTCTTTATAAAAGAACTTAAGATTAGCCTATAATTATATATATATTATAACCTAAAAATTAAATTTATTAATAAGAAATAATCTAATTTTAATAAATTTTACTTACTTAATATAATATAATTATTAATATTAAAGAAATATATTAAAGAAATAACATTAAAAGGATATATTAATAGAAGTAAATTATTTATTAAATACCTTATTATATTTATCTTAAAAAAAATAAAAAACTTTACCTTTATATTAACTTTAAAATACTTAATATTATTATAATTAAGGATTATATATTACTACCTCTTATTAATAAATTAAAGGATTAACTTTTTAAGATAAAATATATTATTATATTTAACCTTAAGGGAGCCTATAACTTAATTTAAATTAAGGAAAGATATAAATAGAAAACTACTTTTTATATTAAATATAGATTATTTAAATACCTTATTATACCCTTTAGATTTATTAATATATTTATTATATTCTTATAAATAATTAATAATATACTATAAGAATATCTAAATATATTTATTATATATTATCTAGATAATATCTTTATCTTCTTTAAAATAGAAAAAAAATATATAAAATATATCTATAAGGTATTATAAATACTATAAGATATTAACTTATTAATAAGATTAAAGAGAAATAAGTTTTATACCTTAAAAATAAAATTTCTTAAATATATTATCTCTTATAATAAGATATATATAGACCTTAAGAAGGTTATAATAATTAAGGATTAAAAAAAACTAATAAATATTAAGGAAATATAAGCTTTCTTTAATTTTATTAATTATTATTATAAATTCCTTAAAAGATTTAAAAAGATTATAATATTATTAATTAATTTAATAAAAAAGATATATTATTTATAATAAGGAATAAAATATAAAAAGCTTTCTATAAAATTAAAGAACTTATTTTAAGTAAATTAATCCTTAAGATATTTAACCTATCTTAATTAATTAAATTTAAAATAAATACCTTAGACTTTATATTAAGCGCTTAAATTAGATAATAAGATAATAAAAGACTTTTATACCTAATTATATTTTACTCTTATAAGCTATATAAAATAGAATTTAATTACCTTATCTATAATAAAGAATTCCTTATTATTATTAATACTTTTAAGGAATTTTAATATTACTTTATTAAAGGCCTTTATTAAATTAAGGTCTATATAGACTATAAAAATATCTTATACTTTATTATTACTAGAGAATTAAGTAGCTAATAACTATATCATATTAAATATCTCTCGGAATTTAATTATATTATAATCTATATAAAGGGAAAAAAAATAAAAAAAATTCATATTATTAATAAATAATTAAACCTTAATATAAAAAAGATTAAAGTAAATAAATAATTATTATAATATACCTTAGAAGGATACCTTAAATAGAAACTTATTATATAAATATAGAAATTAATACCTCTATTAAAATACCTTAAGCTTATCTAAAAATATAAGAAATAGATTATTAACTTTATTAATTATATATATAGATATAACTATTATAAAGATAGACTCCTTATATTTAAAGAGAAGATTATTATACTTAATAAAGTTTTTAGAAAGATCTTTAATTATTACTATAATTAATTCCCTTATAATAGAAACTATAGGCTAATATTTAAAGCTATAAATTATATCTATAATAATTATCTATCTAAGGAGAAAATCTAAAGTATAATATAATACTATTAGAAATATAACTCTAGATAAATACTTAAGGTAATCTATATAATAAAATAAAGTAATCCACTATTAAAATAAATCTTAAAATATAATAAATAACTCTTAAATAATAAAAAGTAAATAAATAATAAATCTTAGATAAACTATAACTTAACCTTATATATAAGATATATAAATACCTATTATATAGATATTAAGGAATTAATAAAACCCTAAAATAAATTAAAATAATATATAATTTTCCTAATATAAAGAAAATAATTATATAAGTTATAAATAAATATAACCTATATATAAAAATAAAGGTATAATACTATAAACCCTATAGAAAATTATAATTATTTTTAATTATATAATAGCCTTAGGAATTAATTACTATAGACTTTATTATTAAATTACCTTTATTAAAAAAATTAGCTCTTAAAAACTTCTATAATAATATTCTTATTATTATAAATAGATTTATAAAATTCTCTTACTTTATCCCTTATAATAAATTAATTAATATAAAAGAATTTATATACCTCTTTTATTATAATATCGCTAAGATATATAGGCTATTACTTAAAATTATTTTAAATCGAGGATTACCTTTTATATCTAAATTTCAATAAAGATTAACTAAATACCTTAAGATTAACTATAAGCTCTATATAATATATTATAAAGAGATTAATAAATAAATAAAATAAATAAACTAAATATTAAAATAATACCTTTAATATTATATTAACTATAAATAAAATAACTAGATTATAAAGCTATTAGCTATATAGCTAGCCTATAATATAATAATTAATAAAAATATAAAGATTATATTAGCCTATACTAACTTTAGATTTACCTTAGATATTTATAGATAAACTTAAAATATAATTATTAACCTTAAAGTAATCCTTATTAATAATTAGCTAAAGAATCTATATAAGGAAATATAAATAGAATTTAAATTTATTAAAAATAGAATAAATAACTATATTAATAAGAAAAGAATTAAGGGATTAACCTTCTTAGAGGGAGATATAGTCTACCTCGCAATAAAAAATATTATAATAAAATAATAAAATAAAAAACTTAACTATAAATATATTAAACCCTATAAAATTAAATAAAAAATCTTATAAAATAACTATAAATTAGACTTATTACTAAAGGTTAAGCTTTATCTAATCTTTTATATTTTATTACTTAAATTAATAATAAATATTATCTAAATTAAGATTAATAATAAACTAAAAATAAGAATTAATAAATTAAAGGAATATATTATAAAAGCTATCCTTAATATAGATAAAATTAATAGTAAAATAATATACCTTATTAAATAAAAGGATTACCTAGACTTAGAGAATATATAGGAACTAATAGAATACCTTATCTATATATAATACTTATTAAAAGACTTTTACTAGAAATATTAAAAGTAAATAAAGCCTTAAAAGGAATTATACTTTAATTAATAACCCTATAGTCTTCTAGGAGCTAAATCTTAGAAAGAGCCCCTACCTTAATAAAATAATACTCTTCTATATCTTAATACTTTAATTCCTTTAATTTATCTAAATCCTTATAACCCTAATAAATTATTTCCGCTGCTTTTTCCTATAAATACTTCTCTTAATAATATAGCTACTATAAATAAGCTAAGGCTTTTAATAAATTAGCCTTAGCCTATTTTTTTTACTCCTCTAGATAATCCTTCTCTTATAAAATATAAATAATTATAAATTATTAATAAGGAATTAATTAGGTATTTATTTTATAAATATACTTAAGAAGTAATACCACTAAAGTTATATTAAGTATACTTCTTCTCTATATAGAAATTATATTATTATTTACCCTTTATTATTATATAAAGGTAATAATTAGCCTTAAAATAAATAAAATAATATAGTATTTTAAAATTAAACCTCTTAATTACTTTAATAAAATCGCTATATCTCTCGGCTATAATTTTTAGATATAAAACTATTTTAATAATATAACCTAATATATTATTAACTAAAAAATAAGAAAATAAAGGTAGGTTAATTAAGGAGCTAACTTATAGGGGACCTAGTTTATTTATATAGTCTTAAGGGTAAGACTAATAGAGGGGAGATATTATATTACGGCCTATATTATAACCCTATAAGGGACTAGGCGGTTAACCCTAATAAAACTAAAGGAACCTATAATAACTACCCTATAAGCATATTATACTATATATAGGTTAAATATAATTAATTTAACTTAGCTTAATTATATAAGTTAAATTAAGTTAGTTTAACTTAAATTAATTATAATTAACTTATAAAAATAATTAATATAAATATATTTATTTAGTATATTAAATAAATATAGCTATTCTAGCTATTAATATAACTTAATTATATTTAATACCCTTAAGTATATTACTAGATATAACTTATGCTCCTATTATTTAGACTATACCCTACACTCTCTACTAATATAAACCCAGTACGACCGGTTTATCCCTTAGGAAACATACGATTATTATACCTTTAAAATAACCTAAAGCTAAATATCTAATATACTATAGTAACCTATAAGGTCTCTAAGTATTACCTACGCCGCCGCTAATAAGGTATTTAATCTCGATATAATACTATCTAGAAATTATATTAGCGATTTAATTAAAAGGAATAAATCCTTATTTACTTTATTCTTAATTTAGATTTATAAGGATTTTCCCCCTAGTTTTATAATATAAAAGAAATAGCTAATTAATTACTTATTAATTATAATATATTACCTATTAATATATATAAGTTTATAACTTTATTAAGTAATACCTAAAGCTTAAGATATATCTTATATTAAAAATATATTTATTAAAGAGCTAAATATAAAGATTTAATTATTATCTATAATTAGTTTTAATTTATAATAAATATAATTATAAAATATAATATCTATTTAAATAATATCTATAACGTTAATAAGACTAACTTTATAATAAATATAATTTAAAATAAAATAATTATTATAGATATAAATAAATATAAAAAGCCTAAATTAATATAATATAGAAATTAAAAATAGATTATAATAATTTAAGTAATTAATAAAGATAATTAAATAATCTTATTATTTATTATTAATATAGGCTAATATTACCTTATTAATTAATGTTAAGAAAATAATCTTAAGTAATTAAATTATTATAATAACCTAAATTAATTAAATTAATAATAAGATTAATCTTAAGTAATTTAAATATTTTAATTAATCTATAGCTAAATAATTAAATAATTATTATTATCTCTTAATCTATAATAACTATAAAAATTATTATTTTATAAATTTAAAAAATATTATAATAAAAATAAAATTATCTAGCTTTATATATTATTTTATTTATTTTATTTATTTTAGCCCCTTAATATTATATACTTTAATATACTTAAGAGAGTTTATAGCTAAAAAATAAAGTATTTAATTAAAAGTTTTATTATATATATTTTAAAGATTAAATTCTTTTTAGGCTTTTATATTATATTTTAAGCTCTTATAATAAAAAAAATATTAAGGTATTATTTAAAGAGGCTAGACTTATTTTCTTAAATTTAGAAAGTATAGTCTTAAAGCTTAATATATAGTTATAGATATTAATATTAATTAAAGAGGTATTTAATTAATTAACCTCTTAAGCCTTAAGGACTTTAAAGATTATACTTAAGGCTTAATTTTATTTTAAATACCTTAAGAGATAGATTAAAAGGTACTAAAGTAACTCTCTAGAATTAATTCTTAAAATATTAATATCTCTTATAAAGGAAATAAAGGTAATTATATATAAAATAGCTCTTATAAGGGTAGAGATCTAAGACCTTTAATAGATAAATAAGATATTAAGCTAATATTAATAGGTAAAATAGACTTAATTATAGAAAAAAGAGGTTATAATAATAAAGAAAGAAAGGAAAATAATTAATTAAATAGATATTAATATATAAATAATAGCTAAATTATTAAGAAATAATAATTAAGGGAGATTAATATAATTAAGTATTTAATATTATAATATCTATAGTAAGCTTAATTATAATATAAAGACCTATTAAGTAGTAATTAAAATATCTAGGGAAGAATATAATAAATAATTTTAATTAATTAAATAATTTATAGTATTTTAATTATAATTTCTATCTTAAGAGTTAAAAAAAGAATATTACTTAATTAATTATATTACTTAGGTTATATATATATTATACTTAGATAAGTAATAAAATAATTAATATTAAATATAATATAATAGAATAAATAATTAGCCTCTTAATTATCTAATTTATCTTATTCTTATAGGAACTATAATTTATTATCTCTTAGCCTAAGAAAAGCGTAAGAAACTACTCTTTGCGAGGCAGAGGGGCTTATTTTTCACTAATTAGTATCTAGATTATTCTCTCTGCCCCGTGATGTCTTTGACGACTACTTTCTGCAGGATTCGTTTGCGGCCGGACATATGCGGACCCCACGACGCAAGCTGCATGACTCTGTTGGTACCGCCGATCTCTGCGCCAAGGTACCTCTTCTACCCCCTCCAGCTTATGCACGACGAAGACGACGCCATTGGCCTCTCTGTCCGCAGACCGGTCGGCCGTGCGTCGCATACATTCGGGGACAAGGGCCTCCTCGAGAAGGAGGACATCTCCAACAAGAACGAGGCATGGAATGCCGTCCGCGCCTCCGTCGACGAGACCTACAACGCGTGGAAGACAAAGACAGTCCCTGTGTACCCAGAGTATGCGGCCTGGAACTATGCGCCTATCCTCAGCGAGGTGCAGAGCATTGTGGCACCACTTTTCCGGGAGGATGGTCAGCGCCGAGCGGATATCAGGAAGAGGTGCCAGGCGAAGTATACGGTAATTGTTGGTATTAGTCGACGGCACTGGATTGTAAGAAGAGCGGATTGCGCGATTATCCCTTCAAGTCGATGGCGGACTGTGACATTTGAGCTTTTAATGCCTGTTTTAGAGGGGGTTATCTTGGCAGATAGTTTCACTCGGAATTAGCGCTCGTTATTTCAAACTGGTACTTCTATGCATAGGCTACAAAAGGATTCATATACATAATAAATATGCGCCGCACCTTTCCCACGCGTTGGTAAAAAAGTCATTATAAATCCATGATAAATTCCAATCGAACAAAACTCTTATTTCTTATAGTCCTTATCATCCCGCATTAATGCGATAGGAGGCGGCGAAGGAACACCGTCCGCGGTTAATATGCTCGGGCATGCAAGCACAGGGACTCTCTCGACCTGCTGAACCGACACCAAGTCATCACTCCCCTGGCAAAAAGCCCGAACAGCTCCTCTCCCGTTGATCTCAGTCCATTCAACCGGTAATTCGTTGCCGGGGTTGCTAAAGGGGAGTTGGTAGACTTGGTTCATTTTATGGCGACTGAGTTTATCCAGCGCCGTCTTGAAGTCGTCGAGTATGATTGTATCGGTCAAGCACTTGAACACGGACGCAAACTTCCAGAAGGGATTGATGCCGCCGAGCGCTAGGACTGGTGTCACGGCAAGGAGGTCCAGAGCGATAAAGAGGAGGCTGAGACACATGCTCAAGAGCAAAATACCGAAGCGGGGCGAGACGCGGATAATCTCTATCAGACCGAACTCGTAGCGGTATTTGATGTTCCAGAAGAGGTTTGCTGTGGTGAAGATCCACCATGGATCGCTAGACATGAACTGTGAGCCAACGTTATCAAGCACTCATTGGCAAGCCTCACCGGCATAAAGCTTCTAAAGGCCTGGTCGACACGAAAACACGGTGGTTTATGTTGTTGAAATAAGCAAAGTTCGCGTAGATTTCGAGCACCCAGTATGGCTGGACGAGAAATATCGTGCTGATATATATCAAGCTGCCTCTTGGCTGTAAGAAGGGCTTGTTCTTGATCCAGGAGATGACATTATGCAATGTCCAGGACGCGATAAGGAGAACAGCAGTCGAAGAGAGATACCAGCCCCAGACTGGGGGGTCGAAGAAGGTGAAGAAGCCATTAGGTGCCGCTAGAACAAGCTGAATCCATCATCAGCGGCTGGTTGACTTTGTATGTTTCCGAGTGACGATGCATTACCTCGACTAGAATGAGTTTATGCAGTAATATGCCCGACCGCATGTTCGCCAGGGTAATACTGGCCATGATGAGCAGAGATCCAATCAAGAACCCCTGTGACCACGCCTCGATGGTCAGATGCGCCGTGTCTGTCGGCTTGGACCCGGGGGTTGATGTCGGTTCCGCCATGTTGTCACCTCAGGAAGGGGAGTTTGGGGGAGAGACTGTGAGAGTTGAAGGGAACCGAGGGTGGATAACGACGACGGGATGATCCAACGACCCATTTATCAAGGACAGACTTCCCCGCACTCGGTCTTCATGTTCAGTACATTAGCGTCGCGCTTGACCCCATGTCCTCCACACCACCGGTGACCACCCCATATTGAGGCGTTGACCCTCACACTGCAGCATCCCAGCACTCTACTGTTCCTTGACAGCCCATCGCTTAGAGGTTGGGTCTGTGCATTGGCAAGGAGAAGCATCGCGTGTGATTTTCGTCCAGCCATGGAGATGGGGTCATTCATGGTACAATCTGCGGGATTTCCCACATTGCCACCGTTGAAGCGTTTGGTCTTTGCGAATTTAGTTAGTGGCTGAAGTTTAGATGACACAATGCAACCCCATAATTGGCCACGCAGGAACAGTAGACGTAGAGGTGCACAATACAGTAACTATACTAAAGAGAAAGGAATAACCTTATCCGTCACCCTAACTAGTCCTTCATCGGCCACTACCTGAGTATGTATCTACAGCTACTCTAGCACCAGCTGGAGCTAAGAGGCGTGAGCTTGACCGAATCCAAAACTGCATTCCCATCATGTCCAGCAATCGTGATGTCCTTGGACTCCTGCCATCTCGGCCAGACATTAGCAGTCATGACTGTCCCATCACCAGCAAAGATCTCCAGACTTGATCGGTCGACAAAGATATCCAGCGACAGCTTGTTCTTGCTCGATACATCAATGACGGCCTTCCAAGTCCCCGCCTGCCCGTACCCGGCGTCACTTGTGTCGAGCGTCAGGGTACGGTCGGCCTTGGTGTAAGTCAGCAGAACCGACTCTGCCTGTGACTTGAAGAGCGAGATGGTGAAAGCCGACGCCGTTGTAGCGCCGAGGTCTACCGCAACCTGCAGCCTCGCTGTGTTGGAGCTGCGGATGACCAGAGGAGTTTCGTCAACACTGCGCCGCCCAAACTTCTTCGCCGGACCGGTCGCAAGTTTGTCGAGTGCCTCAATGGGACGGCTACCAAGACCTCCATTGTTACGGATGAAAAGCTCCCTCGTCACAGACTGCGAACCAGCCCATCCATTAATGCGGCTCGGCCACTTGGACGTAGGCCAGTTACCCATCCAAGTGATGGCCAAGTCACGTCCCCTCTCATCCTTGTACCACTGCATAGCGTAGCTATCAGGCCCCGCATCGATGAGCCCGCGCTTCTCGCCCGTGAAAACGGTGCCGTTAAAGGTGCCCGTCTCGTACCATCCCAACGCGTCGCCGCCGTAGAAGAGAACCCACTTTTCGCCAAGGGGAAAGAAGTTTGGGCACTCCCAGACGTCGTCGGTGCTGCCATCGCCCGTGTACAGGATTCCGACGTAGCTCCAGGAGAGCAAGTCATTGGAGCTGTACAGCAGAACTCGGCCGCTGACACCGTTGCTTGAGCCGATGACCATCTTCCATGATTTCTCTGTAGGGTCATAAAAGACCTTTGGGTCGCGGAAGAACTTGGGAGCGCCTGGAGGAGGGCGTGGGATGATGGGATTGTTGGAGTCGAGGTTGAACCGGATGCCATCCTTGCTTGTTGCGGTGGACACCACCTCCTGCACCAAGTCAGGGTGCAGAGCCGTGTCCGTGTAGTCGGTGAAGATGAGGCGCAACTTGTTGCCATGGAGTTTATCGACGACTGCCGCCCCTGTGAAGCGTCCAGAAGTATCCTTGGGGTCATCCGTGTCCTTGGGAGACAAGGCAATGGGCAGCTCACGCCAATGTACCGCGTCAACACTCTCAGCATGCGACCAGTACATGGGGCCCAAGAAAGGAGCGTCAGGATAGAACTGGCTGAAGAGATGATGGCGACCCTTCCACTGGCTGAGCCCGGCCGGATCGTTGATCCAACCCTGGTACTGAGTGTAGTGGAACTGGGGACGCATGGGGTCTGCTGCCATGAGGGAGCAGGACGGCGAGCTGTGAGAGGCTGGCTGATTTGCTTGGCAAAAAATGTTGAATGTGAGGCCCTTGCCATCGCCCATTGCATCGCAGCCAACGCGAATGTCGTCGACGTTGATATGACCCCACGACTGGGAAGTGCTGCTGTCGTGCACCACAACGTGCACTTTCTGTCCGGCCCACTTGCTGGTATCCCATGTGACGCCAATCAAAGCTTCATCGTTGGCGCCCGTCTGCTTGAGGAGAAGTTTATTGTCCTTGTCTCTCACAAGACTGACGTACAGCTTCTGGAGATCATAGCCGCCGCCAACAAGGAAGCTCATGACAGAGTTTGCTTGGAAAGAGGTCGACTTTAACTCTCCGATGGCTTTCTCTCCGCCCTGTGCGGTGCCCAGGATGAAGTTTTTGCCGGCCTGGTCGAAGGGGCCGCCCCAGTAGGAGGTATCAGAAGAGACCGAGTTGCTTCCGAAGGCATCACCGCTCACAACACGCCAACCTTCGAGGCCTCTCTCAAAGCTAGGGTTGCGAGGGCCTGGGTACTGGTGGGAGCGACAATGCGTAGGCTTTGGGACAGAGGCCGTATTTGCCGATGACACGGAGAGCGTCAGCAGAGCGATCGTCTGCGCCGACAGAGAATGAAGGGGGAAATGCATGTTGAACACAGGCTTGGTCAAGAAGAGTAGGTTGTGGTAATGTGAGGTTATTCAAGACTTGGGAGAGAACAAGACGCTTCTTATTCACAGAGCGAAAGCGCAGCAGCTTGATATATGTATGTTTGGTCGGAGAACATCGAAACGCCCGTCTGTCTTCATGATCAAACCCAACTCCAGCCTCACAACGACTCAAGTCTCCAATGCCCGAGCCCATCCTTCTCGTGCTGGCTATGGAGAAGCGCTGATCATGCCTCTCCAGCTGTCTAGAGCACGGTTGACCTGGGGTAGGTGGCGGGGAGAGCGTGCGGGGAGGAGCGCGTCTGGGAATGGAGGCATGCCTTAAGCGGTTAGTTCGGAGCCGGGATGCTCGCGGACAGTTCTGAGTCCTCCGCGATTGTGGGGACGCATGCCACCTAACCCCAGGTCCTCGCTACGAGTCAGCTCATCTCCAAGTGTCGGGCCGAGGATGTCGTCATCGAGAAGTGCGACAGCTACGTGAAGAGCTTGGTGTTGAAACTGGTCCTCATGCATTACAACCCACCGTGCAGAGAACATTGCTAGAGCGATCCTGCATGTCCTAAAACATCCTCCAGCGGCCGTTAGCTCACGGTGCCCCCTCTCGTCGCGTGTATTGCTGTTGTTCTCGAAGGTCGCTAGACGATCTTATGTATAGCGTTGCATTTTCCTTGCAAGGGCCACCGAACTTCGCGGAGCACAAAATCCGATCCGCGGCCCCATCTGCGGAAAACGTCCGTTGGACCTCCGAAAGTGATGCTAGTGACAGGGTAGGAAGACAAGGGAGAGGTTAAAGGCTCTGTCGTCGTGATAATCATTGGCCAAGATGAGAATTGGAGCAAACTCCTCTTGGATGGAGCTCGAAACTAACACGGTGATCAATCTCAATAGCGACTAGTCATGTCCATCTGTGCTCTTACTGTCATAGTAGAATGTGTCCTCTCTATTCCCTCTTATTGGTGCGATAAGTGATTTGCTTTAGACTCTGTTGACTGGTTCAGTGGTTTGGAGCTTCAATATGATCACTTCACGATCTGGCCCTCCAAGAGACTCAAAAACAACTGGACACATGGTAGCAATGTGGAGTGGCATGCCCCCATGTACCTGACTGTTTCTTCTAAGCTAGACACTCCTAATTAATGCCCCTGGATGCTTCTATGCATTGACATGTGCCTGGCTAGCCTCTCTTCTTCGAGCAGGCGTCCAATGATCACTGGTCATCATGGGATTGCAGCTGCCCTGGACTGATGAGCTGACAGCTAGCTGCATGAAAACGGCCGAGTCAACGTCGCTGTGGCCGGGTTCTCATCACATGCGCTACCAATCAATGTCTCCTCTGACTTGCCCACCTTCCAACTTTGGCAAGAGCGGTTGGTCTTGTCTATCGATCCTAAACAACAATACCCCGCCGAAGGAAGAAGCAACCAACATCTGCCTTAGCTCATCGGCATGGCCGAGCTCTCCCTCTTCGACATCTCCGCGCATCCACATTGAATAACACCCACCATGATACGTCAGCCGAATTGTGGATGATAGCAAGGAGAGGAGGCCCAAGATTATGTCTCGTCTAGTCTGTGACCGAGAGTCTATATCTGTCTTCCCAAATCCACACATGACAACCCGACAACAAACCCGCATCCTCATTCTCTACAAGCAAATCACCTACCAAACACTTGACAGCTTACAACAGCCACCAAATCAGCAAAGTGGGCGTGTCGAAGCTCGCTCTGTCGGTTCCCAAAGGTGAAGCCGGCAAGTCATGGCCGGCCATCGCCGTGGGAGCTTTTGTCGCCTTCGGTGGCGTTCTCTTTGGGTATGATATCAACCCATTGTAGGCCGTGACATGTTGACTAACTGAAGTTCAGATACGACACCGGCACGATTGGCGGCATCTTGGCCATGGATCACTGGAAGGAGCTTTTCTCGACTGGTTACACCGACTCTCACGGCCAGCCTGATGTTTCTCCCTCTCAGTCGTCCGCCATTGTCTCCATCCTCTCGGCAGGCACCTTTTTCGGCGCTCTGTGCTCCCCGTTCCTTGGAGACTATATCGGTCGTCGATGGGCGCTTATCGCATCTTCGTGGGTGTTCAACTTTGGTGTCATTCTCCAGACTGCGGCTGTCTCCATCCCTCTCTTCTTGGCTGGTCGGTTCTTTGCTGGATACGGCGTCGGTCTGATCTCAGCACTGAGTAAGCTCCCACCCTGAATCACAGTAGGACCCGTTGTACTAACAACCGTGTAGTTCCGCTTTATCAATCCGAGACTGCCCCGAAATGGATCAGAGGCGCCATCGTCGGTGCCTACCAGTTCTCCATAACCATCGGGCTTCTCCTAGCCGCCGTGGTCAACAATGCAACTCAAGGTCGAGATGATACTGGGTCCTACCGGATCCCCATTGCTGTCCAATTTGCCTTCTCTATCGTCCTCATTGGCGGGATGTTGGTCCTCCCCGAAACCCCTCGTTACTTCGTTATGCGAGACAATATCGAACAGGCCGCCCAGGCCCTGGCGAAGCTGAGGAGACTCGCCCCAGACCACCCTGCCGTTCTGGAAGAGCTGAACGAGATCAAAGCGAACCACGACTACGAAAAGAGTGTGAGAAGGGCGAGCTACCTGGACTGCTTCCGCGGCCCGATGGCCAAGAGGCAGTGGACAGGCATGGGTCTTCAGGCCTTGCAGCAGCTCACCGGCGTCAACTTCATCTTCTACTACGGCACGCAGTACTTCATGAACTCGGGCATGAACGACTCCTTCATCGTCCAGGTCATCACCTCGTGCGTCAACGTGGGCTCGACGATCCCAGGGCTCTACGCCATCGATAGGTGGGGACGCCGCCCGCTGCTGTTCTGGGGCGCCGTAGGCATGTGTGTCTCGCAATTCATCGTCGCCATGCTGGGCACTTTGACTACGTCCCAGGACAGTGCCGGCACTACCATCGTGCATAACGTCGCGGCTCAGAAGGCTGGTATTGCGTTTATCTGCATCTACATCTACTTCTTCGCGTCGACCTGGGGGCCGATCGCTTGGGTTGCCACGGGTGAGATATTTCCATTGAGAACACGCGCCAAGAGTCTTTCCATCACAACTGCAACCAATGTAAGTCACCTTCCCTGGCTCTCCATTGAGCGACTTGTGGCTAACTCATGTAGTGGCTCCTTAACTGGGCTCTCGCATTTGCAACGCCCTACCTCGTCAATTATGGGCCTGGTAATGCAAACCTCCAATCCAAGATCTTTCTCATTTGGTTCTGCGCCTGCTTCATCTGCATTGCCTTTGTGTACTTCTTCATCTACGAAACCAAGGGGCTTACCTTGGAAGAAGTCGACGAGCTATATAACGAAGTCGGCAGCGCTCGGAAGAGCGTTGGGTGGGAGCCTACCGTCACCTTTCTGGAGCGTGAGGTTGCCGCTGGCCATGGACCGGTGCTTAGCATTGACGGTGAGAAGACACAAGGCTAGAACATCGCCTGCAAGTTGGGGCACGAGAATGTTGAGCATGGTCAACATACGGAGGCTGCTTGAGGTCACATAGTACAAGCACATTTGCTCTCACAGCTGAACCTCAACGTCACTTGGAGAATTGTCTGGGGAGTAGATTACCTCGAGAATTATTTGTGTCCGCCTACTTCATAGACGCCAGCTATAACCGGTCCCCTGAGTTGACGTACTCAGTCTAGCATGATACATTCAATCCATTGTCGTCTAAAGGATGGAATTTCGGGAAACTTCAATATATTTGAACAAACAAGCAGAATGTGAAGCTTGGCGCGGAAATCTATCATGTCGACCATAGCATAGTTGCATCTAGACCTTGGCGAGAAAGAAAGGAGCTCATTCTTTAAATCAATATATCTATCAAATCTTTAAAATCTCAGCAATGACAGCATAATGTGGCCGAGTGGCGCCCTTGAGAGCGTCATTGACTGACAAAACAGGACAGCATGAGCCTGCGACATCAATAAAGCCGTGGAGATCATAACTCGCTCTCAATTGACCAGGCCCTGGTTGAGGCCTGCAGTTGTCGGCCCGAGAAGATGAGATGTTGATGGCCGTGCGCTGGGAAATGCGCCGGGGAAATGGTCCGAGAGCGACTCAGTCAGACGTCAACCAATTGACGAGCTAAACATCGCGATCAGCACTTGGGCTTGCAGGGGAGCCCTGGCTCGTTAGGGCTTCTAGAAGAAGAAGGATGTATTCTAGCGGCACGCTAGAAGGAACCAAGCGGGCGAAGATTCCTTGAGCGAAGCGACTAATGCTCCTCGTCAGCTGGTCTCGAGACTCCTCACATTGTACGCTACCAGGATAGAGACGGGTGTTAGATGGGGTCATATCTCCTACACTGGGACAAGGGACTGCGGGTTGACGCCCGAGCGGAGTGGCAACCTTCGCCTTCCCCGGACTCGAAATGACATATTTATACCCGGCACGTTATACGACAAGACTCAGAAGACCAAGCCGGAACCTCAACTTCACAATATCCATATCATAACCATGGGGCGGTACCAGAGAAAGATGCTAAATATTGCTTGCGATGTTTGTCGAGGACGAAGAACGAAGTGTGATGGCCAACGACCCAAGTGCGGCTTCTGTCAAGTCCACGGCGGCCGCTGCGTATATCAGGCCGCTCCCCAGCCGCCGCCGTCAAGGTGAGTAATTCCACCACCAAGCAAAGAACTGTTGGAGGACCGACTCATGACGTCTAGGCTGGAGCTTGACATTGCTGGCATGCGCGAACGACTAGATGAGATCATCGGCCTGCTTGCGTCGGACCAGCGGCGGGGCAAGGACGCTCGATCATGGTCTCTCCCTACAGCTAACAGAACTGCTTCGCTCGATGGTTCATTTCAAAGTTCCCCGCGAGTCTTGGATGATCATGAGGCTGAGGGTGAGCTATACGATTCTGAGTTCCCCCTCATGATTCTTCAGCGGAGAAGCATGATGATCCTCCTCGGTCTCGATCCGGACATGGGCGTCTGGCTGAGTAACATGGAGCGAACTGCCAGCTTTTTATCAAGGGGAGACCACATTGTCTCTCCGCAGGTGTTTCTGCTGGGTTCAGAGAGCATATCCTCTGCCCTCTACGCCTTCTCTGAAAGGATACATGTCTGGCTGCCGGTACTCTCCTCCAATTTTCAAGAATCGTTTGATCAGGTCATCAAAGGACAGAGCCCCTCCCCTTCAGACACTTGTCTGGCCATGTTGGTCATGGCTCTCGGGTCACTTGCCACGGCCGACACAATCACATCGGCCCTTGACCAACAACTTGGCGCTGAGTATTTCGCCGAAGCATCCAAATTACTTCCCGACGTTCTCCTCGACTTCACTGTCAGTAGCCTGCAGTGCTTGACCTTCTTTGCTGTGTATTACATGCACCTCCTCCGGCCATGCCAGGCACACGATTATGTCCTCATGGCCTCGGCCAGAGCACAAAACATGCTCAAGGTCCATTCCCAAGAAAGCAATACCGAGACTTTGGACGCCCTGCGGCGCGCTTACTGGGCCATACTCCTTATAGAAAGCGAGCTGTCTATCCAGCTGGACCTCCCAGACAGCGGGATCTGGAGGCACGAGGAAGAAGCCCAGCTGCCGTCTACCAACGGGGTCTGGCACTTCTCCCTGACCGGAGACAGCACCATGTCGTCTCCATCGTCACAAACCCTTGAGTCTAGCTCCGATACTATCCCGGTCTACTTCCTAGCCGAAATAGCTATGCGCAGAATGTTGCGGCGCTGCACAACATCTCTCAGCAAATCCGCCGAAGGCGAGCTCAGGTACGCGCCCGTCATTGCTAGAGAGCTGGAGCTGCAACTGGACGGGTGGTACAAGTATTTGCCGCCGTCTCTTGTCTTTCACAAGCAACCCACGGCGCTGGACGAGGTAGCTGAAGGTCCCCGCGCCCAATTCTTGCAAGCCCAGTTCTTTGCCTGCAAGGCCTCCATCTCCTGGCCAGCTGTCTATCAAGCCATCAGACTGGGTTTTGTGGATGAGGATATGCTGCCGTACTGCACCAAATTCTTTGACGACTATGTGTCGTTTGTTCTGGCTGCGACAAAATCGACACAGACGTGTATGATAAATACTTGGACTTTGGCCACGAGGTAACGTGCATGCTTCAAGATGCGACGAGCTCGGCAGGAAGAGCTAATACATAGTGCCCGCAGTATCTTTATTATCACCCTGGCGGCCATTCGATCCATTGATACGGATGGCATGGAGAAACTGTTGAACCCGCAGGCCTTCGACTGCTTCTCCCTTGCAGCCAAGTCTTTTATTATATTGTCTCCATATAGCAAGTCTCTGGCGGTACTTGTGGAGATTCTTCAAGAAAGCGTAGAGCATATACAATACAGATCAACCCTAGGGCAGCATATATAGTTATGTTTTGAAATTAATACTATTAAAAGTACTATACCTCTCTTGAGCTCTATATGCTTCTAAATCGCAGCCTTAATCTATTTATATACGTTCTATAATTATAAAACTACTTTTATATCTTACATCCATAAGAAGAGTACACCGTCTTAGGGGATACGCGGACCTCGGGGCACACACGTGAAATAATGCATACATTCTTAATCAATATCCTCTTATTACTGCTTCGCCTTAGCTACCGGTTCATCGTCGCTAACCCGCTTTCAATAACCCTGACTAGCACTCAGTCTTGAACATTGCTGCTTGGGCGTGACCACCCAAGGTGATCATGCCGTCCAATCTTCCTTACCCCCTCAGGTTCCGACCTTCCTCGGATAAGCCCTGCCCCTATTCGCAATCTCAATCCACTTCTCCAACAATCCTTTTTCTTCAATAAAAACCTTTGCTTTAAGGGGTGAAATGTCTTATACATTAAGCTTGTCTCATTCCCCGGGCCCATTGTTCTATTGGTAATCTTTGCCCAGCCCTCGATGCATCGATCCGAGTACAGTGCCAAGAAGTGGACTTGTAATCTCAAATTCCATTAATCATGGTGAAGGGCATTGTCTTCCCATAATGTCAAGGATAATATATGCGGGATGAACCACTAGCCTCTCAAGACTCGTGAATTTGGCTCAAAGAGCGCTTAGTATAGAGTCGTATGTTACTTGGCGTGAAACAGGTTCACCTTGGGTAGCGGCGTAGTTTTTGGGTCGTCTCTCATTAGATGCCTAAAACGCCGGCGTATTGCTTTGGGAGAATGATTCTGACCTGAGCCTCAATCGCAGCAGGCGAACAGCACTCATGAACTGAAGCAAGGTCGCGCTATCAAAGCCAGCTTCACTCACGTCTCTGATGCGTGATACCATCCAGATGATAGATATTGTCGATAGGCCGACGTCGGGATTCTCGCCGCCTATGTCCGAGTGGCAGCCAACGAAGGCGCACTGTTGGACCTTTGTGCTATCGTCGGCATGCTTGCTCCATTGCCGAGGCTTGAGCCTCGGTCTTCCTTCCTTCAGAGCAAGTGCGAAAAAGGCATTCTTGACATTCGCCAGCACCTCCTCGTTGACAAAAGACAACCTTTCCTTCCAAAATACCAAGGGAAGGCCCATCGCGCTGACTGTGTCCCACTCGGCGAGTACTTCTGTCTTGATATCGTGAGTACGGACATGTCCTAGGGCTTCAAGCGTGTCCTCCAATCCTCTCGTTCTCCCTTCTTCCTCCCTTCGGTTCCTGGCTTCCCCCCATCTCTCTCAGGCTGTGTAGACAGTTCGAAGAATGACAGACCCTTCCGCCGCATCAAGCCAATCTTGTCGATGAAGTTTGCAAGGTACCGCATAGGGAAGGCACCTCGGGAGAAGCCCACGAGTGTGATCTCATCTTGGCTAGAATACCAGCAGAAGCCTACGGGGATCTAGGCATGCACTCACCCTTTCCAAGTCATTCCAGACAAGTCACTATCAATGTAGAGTGAAGATGGCGCCCCATCCCACTCGAGTGATAGTTAACTTGGCGGACCAGTCCTAGGATCCCTCGGCTTCTTGATACGGCGGCCTGTCGATTATGTCGCTTTGTCGTGGCATCTCGTAGTCGCATTCTCACAATCTATCCCCTGCCCATCGCGGCACGAGACTTTCCCAAATGGTTGGCATCGGTTACAAGTTGTGCTTTGGCTTCAGCGTAGCCGTAGACGGGCTGTGACTTTCTTGTATGTCGGCAAATGTCACACTTGTTATAATACTCGCATGTCAAGCATTTTTAGGGAGCCTTACCATCTATATTAGGCACTGCATTTAACCCGGTATCGTGTTCTAGCCACAGGAAGAGACTATCGGAGTAAGGCCAAACAAAGCAGGTCGGAATGACAAGCCTGACATGCCATTGAGACTGGGTGTCCAGCGTCAGGCCTCCAACTCTTGCTTCAAGATGGGGACATAGTTACACACTGGGAAAATTGCAGTTGGGCATTGCTAAGGGGAAAGGACAGCATAAATAGAGGAAGAGTTTGACAGAATTAAAGAAGACGGATATGACGCTGAAGGTCCGGGGTGTATTCTCGACATCGCACACAAGGATCGGATCACCTGCAATTTCAAGTACGATCCCAATCACATCAACTCCGCCATCGTGGTAGTTGATTACGGTGTTTTACGGCATTAGGTTTAAATGCAGTCATTGTGTTGGAACCTAGTTCTTGTATAATTGGCCGAGGCCGAGGTGGCGCCCCTCGAAGTGTTGTCATTAACAGACTTGACAACGCAGTAATGATGATTGAGATGCGTTATATGTCATGATTATTGAGATAGCCGCTTCAAAGCGTCATCATCACCATAAAATAAGATCAAGAGAAAAGCTTAACTCTGGCGCCGCGGAATCTCGGCGTCACCACTCAACCTCGAACAATAGCCGCAACGTGTCTTTTCCAACTGCCACCAAGGCTGCCTTTGGGAGATAAAGTTACAGGGCCATGCGCCGAAAGAAATCACTTCAACGCAAGATCCGAAAAGAAAGAAAGAACACATGAAGTTCCTCCGGCTGAAACCGCTTACCTGGCTACGCCAGCGCTTCGGTTCTCCCACGCCTCCTGTCGAGGACCCCAATAACGGTGAGTTATCAAAGCTGACCCCATCTCCCGGACAGCAGCTGATCATGTACGCATCCAGATGAGTCCATTAGTGCCGCGACCCGCGACAGCATCGAGGGTGAGGCTCATGAACCCGAGAGCCTTATCATACTATGGGCAGCTCGTCCGAAGGTGGTACCCAGCATGTCTCATCTGCCGCCGTTTCAACGCCGCCAAAGGATACCCCAGAAGCCCAACAGCCCTCGGTAGAGTACAGAGGCTCAGTAGAGGCCAAGCTGCACATCCTCCGGCAGACCATGGATCCACTCATAGCTTCACGCTGCTATAACCAGCAGGAAAGTGCCCTATATCGTCTCCCAGACCACATTCTTTTGTCCACCATGGATCAAGTCAAGCACGACATGGTCGACTTCTTCTGCTTGCGTCACGTCTCCCATCGACTGAGAAGTCTAACCGACGATTGGAGGTTCCGGCATCATCCATTCTCCATGTACTCTGCGCCCCGCCGCCCACTGCCCTCGCCCTCTGTCCCTCGCCAACCACCCTCATCCTCTCGACGCTCAGTCCGGAGCTGCAGCAGGGGTCAGTATGAGTTTAAGCCAGGAGGCATCTTTCAGTCTTCTAGAAGCCCGGAACGCGCCATCGCCAAAGAGATTATTGATCGCATCTCGGTCGATACCATTTGCAGAGAATGCCAACGTCAGTACCGGCGGAGACAGGCGTCCCATGTGCCCACAAGTTGCAAGTTTGCGGCGTCCAACAACCTAGACTGGCTCTACTGCTCCGGGTGTGACATGGAGCATCCTTCGCCCAGCTTCTCGGCCACCGAAAGGGTCAAGAAAACCGCGTCTGCATTGCAAGGCAGGGGTACTTGCGCTTGTGCGATCATGAAGTCATCAGTTGGGCAGACCTAGAGTCTCATATCGCCAGCCAAGAAGAGGCCATGGATGGCCAGCAATGTGTGGACATAATCAGAGTCTGTCATGATCCCAGCCATGCACGAAAATGCCCCCCGCCAGCATCACCAAGGAGTTCCGATTATCCATGGCCGACAGCTGAACTCATGTATCAGGATGGCAGACCCCGAATCCTCCGCCTTATGTGGACGGCACACACTGGCCCCGTACTTGAGTATGGTCGAGATAGGAGGCTGTTTGCCTCCGAGGTTCGAAGTGCAAACGATGCCCAAAGGCAATCATCACCAGAAGTCACCCTGCATCGGCCTCACGGCCAGTAACGCCCGCTCCTAATTTCAGGACATCGGTCTGAAACGCCGGCCAATACTGGCCCCTCACCCATTGAAGCAGCGTCAACAGCGCCATGGATAACTTGTAGATGCCCAGTATCGTCTCTGTGCTTCCCAGTGGTATCCGTTCAAACGTGCGAGCCTTGCCCCACTTGTCGAGGTCGGTAGCCACAAAGTACCAGTCGTGTTTGATGACAATGATACCCGGGAGGAAGTCGATGGTGTTGGAAGGGCCATGCCGATACCAGCATAAACTGCGCCATTGTGAAGAGTGCCATGTGGCCACCTGCAGCAGGGCGGTATCGTACGACTGCTCCGGCCCCTTTGTCTCGATGGAAATGGCAATGGGATACTTGGTCAGGTCGCCCCAGTCCGTGTGGTTAATAGACATTGCCGGTCGGTTGAGGCAGAGGGATTGGATGGCGTCGTGTTGCGGCGAGTTTGTCTCTGGCTGGATGCAGATACAAAAGTCGACCATCTTACTTGGTGCGTGGTCAGGCCGGTAATCGGGGATGATCTGAGCTGCCAGGCTGTGTCTGTTGTCAGTACAGTGAGGCTCCTGGGAAACTCATACGCACCAGCATCTATAGTCCAACAGCTCATCATCGCTGCCCGGACTATCTCTCATCACCCACTCTACCACTTGCGAGTGTACGTCATTGTTCCAAGACGACTCGGCGAGGTTCTCCTTGAAGCATCTTCGGGCTAGACGATGTATCTTGCGGACAGTACGAACGTCAGGTACGTCGGAGGCTCCAAACTGGGACTGGTCCCCAAACATCCACGGCCGCACACGTTCGCCGGCAAGCTTAGCAATGGTCAGTACGACAGCATCAAGAACTGGCTTCTTCACACACATACATCGGTTTGAAGGTCTCTCGGCAATATGGCGTAGCCTTCCTCAATGTCTCTCAGCCGTTGAGTTAAAAGATCCACAGACGCGGGCTGCTCGTCATCTTCGAAAGATGCCCCAGCAAACCCCGTCTGCTGCAGCTCTGCATTACGGAGCTGTTTTGTCGGGGACAAGTTGCGGGAGATCTTGGAGGCTTTTGATGATGCCCTGGAAGAGGAGAGGCGCGAGGAGGATGTGACTGATGATGCTTGGGGGGGTATCGGCACCCAGAGCCTCGGGGATGATGAAAGAACGGGGGGGGCGTGGTGTTAAATCGTTCTAGAACTGGTCGGGGTCTGGGCTCCTCGGGCGCTTTGAAGCCCTCAAGTTGCGGTCGTCGCGGCCCAGAGAGGCTGAAGGTCCAGATGAAGGCCTAGAGGAGGGCCTAGAGGGGGGGGGGGCCGAAAGGTTGAGGGTGTTGGCAGACGTGACCTAGATTCGCTCTTGGTCGGCCGATGATGGTCGAGTCGGGGGCGCTTGCGCGGTCGCTCGGAGCAAGTTGAGTTTTGTTCTTCAGAAGGGAGCGCGACTATAGAGTCAAGCCAATCCAGGATACGAGAGTGGGCCATGATAATGCGACATGCCGATCTGATTGTTAGTTAGAAGATGTCATTATTTGCAGGTCGCGACAATGGACTGTGTGGTTGCGTCACCGGGGCGGACGGAAGATTGTGGGGCCGGTCCGATGTGAATTGAGTTGTGGCTGGGCGGAACATCACGACTAACAGACCTATGAAAAGTATTTAAGAGATTTAGCCTACCGGAATGATACTCACAGCGGAACATACGCAGTGATAGACGCAGCAATACCGTTTTCGTGCTAGTGACGAGGTACTTCATTTCACTTTAGAAACCTTCAAAAGAGTGGATGGGTGTGGCTCAGCTAAGGAATTATGGAGTAGGCTTATGCGTCATCATCGGTGGCTGAGGAGGGGCACATATCGTAACCACTAGAGAGCAAGATGAAGCGGCTCAGGTTTCAATGAGACTTGTGAATCGACGGCTAAGGTTGTCCTTCAATATGCCAAACAGCGAGATAGCAAATGCACGAAGGAAGAGACTTATGAGGTGTATTACGATTGTGAGCGGGCACCGCTTGAGGGCCGCCAATGTAGTTAGAGTCTGGACTTGAAAGGTGAATCTATTGAAACTTGAAAGGCAGGTCGATTTAACTTGGGTCTTAAGATGACGACGCTTCTCTTCGAAACAAAGCAGCAGATTCTATTACTAAAGAGTCCCTTCATTAACGCATGATAACATTAGAGCTGGATGCCGCGACAACCCAGGTCTCTCTTCCCACGGCAACTAAAGAGCATCTTAGAGATAGTATCTAGGGCCTTATTTAGTTTTTAGTGTCTACCTAATGTCTCTGTCGTGTATTATTAAGGGCTGCTTTATTAGCTATGACCCGAGAGGCGGTAAAGGGAAGAAGTGACTATAGACTATATATAATAAAATAGATAAGGACGTTGTAGTTATAAGGGGAATATTATACCTATCTATAGATAATAAAGAAAAGGGAGAGATACATAAAGCAGTAGGTATAGCACTATGAATTTTAGTAAATACCTTACCTTAAAGTTAAAAGTAAATAACTTTAAAATAGCTATAATACATTTCTAGTTAAAATAGAAATTTCTATAATTTTTTAGTCAGGGAGTAAAGTAATAACTTTACTAACTTAAGAAGCTAGATTAATTAATAGGCTTTAGATATAAAATAAAATAGTAAAGCTTATAGCTTTTTATTAAGGTTAAGCTTTTTATAGAAGTTATTATTACTTAAGCTATTTTTATACTTATTATTAAATTTATTATTAATTTTCTTAACTTTATTATAACCTATAAAGGTAATTAAAAGTACATAATATTTATTAATAATTAAACTAAAAAAGGCCTATACCTAGACTAAGGATCTTAATATATTATATTAATAAAAGTTATTAATATATTATATATAGCTATAATAACGCTATAATCTATTAAATTAAGCTATTTATAATAAATAGTAATTTAATAATAAGGCTTCCTATCTTAATATACTCTCTAAAAAGAGAGCTAGAGATATTAGTAATTAGCCTAAATAAACTCTTTAAAAAGAAAAACTAGAGATATTAATAGCCTTATTAAATTAACTTTATTTTAAATAAAGAGGCTATCTATTAACTAAATATAGAATATGAGAACCCTAAGGGGAGCTATAATTCTTTTAATTTAATCTTTTATTTATTAATCCTTAATAACTAATAAAATTAATATATTAAAGTATTAATTTTTAATAAAATAACTATTAATATAATAATAATAAAAGCTCCTTAATTAGACCTTTAATTAAATAATATAGGTAATATAGCCCCTATAGTATAATAATTTAATACTTAAGTAACCTCTCTTAAAGCGGGAGGTTATTAGTTTAAATCTAGCTAGGGGCCTATATAAGTATATTATAATATAGGAGTAATAATATATAAAAAGTTAGCCGCCTAGAGATTAAACCGGTATATATACCTAGTACTAAATAAAACCTTTAACTACTAGGCTAGCGGACTATATACTATACTAATACTATATTAAAAATTAGTTAAATACTGGCGCGTAGGCGACGCGCCTTCTATAAGTGCCTATACTTTTATATAATTAAGAATCTATAGAGAATAATATATAAAGGGAATTATAGGCAATAGGTAGAGGTAAGGTTAAGGATAAGAAATTATTAGTTAATAGAGGAATATAGCGCGTATATAGCACGCCTATATAGTAGATAATAAGTTATATAGGGTTTTTATCCTTAGAAGGTTTTCCTCTATAAATATAAGCATTAAGGCACTATAGGCTTAAAAAGATAAATAAGAATAGTATATTATAAATTAATTAATCCCCGGTTTATATTATTATTTACCTTACTAACTATTACTTATTATATCTCTATATTAAATCACTATAACTCTATAGTACCTAAAGGGATTAAAGTCTCCTAATATTACTTAATAAGATTAATAATAATAGCCTATACCTAGATTAAATATTTTAATAACTTAAAATATTAATTAATATTATTACTATATTACATATAGAGTTAATAACTTAACCTAATAGCGAGCCTACTTACTTCTATAAACTCTATTTAAAAAAAAGAGCTAGAGGTATTAGCTACCTCTCTTAACTAACTTTATTCTAGATAAATAATATATCTCTTAATAGGATAAGAAGTATAAGAACCTGAAGGGGATTCTTAAGGGGATTATTACTTTATCTATCTAACCTTCTTACCACCTATTAACGCTAATGAAGCTAATTACCCTTTAATATATTAAATAAGTAGAAAAATAAGATATAATCGATATATTAGTCTATATAGACCTATAGATAGGAGACCTCTATTAGACGGTAGAGGATTATTAATAGAGGTTTTAATATAATAAGGAATACCTTACGGCTATCCTCGCGGCTATACTATAAGGAGCCTACTAAAAGCTTTACTATATAATATATAATTAGCCTTTCTATATTATTCCGCCTCTTAATATTAAATAACTTTATAATTATTAAAGGGTAGCGTTAATAATATTTAGCTATTAATTAATATTTATTATTAATTTTATATTATTTATTTTAGCTAACTTTAATTATATCTTAATATTAAAGCCTTAAAGTATATATAATTAAAACCTAGAGGTTTAGCTTAATAATAAGCTTTACCTCTTTATTATTTTAACCCTAAAGGCCCTAAATAGGCCTTATTTAGATAATAAAAAAAGGTTCTTAGTTAAGCTAAAGAGTAATATATAACGATCGTATATTTCCTAAGGGATAAACCGGTCGTGCTAGGTTTATATTAATAGAGAGTATAGGGCGTGGTCTAAGTAATAGGAGCGTAAGTTACGTCTAGTAATATACTTAAGGGTATTAAGTATAACTAAGTTATATTAATAGCTAAAGTAGCTATTATATAAGAGAGTATAATAAATATATTTTATATACTTAGATATAGCTTATAATTATAAGTCGCGGCTTATAATAAGCTATAAGTCCTTCTATAAGTCTAGGTTAGGCTCACGATATATACTATAGGTCGCCGCTCTTAATTAATTATCCTTTATAAGGGTATATATAATTTAAGTTAGTACTATAATATAATACCTCCCTTCTATTAGTTCTTATCCTTAAGACTATTTCCTATAGCTACTCTCCTTAATATATAACCTATATCTATAATTATTTCGCTATCTAATATAATATTAAAATCTAAAGTTATATATAATTATAAAATATAAGCCCTTTTTATTAAAAATATTAGGTTCTTTATTATACCCTATAGCTATTATAAGCTATAGTAATTAAAGTATTAGGCTAAAGAGGGCTATAAGTATTATACTTAATATACCTATTAGGGTCGCTAGTATAATAGCTATAGAATTACCTTCTTTAGTAATAAATTTATTTCTTAATATAATAAGGGTTTATTTATATTAATTATTAATTAATAGCTAATTATCTTACTTAAGAGAAGTATTAATTAAAATAAATAGAGGAGATTATAGAGTTAGAGTTAATTACCTTATAGTAATAAATAAATAAGCGGTTAAATTATTTAATATAGCTTTATTATTAGAAAAAATAATTAATTAAATAAGGTAAGGAAATACTTTATTAAAATATTAAAATATTAAATAAATTAAAGGTAATAGAAAATATTAAGTCTTTCGCGGTAATTAAGGTATAGCTAATTAGGGCTATAGATATTATTAATTAAGGTAAGCTCTTTAATTCTTTTATTATTAATAGAAATTCCTTAAGAGTTATTATATATTAATAAGGTATTCTAGGGGTTCTTAAGTATTTTCTAAGTCTAGGTAATCTTTCTATTTAATAAAATATATTATTTTATTATTAACTTTATCTATATTAAGGATAGCTTTTATAATATATTCTTTTAGTCTATTAACTTTAGCTTTTAATTTATTATTAATTTTAACTTAAATAATATTTTTTATTAATTTAAATAATAAAATATAAAAGATTAAGTAAAGCTTAACCTTTAGTAATAAATCTAATTTATAATTATTTTATAAGATTTTCTATTTAATTTTATAGGGTCTAATATACTTATAGTTAAGTTTTTTATTTTATTATTTTATTATAATATTTTTTATTATAAGGTAGATTATATCTCTCTTTAAGAAGGTTAATCCCTTAATCTTTTTCTTATTAATATAATTATTTATTTTATTTTTAATAAATTTAAATTTTATTTATATTTCCTTATATAGATTCTTTAATTAATCGCTAATAAGGATTACTTTAGGGTTAATAATTATATTTTAAGTTTATCTATAAATATCTAGGGTAAATCTAAAGTTAGTATAGGCTAATATAATCTTTATACTTTTATTAATTACTATATTATATATTAGCTATATAGCTAATAGCTTTATAACCTAATTATTTTATTTATAATTAATATAGTATTAAAGGTATTATTTTAATATTTAGTTTATTTATTTTATTTATTTATTAATCTCTTTATAGTATACTATAGAGAGCTTATAGTTAATCCTAAGGTATTTAATTAATTCTTATTAAAACTTAAATATAAAGGGTAATCCTTAATTTAAAATAATTTTAAGTAATAGCCTATATATCCTAGCGATATTATAATAGAAAAGGTATATAAATTCTTCTATATTTATTAATTTATTATAAGGGATAAAATAAGAAAATTTTATAAGTCTATCTATAATAATAAGAATATTATTATAGAAGTTTCTAATAATTAATTCTTTTAATAGAGGTAATTTAATAATAAAATCTATAGTAATTAATTCCTAAGGTTATTATATAACCGGGAGTAATTATAATTTCCTATAGAGTTTATAGTATTATACCTTTATTTTTATATATATATTATATTTATTTATAACTTATATAACTATCTTCTTTATATTAAGAAAAGTATATATTATTTTAATTTATTCTAGGGTTTTATTAATTCCTTAATATCTATATAGTAGGTATTTATATATCTCACGTATAAGGTTATATTATAATTTATCTAGGATTTATTATCTATTTATTTTCTTATTATCTAAGAGTTACTTATTATATTTTAAGATTTATTTTAAAAGTAGATTACCTTATTTTATTATATAGATTATTTTAAGTATTTACCTAAGGTTATATTCTTAATAATATTATATTATACCTTAAATTTCCTCCTTAAGTAAGTAATTATTATAGATATAGTTTATAGCTTTAAATATTAATCTATAGTCTCTATTATAAGGGAGTTAATTATAATAATAATTAAAGATTTTTTTAAAAACTTTATTAGGTATAATAATCTTCCCTTTAAATATAAGGAGTCTATCTTTATAATAATTATATTCTTATATATAATTAATAAAGTTAATAATCTATCTTCTATAATCTTAAATAAGCTTAAGGTATTCTAATAGTAGTGCTAATTTTTATATTTACGCGATAAGTTTTTATTTAAGGTATCCCTCTAAGGTATATTATAATAATTATTTATTTACTTTAATCTTTCTTATATTAAGATCTAATTATTTATTAATAATATTAATTTTTTTATTTTCTTTTCCCTTTATATAGATTATAATATAGTTAAATTCTAAGAGGTATTTAATATAATATAATTATTAGCTACTTAATTCTCTAGTAATAATAAAATATAAGATATTTTTATAGTCTATATAGACCTTAATTTAATAAGGGCTTTTAATAAAGTAATATTAAAATTCCTTAAAAGTATTACTAATAATAAGGAATTCCTTATTATAGATAGGGTAATTAAATTCTACTCTATATAGCTTATAAAAGTAGAATATAATTAAGTATAGAAGTCTTTTATTATTTTATTATTTAATTTAGGCGCTTAATATAAAATCTAAGGTATTTATTTTAAGTTTAATTAATTAAGATAGGTTAAATATCTTAAGGACTAATTTATTTAAGATAAGTTCCTTAATTTTATAAAAAGCGTCTTATACCTTATTCTTTATTATAAATAATATATCTTTTTTTATTAAATTAATTAATAATATTATAATCTTTTTAAATCTTTTAAGGAATTTATAATAATAATTAATAAAATTAAGGAAGGCTTATATTTCTTTAATATTTATTAGTTTTTTTTAATTCTTAATTATTATAACCTTCTTAAGGTCTATATATATCTTATTATAAAAGATAATATATCTTAGAAATTCTATTTCTAAGGTATAGAATTTATTTTTCTTTAGTTCTATTAATAAATTAATATCTTATAGTATCTATAATACCTTATAGATATATTCTATATATTCTTTTTTTATGTTAGAGAAAATAAGGATATTATTTAAGTAATATATAATAAATATATTTAGATATTCTTATAGTATATTATTAATTATTTATTAGAATATAATAGGTATATTAATAAGTCTAAAGGGTATAATAAGGTATTTAAAAAGTCTATATTTAATATAAAAAGCGGTTTTCTATTTATATCCTTCTTTAATTTAAATTAACTTATAGGCTCCCTTAAGGTTAAATATAATAAAATACTTTATCTTAAAAAGTTAATCCTTTAATTTATTAATAAGAGGTAATAATATATAATCCTTAATTATAATAATATTAAGTATTTTAAAGTTAATATAAAGATAAAGCTTTTTTTTTTTTTTTAAGATAAATATAATAGGGTATTTAATAGATAATTTATTTTCCTTAATATATTTTTTCTATATTATTTCTTTAATATATTCCTTTAATATTAATAATTATATTATATTAAGTAGGTTAAGTTTATTAAAGTTAGGTTATTTTTATTAATAAATTTAATTTCTAGGTTATATATATATATAATAATAGGCTAATCTTAAGTTCTTTTATAAAGAGTTTTTTATAGATTTAATATTATAATGGGATATTTTTAAGCTATTTATTCTATAATTTTTCCTTAATTTATTTAAGGTTATTTTTTAATTTATAGAATTACTTTATAATACTTATAATTATTTATTAATCTTATTATTTCTTTTTATTATATTATTTATATTATATTCCCTTAGGTAGAGAAGTATCTTATCTTTATCTCTTCCTAGCTTCTTTATTATCTTTAATAGAAATTTAAGATTTTATATTTAATAAATTATTATTTCCTTAAGGGGGTATCTCTTTCTTAAAAGAGATTACTTAATTAATCCGCTAATTAAGATATAAATTAAACCTATATAACTATAGGTACTTAAGTATTAAATAATATCTTAATATAAATATAATATTAAATAAGATTCTTTAGTTTTTTCTATTAATAAAGATTATAAGGTAATTAATCTTATATTTAATAATTTTATTATTATAATTAAACCTTTCTCCTTTTAGGTTATATATTAAATAAGGATCCTTTTTATACTTTTATAGTAGCCTAAGTCTATTTACTACCGCTAGATTAAAGTAATTCTATTTAGCTTTATTATCTATTAAAGTATTTAGTTATTCTCCCTCAATTTATATTTATAGTTTAAAGTATTTTAGCTATTAATTATTTATAGTTATATATAAAGCTCTTTATAGGAATTATTTCCTTTTTTCCTTTACTTATAGCTTTATAATAGGTATATATCCTAGTTTTTTAATAATATCTTTCTTAAGTAATCTTTATTATATTTATTATTATTATAGGCTTTATAATTATATTTATTATTTTAATTATTAAGTAATTCTTAGTATTATTATTTTTCTTTAGCGCCTAGATCTTTTTAAGGTATTTTTAACTTAATAAGGTATTCTATATATTCCTATAGCGTAGTTTCTTCTTATATAAGTGAAGTTCTAATATATTATTATTATTAGATATATTATCTTTAATTCTTTATGATACCTCCTATTTATATAGGGGTATAAAAGCCTTCTTTTATTATCCTAATAATCCTATTTAGGGTAGCTCTTTTTTTTTTATATTTTATTTTATTTCTAGCTTTATTCCTTTTACTTAAATAAGGGTACTCATAAATTACTCTAGAGATATAGTTTATTATTATAATAAGTAGAATCAAAGTTATATCACTTTAATTCTCTTATATTATTATTTAATATAATAGTCTTTTATTTTATATAAAAAGTAGGGTTATATATTTAATTATATAAGGGGGATAGGGAAGTAGTCCTATTCCCTCTTTTTATATAGATATATCTTATAGTAGAAATCTCTATAGGAGACCTATATAATCTTATAATACTATAGGTATCCTAATAATATCTTATTATTATTATATAAATTATATTATAGTTTTAATAGCTAGGGGTTTAGCGCTACTTCTTTATAGTAGGCTTAAATATAAATATCTTTTATATCCTTTACTTTTTATTATTCCTAAGCTAGTTAGATATATATATTAGTGCTATTATTTTAATAATATATTCCTTATTTATCGATCTAGATATTATAGTCTTTTATTCTATATTTATTAATATCGCTTAATATTCTATTATATTTCCTTAAGTCCCTATTATATTTATTATATCTATTATCTATAATAATTATATTAAAGTTAGGTTAACTTAAGTTCTCTTTATATTATTATATCTATCGAGTAGTTACTATAATTTATAGTTTTATAGTATCTATTAAGCTATAATATTATAATAATAACTTATCTAAGTCTATCTTTCTATCCTTCTATATCTTCTTCCTTTTTTATTAATTTAAATAAGGGAATCTAGGTTTAATTAATTTTATTTTAGGGGTTTTAGATACTTATAATAATATTAATATATCCCTTTATTAGGGATAATATAACCTTATATATATATTCCTTATAGTATAGTCTATAAGCGATATTATACTTTATTTATTCTTCCTTTAGGTATACCTAGGTATATAGTATAGCTATTTACCCTAATATAGCTATAATTAGGTTATAATTAAGTTATATTATTATAATAGTCTTAGTTATTTAGACCGCTATTTATATATCGCCTTATTAATAAGTATAGCTTATATATTTCTTACCTTCTAGAAGTGGCTATTATTCTTAGTATTTCCTTAATTAATATTTCCTTTTAATAATATCTTATGCCTTCTTCTTATATATATTTATTTTATAGTTAGGTTTATAATAATAGAAATACTTAATTAATTTCTTATTATATTATATAGCTTTTAATACTATAGGGCTAGCTTTAGTGCTATAGGAGGTATTATTATACTTCTTCTTACTTTAGTTTATAAGGTTCTTCCCTCCCTAAATCCTTTCTTTATTAGATTTCTCTATATATTATTTAAATTAATAATTATTAATCTTAATAGCTATATTAATATAGTCTTATAGGTTATTAGGTTTATCTATCTTATAGAGCTTATCCTTAATTTCTTCCTTAAGTCTTTTATAAAAGGTAATCTAGAAGGTATTAATTCCCTAATTAAGGAATAAGATAATCTATATAAATTTAGTAATATAGGCGGATATAGCCTTATTTCATTATAGGTTTTTAAGTTTTTATATAGCTTATTATTCTTTATTAATAATTCTAAAGTTTTATTTAATTATTTCTTTAAAGTTTTTATAATTAATAAAGAGGAATTAGGTTTCTTCTATAGATTTATCTCTAAGGTAATTATATAATTTAGGTTTAAATTAAATAAATATATTATTAGTGAGGTATCTATTAATATAAAGGACCTTACTTTTAGCGGTACCTATTTAGGTAAGGAAGTACCGATAGTATACCCTAAGGGATATAAGGAATATCCTAATATAGGTAGCTTATCTATTAAATAGCTCTAGGTCCTTTAATTTAATAATTTCGCTAATATCCTTATAAATTATTCTAATAGTATTATATCTAAATATTAGGTTATTAAGATTATAAACCTATTATTATATTAGGTTATTTTATTATATTTAAAGTATAATAAGTTAGTCGATTTTAATTTATTACTTATTAATAGTCTATTAGTATTATTATTATTATTATTCTATAGTTATATAGAATTAATCTTATATTTCCTATATAGATTATTTTATTATTTCTAGGTATTCTTAAGTAATTTAAGTATTATTATATATTCTATTTAAGAGGTTATTATATTATTTACTTAAGTCATTATATTTATATTAGAGCTTCTTAACCTTAGCCTTATAGGATATAGGCGCGATCTATTTTAATTTATTATCGTCTATATCTATAGGGATGACTAACTCCCGCGAGGGTATCTATATTACCTCCGGCCGCGATATAGTTATTCCTTTATTATAGCTAGTAAAAGGTATTTTAATATTAGGCGCTATAATAATAATATTACTTAAAGTATATAATATATTTATTAAATAAAAGCTATTAATATATAATAATTATATATTTCCTAAGGGATAAACCGGTTATATTAGGTTTATATTAATAGAGAGTATAAGGTATAGTTTAAGTAATAGGAGTATAAATTATATCTAGTAATATACTTAAGGGTATTAAGTATAATTAAGTTATATTAATAGCTAAAGTAGTTATTATATAAGAGAGTATAATAAGTATATTTTATATACTTAGATATAGCTTACGATCGTAAGTCGCGGCTTACGGTAAGCCGTGAGTCCTTCTATAAGTCTAAGTCGGGCTCACGGTATATACTATGGGTCGCCGCCCTTAATTAGTTATCCTTTATGGGGGCATATATAACCTAAGTTAGTGCTATAATATAATAAATATAGCCTTTAGTTAATAAAATCGGCCGTAAACTTTAGAGTAATATATAAGCCTTAAGCGAATTAATAACCTTTTTAAACTAAAGAAGATATAAATATAAAAGAATATAGAGGAGAGTAGGGTTATAGAGTTCTCGGGGGATTAACCATAGTATAGGGACTATAATATTAGATTTTAGGGACTAAATAGGATTAATACCTATAGTTAGATAACTCTTAGGTAAAGAGTTAATATATTAATTAAATTATAGATTAAAAATATAATATTAAATATATAATATAAAGCCCGTGAAAAAGATAAGAATATAAGTTATAAGATAATGCATATAATATAGAGGTTATTATTACTCTTAATAAGACCTTATCTAAAGATAGTATTAACTCCCTTACGTTATATAATATATATTAAAATGCGAGATAACTATGCGGTAATACTTAGTGATTTTAATAGTAATTTTAATAATACTTAAGAAATATATAAATACTAATTTTTCCTTATTATCTTTAGAAATAAATAATTTATCTCTATCTAAAAATAATAAGGATAAATTAGAATTTATTCCTTTTAGTTAGTTATAATAATAGGTAAAATTTAAGTTAAGGTTAATTTATATTAATATTCTTTATAGCCCGTTTATTCAATTATAGCGAATTTTTATTATTATTAAATATATTAATACTATTAAAAAGCTATTTTTAGAGGGTATTAAAAGAGAAAAAAGTAATTACTCTTAAGCTTCTAATTTTAGTATTTAATTTATTCCATTCGGTATTCTTTTCCCTTTATTAACCCTTATATAGTTTTTTTACTAATTCTTCATATAGATAATATAACCCATTAGAATTCTACTTTTAATATAATTTATTATGCCCTCATTCTTAAGAAGCCTTTAAATTATATTATAATAATAGATACTACTAATAAATTAAAAGCTAATACTTTAAATAAATTAAATTAAGGTACTTTAAAACACTTAGAATTAATTTTTAAAGTCTTTATAAAAGTATCTATAACTCTATAAGGCTAGCTTTATTTAACTATACTAAGAGGGTTATATTTATCTATAAGTTATATAATGAAAGAAATTTTTAAAAATAAATCTTAGCTACTGAATTAAGTAAGTAGTTTTTTTCCCTTATTTATCTATATATAATATTAATATTATTTTAGGAATATTATATAAGCTATTTTAATGCCATTTCTTACGGTATTAAAAAGCTCAAAAAATACTTCCCTAAAAAGCTAACCTTTCTAGATTTACCGAAATAGAAGTAAGTACTTCTCTTTTCCTTTATTATCCCTTATATTATAAATATTAATTATATATAGAGCTATTATCTTTATAACCCTTCTTAACCCTAAATTTAAACTTACCTACTTTAAGCCTAGTAGGAAGTTAGTTTATTATTCTTCTATAGATAGTGATATAACTAAGTTATTTAGGGTTAAGTTTAAAAAGTAAGTAAAGTTTATATTTTCCTTTAAAATAAAATATTTGCTCTATTTATTTGTTATTATACATACTAATTAAAATATATATAATAGGGTTAAGGCTGAGAAAGTCTATTTAGAGCCTCGTTAGTCTATTAATGAGTTAAATTTTGATTTATTAAAGCCCCTCTTTTCTAGGGGAAATAGAAGAAGACTTTAATAAGGAGCTCTGTGCTTATGATTTAGATAAGACTAAAGAGTAGGAAATATATTTAACGAAAAATAGAGTTCAAAGAGAGGTAAGTAATTTAAAAAAAAATACCCTTATAACCCCCTTTTTACTTTTATATACCTCTTTTATTATTATATACCTTTTTTACCTTTTTATTATCTTGTATATATTAATTATATTTTAGGAAAATATACTCTTATAGTGGAAAGTAAATAAGAGTAGGTTTCCTATTTTAGCTATTTTAGCTAGGCGTCATTTAGCTATTCTTATTACTTCTACTACTGTAGAAAGGGTTTACTCTATTTCTAATAATATTATTACTAAAAATAGAAATCGAATTTCTTCTAGCTTAATTAGGCAGTTAATTTTACTAAAAAACTAGGAAATTTAGGATTTAGATAGCCTAATTAAGTAATTAAAGAAGGAAAATAGCGATAACAAAGAAAAAGAGCAAAAAGAGCAAAAAGAGCTAAAAAGTAAAGAAAAGGCTTAAGAGCCTATTAAAATAAAGGATTATAATAGTAAAGAGGATTTCTCGGATTAAATAGAGCTAGGGTTAGTCTATTTACTTGTTTTATATTTACCATATATTACTTAATCTTTTTATATTTTTTATTTAAAATGGTCGTATATTCTTAGAGTTCTAGTATTATTTATCTCAATAAAATTAAAAGTACCTAATTAGAGATTTTAAAATCTATAATTTTAATTTTAATTATATAAGGCTCATTCCATAAGCTAGAATTGGAAAGGCTATTTTATTTTATTTATCTATATATATAATATATAATTGCCCGTACTATACTTGAATTTCTCTTTTATATAGTTTGTAATATTAAAAGTAAATAAAATAAACTTAAAGAAAATAATAAATACTTCAGTATCATATTTAAATTAAGATAAATGCGATTAAGGGATATATATGTTATTCCTATGTCTTTATTTAGTTATAATCCTTTTTTCCTTATTAAGAAGACTCTTTTAATTCTAAAGTTATAATATTATTTAAATACTTAATTTTAAAAATACTTAATGAAAGATTTTTAAAACGATGATATTTATTTTACTTATAATAGACTTCTATAATAGGTAATATTATAATAGTAATAACATAATATACATAGTTAATAATATATATATTAAAATTTTTATTTAGTGTATTTTAAACTTATATAGCTATTAAATTGAGAAATATCTTTTTTTATTTATATATTATATATTAATTAAATTTTAGTTTATTATACAATCTTAGTCTTAGTCTTAATCTAACTGAAAAATCTTAGTATTAGTCTTCGTCTTAGTCAGACTAAAATAGCCAAACTTAAGTCAGCCCTTAACGAGGACTAAAGTAACTAAGTCACAACCCTAGATCTCAATATATTATATTAGTAACGGTTATATTATGTTATATGCAGTCGAAATAACGCTATTATTTATTAACTTAAGCTATTTTAATAAATAATAATTTAATAATAAGACTTCTTCTTACCTTAATATACTCTCTAAAAAAAAGCTGGAGATATTAATTATTAGTTTTAATAAACTCTCTAAGAAGAAGAGCTAGAGGTATTAGCGGCCTTATTTAATTAGCTTTATTCTAAATAAATAAGCTATTTCTTAGCTAAATAGAGAATATAAAAACCTTAAGGGGAGCTATAAGTAATTCTTTTAATTTAATCTTTTAATTATTAACCCTTAATAATTAATAAGATTAACTTATTAAAGTATTAATTTTAATAAAATAATTATTACTATAATAATAATAAGAGCTCCTTAATTAAAGCTTTAATTAATTAATATAGGGAATATAGTGAGGTCCTATAGGACCCTACCCCTACATAGTAATAAAGAGCTTAATAATATATTATTAAATATACCTATTAATATATAATAAAGACTTAAAGAAAGAGCTAATAATAGATTCCTTAAGTATATTTAATATAAGACTTTATACTTTAAGGATAAATTTTATATTAACCTTATGAACTTTAAAGTTAAGATTATTATTATATTTTACTTTTTATTAATATTTTATTATCTTCTTTTATATAAATAGGTTAATAAAGAGCTATATCTATTATATTACCTTATAGAATAGCTAGAGTAAGGCTAAAAGCTTAATAAGTAGAAAATAAGGTTCCTTTAGGATCTTTATATAATTATATTAGGCCTTAATAGTATAATTAAGGTAAAATTATTGATAAAAAGTAGGTGTCTATTAATATATATACTTTAATATACTAGGTCTCTATAAAGGGCCTAGCGAGAAGAGCTTTTAACCGGCTTAGTTATTTAATATCTCTAAGTAGGTAATAAACTTATTTATTAGTCTTTAATAATATATATAATAAGCGAGTGGGATAGATAAGCGAGCGGGATAGAAATCCCTTAACCTATATTCTCTTTATTTAATTAATTAATTCTTAATTACCTAATATATTATAGTCTAATAATAAGGCTAGAATCTTTCTTACCCTTTAGGCCCTTGAAAATAACCTAAGGCTAAGTATCTATTATACTATAGCGATATATAAAGTTACTTATATAAAGCTCTAGCGCCGGCAGTAAGGCATCTAGTCTTAATATAATATTATCCTATAGTTATATTAGCTCTTTAATCTAGAGAAATAGATCCTTATTTACTTTATTCTCGACCTAGATTTATAAAGATTTCCCCCCTAGCTTTATAATATTTAAGAAATAGCGAATTAATTACTTATTAATTATAATATATTACCTATTAATATATATTAGGCTTATAACTTTATTAAGTAATATCTAAAGCTTAAGATATATTTTTTTTAAAAATATAATTATTAAAGAGTTAAATATAAAGATCTAATTATTATTTATAATTAGTTTTAGCTTATAATAAATATAATCGCGAAATATAATATTTAATTAAATAATATCTATAATTTTAATAAGATTAACTTCCTTATAGATATAATTATAAATAGAATAATTATTATAGGCTTAAAAAGGTATTTAAAGCTAAAATTAATATAGCCTAAAAACTAAAAATAAATTATAATAATTTAAATAATTAATATAAAAGGCTAATTAATCTTATTATTTATTATTAATATAAGCTAATATTATTTTATTAATTAATATTAAAAAATAACCTCTTAAGTAATTAAGCTATTATAATAACCTAAAATAGCTATATTAATAATAAAATAGATCTTAAATAATTTAAATATTTTAATTAATATATTAATTAATTAATTAATATTTATTATCTCTTAATCCTTAATAGCTATAAAAATTATTATTTTATTAAATTTAAAAGATATTATAATAATAATAAAATTATCTAGCTTTATATATTACCTTATTTATTTTATTTACTTTAGCCCCTTAATATAATATACTTTAGTATATTTAAAAGGGCTTATAGCTAAGAAATAAAGTATTTAATTAAAGGCTTTATTATATATATTTTAAAGATTAAGTTTTTTCTAGCCCTTTATATTATATTTTAAGCTATTATAATAAAAAAAAATATTAAGATATTATTTATAGGAGTTAGGCTTATTCCTCTTAATCTAGAAAATATAGTCTTAAAGCTTAATATATAGCTATAGATATTAATATTAATTAAGGAGGTATTTAATTAATTAACCTCTTAAGTATTAAAGACCCTAAAAATACTTAAGGCTTAATCTTAGTTTAAATAGCTTAAAAGATAAATTAAAAGGTATTAAAATAGCTCCCTAGAGTTAATTCTTAAACCCCTAAGGTCTCTTAAGAAAGGGATAAAGGTAATTATATATTAGGTTACTTTATTAATTATTAAAAATAAAGACTTTTAGGAGGTAAATAAGATATTTAGCTAATATTAGAGGGTAAAATAGACTTAATTATAGAAAAGAGGGGTTATAATAATAAAGGAAGGAAGGGAAGTAATTAATTAAATAGATATTAATATATAGATAATAGCTAAATTATCACGGAATAATAATTAAAGGAGGTCGGCATAATTAGGTATTTACTATTATAATATCTATAGTAAGCCTAGCTATAATATAAAGATCTATTAAATAGTAATTAAGATATCTAGGGAAGAATATAATAAGTAGTTTAATTAATTAAATAATTTATAGTATTATTATTATAATTTTAATCTTAGAGGTTAAGATTTCTATCCCGCTTGCTTATCTATCCTACTCGCTTATTATATATATTAGCTATTAAGTAGTATTTACCTTAAAGGCTAGCCCTCTCTATAATAATATTATATTATTACTTAAATAAATATTAGAACCTTCCTTATTTATTTATATCTATCTTATATATCTCTATTTAATATCTTAATTATATTATCTCCTTAATTACCCTTTAATATTAATAATATCTTTATCCCCTTTATAATTACTCTATCTTATTCCTATAATAATTAGTTTACCTATTATTTAATATATCCCTAGGTGCTGTTAATATAGCGCTATTCTTAAATTTAAGGATATAAAGAGTAGCTATAAGCCCTATATAGGTTATATCTATAAGTTATATAAGGATACCTTAGTACTTTATATTATGTATTCCGATATTAATAAGAATCATTTAAAGTATTTCCTTAATAATTTAAATAATAATATATGTATTAATACATATATCTCTCCTTCCCTTAATAAATACTTTATTAATTCTTAATTAAATTCTTAACTAGTTATTAAATAACGCTTAATAATATTAAAACTTTATTATTAGCTTATATAAACATAAGCCTAGCTAAGATAACCCATTATTAAATACTCTTACTTCTATTAGCTATTATTAAATTATTAATGCCCTTACTATATATAATTTTATTTAAGCAATTATAGATATCTATCTCTAAAACACTATTAAGCTAGCAGATAATAATAATATCTACCTATATATTCTATAGGAGATAGCTATTACTTAGGAGTTATAATCTATCTAGACTAAGATTATAGTATATATATAAGCGCTTTTATTTATTTTTATCGCTAATATATATTATAGGGTAATATTATAATGGTACCTAATATCATTACAGCTTATATTATTACTATATAGCCCCCTTATACGTATAATAATATCAAGGTTCTAGCCGTAGAATATATACTTATTTAGCTTTAGTATACTGAGATTACTTCGCTTAACTATAATAAGAAACTTAAGAAGATATATAATCGCATCTTATATAACCTTATAAACTTCCTTACCGCTAATAAATATAATTAATCCCCTCTTTATACTATCGCATATACCGATATACCGCTTATTCCGCGAGGGTTCAATAAATATCTCTTATAAAATAATAATAAGGATTTTAATAATAATGATGTTATTATTTTTACTATTACCCTCTCTATTTATACTCCTAAGAAATATTATATTATTACCCTTAGATCTATACCTATTTATAGACTATTTATAATTAGCTTAATAGCAGTCATTATAATAACCCTTAAGTAATAAGGTAATATTATAGGTTTAATTTAGGTTTATTTTTATGTCTTTTATGTAATTTCTATATATACTTTTTACTTTTAATATAAATAATATAATATAGTTTTAAGGTTATAGCTTCTTATCTTTTTAATTTTTATTTTTTATCTATAGAATTTACTTATCTATATATATTATTATTTTATATTACTCTCTATAATCACTTACTTATTAATTATCCTATTTCTTATATACCTTCTTTATAACCTTATAGTACTTTTTAATTATTACCTATATATTCTCGAGATAATACTTTAATTCTTAGGTATTATATTTTATTAGCTAGCCTTTTTATTTAATAAAATAGTAATTTTTATTATTAATTTCCTTATAACTAATAACTTCTTTTACCTTTTATTTATTAAGTATATCCTTAAGCTTTAATAAGGCACTAAAGGCTTCTATATAATATATATAATAAGTAAGTATAATAGGTATATAAGTATAATAAAAATCCTAACCTTTAAGGTAGAGATTGTAATAAATATAATAAATTATTTAATTAAATAAAATTATTATTATATTCTTCCCTAAATATTATAATTATTATTTAATAAATTCTTATATTATACTTAAGCTTATTATAGATATTATAACGCTAAATACTTAATTATATTAACCACCCTTAATTATTATTTTATAATAATTTAGCTATTATCTATATATTAATATCTATTTAATTAATTATTTATTTTCCTTTCTCTATTATTATAACCCCTTTTTTCTATAATTAAATCCTTTTTACCCTTTAGTGCTAGCTAAATATTTTATTTATTTATTGAAGGTCTTAGACCTCTACCTTTATAAGAGCTATCTTATATTTACTTACCTTTAGTTCTTTTATAAAAGATTTTAAGGCTTTAAGAATTAACTTTAAAGAGCTAATTTAATACCTTTTAATTTATCTCTTAAGGTATTTAAATTAAAATTAAGCTTTAAATATAATCCTTAAGGTCCTTAAGGCTTAAAAGATTAATTAATTAAAAGCCTCTTTAATTAATATTAATATCTATAACTATATATTAAGCTTTAAGATTATATTTCCTAGATTAAGAGAAATATATCTAACTCTTTAAATAATACCTTAATATTTTTTTTAATTATAATAGCCTAAAATATAATATAAAAGGCTAAAAGGAACTTAATCTTTAAAATATATATAATAAAGCTTTTAATTAAATATTTTATTTTTTAATTATAAACCCTCTTTAATATATTAAAATATATTATATTAAGGGGCTAAAATAAATAAGATAAATAAGGTAATATATAAAGCTAGATAATTTTATTATTATTATAATATCTTTTAAATTTAATAAAATAATAACTTTTATAGCTATTAAAGATTAAGAGATAATAAATATTAATTAATTAAAATATTTAAGCTATTTAAGATTAATTTTATTATTAATCTAATTATTTTAGGTTATTATAATAACTTAATTATTTAAAAGATTACTTTCTTAATATTAATTAATAAGGTAATATTAACCTATATTAATAATAAATAATAAAATTAATTAACTTTTTATATTAATTACTTAAATAATTATAATTTATTTTTAATTTTTAAGCTATATTAATTTTAGCTTTAAATACCTTTTAAATATATAATAATTATTTTATTTATAATTATATCTATAAAGAAATTAATCTTATTAAAGTTATAGATATTATTTAATTAGATATTATATTTTATTATTATATTTACTATAAGCTAAAATTAATTATAAATAATAATTAGATCTTTATATTTAATTTTTTTATAATTATATTTTTAAAAAAAATATATCTTAAGCTTTAAATATTACTTAATAAAGTTATAAGCTTAATATATATTAATAAGTAATATATTATATTAATAAATAATTAATTAGCTATTTCTTTAATATTATAAAGCTAGAGGGGAAATCCTTATAAATTTAGGTTAAAAATAAAGTAAATAAAGATCTCTTCCTCTAGATTAAAGAGCTAATATAACTATAGGATAATATTAATTAAGACTAAATACCTTATTATTAGCGATATAAGGTCTAATAATAGACCTTATAGATAGTTATTGCTTATTAGAGCCTTAATTTAGGGCTATTTTATATTACCTAAGAAGGATTCTAGCCTTTATAAAGCCTTATAATATATTAAGTAATTAAGAATTAATTAATTAAATAGAGATAATATAGGGTAAGGGATTTTTATTATACTTATATAACTATTGCACTCGCTTATTATATATATTATACTCTATAGTCTTTTTATAGTTTTAATAAGGATATATAGAAAATATTATATATCCTCTTATAGAGATCTAATAATTTTATTATCTATATTTATTTATTATACCTCTTAAGGATTTTAACCTTACTAAATCTAAGGGCTAGCTTTAACTTCATAAAATACTAATTTTTAATAGATATATTAATATACTAGCTATATTTATATACCTCTAGCTTATACTGAGCGTTATAGTATTTAGCTTAGAATTTAATAGCTTTCAATTTATACTTTTATATCTTCTTCCTAATTTACTATAGCATTATAATATATTTAGTAATACTATAGACTTTAATGATCTTATTTATTAAGATATACTCTATAAATCTTAGGTGATAGATACCTAAAGAGTATATAAGCTAGAGTTACCCCGAATTATAGAGTAATAATTATTAATATAGGTAAATATAATATTTAATAATTAAACTACCTATTTATATAGCTTATCTTATATATAGGCTTATAGATATTTTATTACGGTCTAATATATTCTTTTAGTTTAGCTATCTATTTAGGGATAAGATATTATAATTAGTTAGCAATATAGCTACCCTAGTTCTATAAGGAGACACTAAAAATAGCTTATAATAAGCTTATCTCTATTTATAATAATACCTTTAGGTATATTAAACTAAGCTTCTATATAATTATAAAGTAAGGCTATTAGCTCTATAGCCTTTAGGTTCTTTTTAGTTAGGATAAATATTATATATTTAGGTATTTAATATATATTATTAGGGCTATATTATATACCTCCTTATGACTTTATTAACTAAATAATAAGTTAATAAGAAAATCTATATTAATCTCTTAAAATAAGTATAGTAATAATAATAGAGATTAAAGCTTACTATGAGGCTTATTATAGCTTCCGACCTTTATACCTTAATAAGTAAAATAACTCTCTAAATACTCTCTTAAATTATTAGCGAGACTTAGCTAATAGAATTTTCTCTTTACTAAGTCTAATATCATTTTAAATCCTATACATCCTACCTTAGGATTATTATAATATTAATAAAGAATCTCTTACTTTATTACACCACACTCTAGGATTATAAGTTATCCCTTATATTATAATCATTTAGGCTTTTTAATAATATACTTATTATACTTACTGGAGGCTTTATAGACCTTCTTTATTATCGTAAGGTATTATTAATCTTAGCTTTATAACTTCTTAATTAATATCTTAATTTAATTTAATAATTGTAAAAAACATGCTATTTCGCCCTATATAACTTAATTTATAATTAAATATAGGATATATTATTTTAATATAATAACCTTAGCTATAGATAGGTCCAAAGAGGCTTTAAGAGAGTTTTTATCGTTTTAAGTATTTTATAGAGATTAACCTTTAGTCTCTCTTACTTACCTTTAAGTAATAACTATAAAAATTAAATCATAAATATATATCTTTTAATATAAGCCTATTAAAGAGATTAAGGCCTTTTATTATTACCTTAATTATTATTGAAATTACTATTGAAATCACTAATTATTTCCGAGTAATTATCTCGCATTTTAACGCGTATTACGTGACGTAAGAGAGTTAATGCCGTCTTTAGATAAGGTCTCGCTAAGGGCAGCGATAACCTCTATATTATATATATTATCTTATACCTTATATTCTCATATTTTTAGTTATAGGCTATATATATGCATTTAATATTATATTTTTAACTAATAATTTAATTAAATATATTAACTCTTTACTTAAGAGGTATCGATCTTATTTAGTCCCTGAAATCTAATACTATAGTCCCTATACTATAGTTAATCCCTCTAAGAACCCAGAATCCCTTACTCCTCTATATTCTTTCTTATTTATATCTTTAGTCTATATAGTTATTAAATTACTTAGATCGCCTTAAGCTTAATTACTAACTATATAAGCTATAGGTTATAGGCTTTATTATTTATATTATTTATAAAAGCTAACTTAATAGCTAAGAGGGGTCTATTTAAGACCCTTTAATTAAGGTAGTTAAAAAGGTAAATTTTATTAATAATAAAATTTTTAAGCGCTAAATTATAATATAGCTATAGCGGTAGGGCTATAAAGTTTATAATAAATAGGAGCTTATAGCTAAACTTAATAAGAGAGACCTTTTAGTTATTAATTATTACTATAGGGTTTAGCCTAATCCTTTTAAGGGCTCTATAATAGTATTTCCTCTAGAACCTCTAGCGCGCCTTTTAGGGTATTACTATAAGGGTTATAGCTAGATCTATTTAGTTATATTAGAAGCTATTTCTATATAAAATAGTAGTATTAATATAATCTATACTTTATAAATTAACCTAGATTAATATTTAGGTTATAATTATTATTTTTAGTTATAATAGTTATAATAGTTATAAAGGTATATTTAAAGGGTAATCCTCTTTATTAGCGTTAAGGGATAGTGAGAAGGTTAGATAGATAAAGTAATAATCCCCTTAGGAGTCCTTAAGGTTATTATATTTTTATGCTATTAAGAGATATATTATTTATCTAGAATATAGTTAGTTAAGAGAGGTAGCTAATACCTCTAGCTTTTCTTTTTAAATAGAGTTTATAGAGGTAAGTAGGCTTACCGTTAGAGCTATTAACTCTATATACTATATAATAATAATACTAATTAATATTTTAAGTTATTAAGATATTTAGTCTAGGTATAGGCTATTATTATTAATCTTATTAGGTGATATTAGGAGACTTTAATCCCTTTAGGTATTATAGAGTTATAGTGATTTAATTATTACCTTAATAATTAGAATATACTTCCTAATTATATCGCCTATAGTCTTATTAATTAAGATTTAAGTAATTAATCTTTAAGCGGATAATATAAGTTTATATATTAATAAGAGCTACTTCTTTAAAATAAGGAGTATATCTTTATAAAAGATCTCACTTTTTATATAGTTTAGACTTTAGGAGAGGCCATTAATACGGTTCTTTAAGCTAGCTTTATATTTAATATAAAAATTAAAGGTACAAAGCTTATATATTTATTTAATAAGTCTACGTTTTAGCTCCTTTATAGAAATATTAATAATATTAATAGAGGCTTAATAATCTATAAAGATTAAGAATTTCTTAAAGAGTCCCTATAGGTAATAACTTTAATACTTCAGACTATCTATACTTATAAGAAGCTCTTATTAACTTATAGCCTATCGCTACTTTTTATCTTTAAGCTTATATAATTAATAGGCAATAAGTCTCCATTAAGTATTTATAAATTCAATAAGAATACCTAAGATAGCCTTAATAGATATATCTATCTTAACTTTTATTGATAAAATAAGGTCTTAATATTAGACAATAATTATTGCATAAAATACTTACTTAAGGCTCTTAAAATACCTATAGCTTTATTTATTTAGTTAAAAGGTCTAATTTATCTTTTATTTTACTCTTTTAAGTATCTTAATAAAGGGGCTAATAATTACGAAACATTAGCTAATAAACTTCCTATTAAATTTATAAAATCCTAGGAATATTTATATCTCTAAAGGATATAGATATTAATTATTCGATAATAGATTTAATATATAAGGGTTTTTTATCTTAATACCTTCTTAATTAATAATATATCTAAAGAACTTTATACTCTATTAAAAGAATTTATATTTTAATATTTTCCTATAAAGCTATACTTCCGCGAGCCTTTATAGAATCTCGCGCAATTTCTTTATATATTCCTCTCTTATTAAAGAATGAATAATAATATTATCTATATATATAATATAATATACCTAGCTTATTAGCGAGCTATCTATAAATATAGTCTTGAAACATAACTAGGGTATTTATAAGTCTAAAGGGTATAATAATATATTTAAAGTACCTATATCTTATATAGAAGGTAGTCTTTAATCTACTATCCTTCTCAATTATAATCTAATAATATACCTTATAGATATTAATATTTAAGATTTACTTAATATTACTGAATTTATTTACGAGGTTATTAATTAATAAAAAAGGATATTAATTTTTAATTATAACTTTATTAAGTCTCTTACGTCTAAGTCCCCTATCTTTCTTTAATATAAAGAGTATTAATTAATATACGTACTTGACTTATAGAACAAATAGTTTTTTTATATCTAAATTCTCTATAATATATATATGTAGGGCCTTATATTAAGCTATATGTCGAGGGTAAATTGGTCTATATAATATATTCTTACCCTTAATTGAGTTAAACCTATATATTACCTCTAGGAGTATTAATATACTCATAATTACTTATTTATCAAAAAACCTTTTAAGACCCTTAAGTTCTTTTGGGAGGTCCTTAAGTATCTCTATTATTAAGTCTTTTAATTTAATTAATTCCTTATTAACTAGATCTTTGGGTACAAAGAATATAGTAATATATAATATATACCTTCTCTTTATTCTTATTAATCTCTTATATAAATAATAAGGGTCTACCTCTATTATTAGAGTATAATATTATTTATTAATTATATAATTATACTTAATAGCCTTCCCCTATAATATAGTAATTTAGCACTTAAGTAACCTCCCTTAGGGCAGGAGGTTATGAATTTAAATCTAGCTAGGGCTTATATAAGTATACTATAATATAGAAGTAATAACCGATAAAAACTTAGCCGCCTAGGTATTAAACCGGTATATATACCCGGCACTAAATAAGGCCCTTAACCGCTAGGCTAGCGGACCATATAGTATTAATATAATATATAGTCTATTAGCCTAGTAATTAAAGGTCCCACTTAATGCCGGGTATATATACTAGTTTAATTTCTAGGCGTTAACTTTTTATAGGTTATTACTCCTATATTATAGTATCTTATATAGGCCCCTAGCTAGATTTAAATTAACAACCTCTCTCCCTTAAGGGAGGTTACTTAAGTGCTAAATTACTATATTATAGGGGAATCTATTATATATTAATTAATTAATATTAATATCCTTTTACCTTATATACTAATAGACTATAATATAGTTATACTTAATATCCCCTATCTCTATACCTATATATATATATTAGATCTTCTATAGTCGCTTATATAATACAATAAAGAATAGGAAATTAAATAAGTATTACCTATATAGGTGTTATTAATTTAGAAGGATTTAAGATTAAGGGCTATATAGTCTATAGTAGGCTTAAATCTAAGCCTCTTTATTAGCTTTATATTAATTAAATTAATCTTAAAAGTAATATCTATAAGAATTATAGCCTTATCTTTTATAAGCCTATAGAGAATTAATACTAAAATGGATATAGTTTTTTTAATTAATATGTATTTTTAAATGACCTCTATATACTTTAATTATCTAATAAATTTAAATCTTTTACCTTTATATAACTAACTTTTATTAATAAGGCTGAATCGCCTAAGGGAATACTATTAATAAAGCTCTTTATATAATAATCTACTATCTTATAGCTTAATCTTTTATATCTATAGTATTTAGCTAGCTAGTTATTATTAAATCTATAATTCAGCATTATAATAGGTATCCTAAAATAATTTAACCTTATAGGGCCTTATAGTAATCCTATAGATAGAGGTTGCCTTAAGTGGTAACTTCCCCTATAGCTTCCCTTATATCCCCCTTAGCTTATTTAAGAGCTTGCCTGTATTAAATACTTTAAGGAACTTTAGGATTATTTTAGCTATTATCCTTAAGGTTAAGTTATTAGCCAACCTTAAGTATACTTCACTACTTAAGTGATATCTTATACCTTTATAATATTAATATTACTTTTTAATAACTCCTTTTAAATAAAAGGGAGAAATTAATAAAAATAATAATAAATTACTAAAGTACCCTCTTTCTATTTATATTTCTCCGGTAAGAATATATAGAACAAATTATATAAAGTATTATATAAGTAACTCTCTTTCTTTATAAAGGATTACTTTAAGTTTATCTCTTATTTCTCTCTCTTAAAGTTTAAGGTCTATATATTACTTTATAATAAAATATTTAAAGTCTTTTTATATTAGCTCTTTTTATTATATAAATAGCTAATATAAATCCTCTATATAGTTCATAGGGTATAATATAGCTTTTTACTAGCCTATTTAATCTTTTATATATTAATTATATTAATATATAGTTAATTATTATAATTAATAGCCTTAAGTTAATTTAGAATCTTAATTATCTTAGTGTTCTCTTTAAGGCGCTTATAGTTATATATTAAGGGTTTATTTAAATTACCTTAGCTAATACCTATTATATAGCTTATTAATACCTTAAATATCTATATCTATATCTCAGCTTAATTAATTAAGAACTTAATAAGTATATCTATTTAACTATCTTACCTCTTTTATCTCTTATTATATTATCTTAATTACTATAATTAATAGCTTAATTAATAAATAAATTAAATTAAGAGTCTAAGATTCATAATAATAACAAAGATAATAAGTCCTATAAGCGATATAATATAGAATATCCTCTTTTAAGAGGTATAATAAGCTATATTAATTCTAAATAATCTAATTATTAATCCTATCGTAATAAATAAGTAATATACTTTAATAATAATCTTAAAGAATACCCTCTAAATATAATAGGACTACCGTACTTAAATATATAAGGATAGTTACTGCTATCGATTAATTTATCTAAGTATATTAAATTAAGTCTATTAATAAATACAATAATCTTAAGAGTCTATATATATATACTCCCTAAGGTTTGGCGAAAGGTTACTTAAATATATCTCTTAAGTAGGTCCTAGAATAGTTTTAGGTAATCTATCTATCTTAATTCTATATTAATCTTCTATAAGGAGTAGAAGTTAAAAAATTATAAGTATATTAGGCCTTAATAAGATAATTAAGGTAAAATTATAGATAAAAGGTAAGTATCTATTAATATATAGACTTTAGTTTATTAGATCTCTATAGAGGGCTTAATAAGAAGAGTTCTTAGCTAGCTTAGCTATATAATATAAGCCGGGGCTTATTTATTACCTATCTTTATCGGTCTATCTCGCGAAAACCTTATACTTGAAATTTATATCTATATTATATAATATATAACGATAGCTATATATCTTAGTATAAATAAAATACTTAGGTATCTATGTAATAATATATTAAGCGCTATATTTAATTTAAAGATAATAAGGAGGAGGTCTAGAGGGGCTAGTTTTTAGGGGATTAAGATAAAGTTAAAGTTTTAATAATTTAAAAGGATAACGATATAGAGAAAGAAGCCTTAATAGGTAAAAGAGATTTATTTAATTGAAATATTATTAGCTAAATTTATAGTTAAGATATATAATATATATAGTTTATAAAAAAGTATACTATAAGGTTAAAGATAATATATTTAATTAGAGCTAGGCCTATTTTTAGTGGAGCCTTGAATTCCTCCCTATATAAGTACCTATTATATAGGCCTATATATTATATGACCCTAGAGCCTATAAGTTATGCCCCTTACTCTATGCTAATAATAAATATTTATATAGAGATATAATAAGTTACAGTTAGTAAGGTAAATAGTAATATAAACTAGGGACTATAAAAATTATAATATTCAATACTTAATTATACTAACCTCCTTATTAATTATTTATTATAATTTAGGTATTATATATATATATTAATATTTATTTAATTAATTACTTTTTAGCCTTTCTTTATTATTATAATAGCTCCTTTTTCTAATAAGGTTCTTTTTACCTTTTAATATTTTATTTATTAATTAAAGGTCTTAGACCTTTACCCTTATAAAAGGTATTTCATATATAATTACCTTTTTTTCTTTCATAAGAGACTTTAAGGCATTAAGAATTAATTTCAAGGAGCTACTTTAATACCTTTTAATTTATTTCTTAAGGTATTTAAATTCAGTTTAAGCCTTAAATATAATCTTTATGGTTCTTATGGCCTAAGAGGTTAAATATCTATTTAAGTAATATTAATACTTATAATTATATCTTAGGCTTTAAGATTATATTTTCTTAATTAATTCCTTTAAATAATACCTTAATATATTTTTTATTATTATAACCTAAAATATAATATAGACGGCTAGAACACATTTAATCTTTAAAATATGATTTCTAAAGTACTTGATAAATATTTTAGTTCCTTCTAATAGGCCCTCTTAAGGATATTAAAATATATAAAATTAAGGCGCTAAAGTAAATAAAATAAATAAAATAATATATAAAGTTAAATAATCTCATTATTATTATAATATCTCTTAAATTTAATAAAGTAATAACTTTTATAATTATTAAGGATTAAGAGATAATAAATATTAATTAATTAATTAATTATATCTTAATTAAAATACTTAAGCTACAAAAGATTTATTTTATTATTATCTTAATTATTTTAAGTTATTATAATAGCTTAATTATATAAAAATATATTTTTTTAATCTTAATTAGCGAGATAATATTAACCTATATTAATAATTAATATTAAATTTAATTAAGCTTTTATATTAATTGTCTAAATTACTATAATCTATTTTTGACTTTCAATCTACATTAATTTTAGCTTTTTAAACCCTTTTAAACCTATAATAATTATTCTATCTATAAGTATATCTATAAGAAAGTGAATCTTATTATTATTATAGACATTACTAAATTAAAGATTATAATTTACTCTTGTATTTACTATATTAAAATTAATAATAAATAATCATTAAATCCTTATATTTAGCTCTTTAGTAATGATATTTCTGAAAAAAATATAGCCTAAGCTTTATATATTATTAAATAAAATTATAAGCTAGATATATATTAGTATATACTATATTATTGGTAATTAATTAACTATTTCTTTAATATTATAATATTAGGTAGGGAATTCTTATAAATTTAAATTAAAAATAAAGTAAATAAAGATTTATTCCTCTAGATTAAATAGCTAGTATAATATCTCGATAGTATTATATTAAGATTAAATACCTTATTACTAATAATATAGGATTTTATAATTAACTTAATATATCTCTATAACGGGATAGAGGCTTAATTTAAGGTTACTTTACGGGACTTAAAGAGTAATATAAGGTATAGTATTTTCTAAGGGAATAAACCGGGCGTATTGAGTTTATTATTAATAGGGCATTTAGGCCTTACTATATATAATAGGGGTTATTGTATCTAAGTAATAGCTAAGGAAGCGAAATCTCTATCTTAGATATAATAAGTATTTATATATATATAAGTATATTATAGTTATTAAGAGGTTATTATAGCATAAGATAGAGTATCATTATATAAGATTAGGTCTCTATGGTGAGATTATCTATAGTTAGTTATTAGGGAGAGGGAATTATAGGGAATTTATACGTATATAATAGGACTATTTGTTAGGCTATAATATAGTCTCCCCTTTAATTAATACTTGCCCTTAAGATTATTTTTATAGGTCTTATCCTTAATTAAATAATACATAAACTTAATCCTATAAATATTTTTATTTTAAATATATTATAGTCTCGACTTATATATTTTTAAAAGGCTTAGGCTATTATATTAATTATTAAAATAGGTTATAATATTGTACCTTATTTATACTATATACTGTAAAAACTTTATTATATTATAAAGCAGGGTTATTAGGAGTATTTAGAATATATTTATTAAAGTTATTCTTATATAATTATAATATCTCGCTTTAATAATATAAATATTTTCTAGTATTTATTATATATAGCTGATTATATTAATAATGATATATTTTATTGTTAAGAAATATTATCTTTAGTTAAAAGAAGAGAAAAATAAAAAAGTATTCCTTATATTATAGTAATAATTAAATAAGTATTATTCCTAAATAATATAGCTTTATCGCTAGAAATATAACCTTTAGAAATAAGGTCTTAAGATATTAAAGAAGAGTTTATTATCTATAGAGAAGTTAGAGGTATTTAATTAATTAAAATTAAAGGCGGTAGTAAATATATAGGCTATAGGGGCTCTAGATATTATAATTAAAGTATTCTATTTAATTCTTCTTTATTTAGTAGAAATCCTTTAATAGGTATTATAAGTTTATAAGATACTCTAGGGGTTCTTAAATATTCTTAGAGTTAAAATTTTTTTTTATTAAATTAGGTATTATATTTTATTTTATATTATTATTTACCCTTAATTTATATTATTATTTACCTTACTAACTATTACTTATTATATCTCTATATAATGGTTTATTAATAGCTTAGAGCGAGGGACTAACTTATAGGCTTAAGGGTTATATAACCTATAGGCCTATATAATAAGTACTTATATAAAGAGTATTTTAAGGCTCTTATTAAGCCCTAACTCTAATTAAATATATTATCTTTAACCTTATATTATATTTTTTATAAACTATATATATTATATATCTTAACTATAAATTAAGCTAATAATATTTTAATAGATCTCTTTTATTTATTAAGGCCTCTATTTCTATATAATTATCTTTCTAAATTATTAAAACTTTAACCCTATCTTAATCCCTTAAAAATTAATCTCTCTAGACCTCCTCCTTATTATCTTTAAATTAGCTATAAAGCTTAATATATTATTATAAATACTTAGGTATTCTATATTATATTAAGATAGATAGCTAATATTATATATTATATAATATAGATATTAATATTAAGATCCTAGAGGAATTTTATTTCTTAATTATTAGGCTTTTAGTCTTATTTTAACTTCTCTATAAGGAGATATAATAAGTCTAGCTCTCTATTAACCTACCTATATAAAATAAGGTAATAAAATATTAATAGATATTAAAGTATAATAATAATCTTAACCCTAAAGATTATAAGGTTAATATAATATTTATCCCTAAAGTATAAGGTCTTATATTAGATATACTTAAGGAACTTATTATTAATTCTTTCTTTAAGTCTTTATTATATATTAATAGGTATATTTAATAATATATTATTAAGCTCTTTATCGCTATATAGGGATAAGGTCTTATAGGACTTAGCTATATTATCTATATTATTTAATTAAAGGTCTAGTTATAGAGCTCTTATTATTATTATATTAATAATTATTTTATTAAAATTAATACTTTAATAAGTTAATTTTATTAATTATTAAGGGTTAATAATTAAAAGATTAAATTAAAAGAATTATAGCTCCCCTTAGGGTTTTTATACTCTTTATTTAATTAAGAGATAGCCTATTTATTTAGAATAAATTTAATTAAGTAAAGCTATTAGCGTCTTTTGCTTTTTTTCTTAAAGAGTTTATTAAGGCTAATAGCTAATATCTTTAGCTTTTCTTTTTAGAGAGTATATTAAGGTAAGAAGCTTTATTATTAAATTACTATTTATTATAAATAGCTTAACTTAATAGATTATAGTATTATTATAGCTATATATAATATAATAATAACTCTTATTAATATAATATATTAAGATCCCTAATCTAGGTATAGGCCTTTATTATTTTAATTATTAATAAATATTAGGTACCTTTAATTGCCTTTATAGGCTATAATAAAGTTAAGAATATTAATAATTTTAATAAAATTAACTTCCTTATAGGTATAATTATAAATAAAATAATTATTATAGGCTTAAAAAGGTATTTAAAGCTAAAATTAATATAGCCTAAAAATTAAGAATAGATTATAATTATTTAAGTAATTAATATAGATAATTAATTAATCCTATTATTATTATTAATATAGGCTAATATTATTTTATTAATTAATATTAAAAAAATAATCTCTTAGGTAATTAAGCTATTATAATAACGTAAAATAACTAGATTAATAATAAGATTAATCTTAAATAGCTAAAGTATTTTATTAATATATAGCTAAATAATTAAATAATTATTATTATTTCTTAATCCTTAATAGCTATAAAAGTTATTATTTTATTAAATTTAAGAGATATATAATAAAAAGAAGATTATCTAGCTTTATATATTACCTTATTTATTTTATTTATTTTAACCTCTTAATATTATATATTTTAATATACTTAAGAAGGCTTATAATTAAGAAATAAAGTATTTAATTAAATATTTTATAATATATATTTTAAAGACTAAATTCTTCTTTACCTTTTATATTATATTTTAAATTATTATAATAGAAAATAATATTAAGGTATTCTTTAAAGGGGCTAGGCTTATTTCTATTAACCTAGAAAGTATAGTCTTAAAGCTTAATATATAGCTATAGATATTAATATTAATTAAAGAGGAGATTAGCCTCTTAACCCCTTAAGCCTTAAGGACCCTAAAGATTATACTTAAGGCTTAATCTTAATCTAAATACCTTAAGAGATAGATTAAAAGGTATTAAAATAGCTCTCTAGAGTTAATTCTTTTAATATTAAAGTCTCTTATAAAGGGAATAAAGGTAATTATATATAAAATAGCTTTTATAAAGGTAAAGGTCTAAGACTTTTAATAAATAAATAAGATATTAACCTAGCGCTAGAGGGTAAAAAAGACCTAATTATAGAAAAAAAGGGTTATAATGATAAAAAAGAAGGAAAGTAATTAATTAAATAGATATTAATATATAAATAATAGCTAAATTATCATAAAGTAATAATTAAAGGAGGTTAATATAATTAAGTATTTAGTATTTTAATATTTATAGTAACCCTAGCTATAATATAAGGATTTATTAAATAATAATTAAGAAATCTAGAGAGAAATATAGTAAATAATTTTAATTAATTAATTTATAGTATTTTTATCATAATTTTAATCTTAAAGGTTAGAATTTTTATTATATATACTTATATATTATATAAGCTATATATAGAGGTAGGACTAGAAAGTTTTATCTTACGCTAAAAACGCTATAAATAGGGGATAGAATTTCTATAGCTAATTATAGTAAGGAATATCCCTACCTTCCTTATATTTATTTCCTCCTTTAATTTTAATAATTTTTCTAATATATAAGGGTATTCTCTCTATCTAGGCCTAGATCTTCTATAGAAGCTCCTTCTAAGCTACTTCCTACACGCGAATAGCTTCCTATTAAGTCTTTAGGGCACCTTTTTTTATAATTATCCTCTTTAAATATAGCTAAGCTAGCTTAATAATATTTAAATCAGGCGAATTTAGATACTAAAGAAGCTACTAAATCTAATAAAGATTATATATCTATTATTAGGCGTAATAATTATATAAGGGCGCCTTATCTTCTTATATAAGGGTATTTAGCCTCTCTTTTTAATATTCCTTTATAAAAGGAAATAGCTTTAGAAAAAGAATAATCTATTAATACCGCTATTAATTAATACCCTTACCTTTTCCTCTTATTAGCTTACTATTTAACTTCTTAAACTTCTATTTAGGCTTCTTACCCGGGAGGCCTTATAGCCCTAGCCTTTATATACCTATTATAAGCTCTTACTCTTATATAATCGATTTAAGCTCTATATTAATCTCCTTAAGTTATCGCTTAGCCTCCTTCCTCTCTTTTATAATCTTTAGACCCTAATAATAATAAAGACCTTTCTTATTATAAGAAAAGGCGGCCTAGAATATAAACTTATTAGCGCCCTTCTATCTCTTATAAATATAGCTATAAAGAAACCGCTCCTCTATTTACCTCTATATATAATAGCCTCCTCTACGATAGAGAAGGATTACTAAGGTCTTATTAGACTAAATAATAGCCTTTTAGTCCTTATAGGTCTAATCTTAATAGGTAAGATATTAATTAAGCTATTCTTACTTTATCCTCTTTATTAACTTAGGCTTCCTCGTCGGCTTAATCTTCTAGAACTTAGCTTTCTTTAGGATCTCTTTAATAAAGAACTTAGAGATATCGATGCCCTAAGAGCTAAATTTACTAACTATTTTAGCAGCTAACTTTTCCCTTCTATAGTAGTCTTAGCTAACCTTCGGAATAATTAGGTCCTTTATTTCTTCTATATATTTATATAGCTAGCTAGATCGAGAGGTATCTTTAAGATATTTATTATATAAGGAAAGAGGTTATAAATTTAGGTTAAACCCTTACTTAATTACTTATATATAGATATAGTTAACTTAATATATTAAAAGCCTGGCTATTATAGCTACCTCGGCGGTTATCTTGCCGCTATAGGGTGCCTTAAGTATGACGACTAGGGCGTATATTATAATATCGGTATTTAGAGCTGTAGCTAAGGAGTAGAAGGTCAAAAATATAAAAGAAAGCTAGTGAGGAAGATCTATATATAATTTTAGTATGGAAGCTAATAATATAGTTTCCTTGCTTTTTTATGGCGCGCTAATAGGCACTAGTATCTTAGTAGGATAAAACTTTCTTGCCCTGCCTCTATATATATATTATTAATATAATAATAATAAGTACTTTAAAATTAGACCTTTAATTAAATAATATAGGTAATATAGCTAAATCTCAAAGGGCTTTATCTCTATATAGCGATAAAGAGCTTAATAATAGATTATTATATATACTTATTAATATAACTATAAAGACTTAAAGAAAGAATTAATAATAGGTTCCTTAAATATATTTAATATAGAACTTTATACTTTAGGGATAAATATTATATTAATTTTATAATCTTTAGGGTTAAAATTATTATTATATTTTATTTTTTATTAATATTTTATTATTTTATTTTATATAAGTAGGTTAAGAGAGAGCTAGATTTATTATATTACTTTATAGAGAAATTAAAATAAGGCTAAAAGCTTAATAATTAAAAGATAAAATTCCTTAAGGATTTTATATTAATATCTATATTATATAATATATAATATTAATTATCTATTATAATATTATATAAAATAGCTAAATACCTATATAATAATATATTAAGCTCGGCTAGTTTAAAGATAATAAAGAGGAGGTCTAAAGGGTTAGTTTTTAGGGGATTAAGATAGGGTTAAAGTTTTAATAATTTAGAAAGATAATTATATAGAGGTAGAGGCCTTAATAGGTAAAAGAGACCTATTTAATTAAAATATTATTTATTAAATTTATAATTAAGATATATAATATATATAGTTTATAAAAAAATATAATATAAAGTTAAAGATAATATATTTAATTAGAGTTAGGGCTATTCTTAGTAAAAGCCTTAAAATACTCCCTATATAAGTACCTATTATATAGGCCTATAGGTTATATAACCCTTAAGCCTATAAGTTAGTCCCCTCGCTCCACACTAATAATAAAGTATTATATAGAAACGCAATAAATACTAGTTAGTAAGGTTAATAGTAATATAAATAGGGGATAATAGTTAATATAATAATAATAAGAGCTTTATAATTAAAACTTTAATTAAATAATATAGATAATATAGCGAGGTCCTATAAGACCTTACCCCTATATAATAATAAAGAGCTTAATAAGATATTTTTATATATATATTATTATTATATAATAAAGACTTAAAGAAAGAGCTAATAATAGGTTCCTTAAGTATATTTAATATAAAACCTTATACTTTAAGGATAAATATTATATAAACTTTATAATCTTTAGGGTTAAGATTATTATTATACTTTAATTTATATTTATATTTTATTACCTTATTTTATATAGATAGGTTAATAGAGAGCTAGACTTACTATATTACCTTATAAAGAAGCTAAGGTAAGGCTAAAAGCTTAATAATTAAAAAAGATTACTCTAGGATTTTAATATTAATATTTATATTATATAATATATAATATTAACTATCTATCTTAATATAGAATACCTAAATATCTATATAATAATATATTAAACTCTAGAATTAATTTAAAGATAATAAAAAGGAAGTCTAAAGAGATTAATTTTTAGAGTATTAAGTTAGAATTAAAGTTTTAATAATTTAAAAGAGTAATTATATAGAGGTAGAGAACTTACTAGACAGAAGAGATTTATTTAATTAAAATATTATTAGCTAAATTTATAATTAAGATATATAATATATATAGGTTATAAAAAAATTTAATATAAAGTTAAAGATAATATATTTAATTAAAGCTAAGGCTTAATAAAAGCCTTAAAATACTCTTTATATAAATATATATTATATAGGCCTATAGGTTATATAACTATCTAGCCTATAAGTTAGTCCCCTTACTTTATATTAATAATAAAGTATTATATAGATATATAATAATTAAAAATTAATAAGGTAAATAGTAATATAAACTAGGGAGGATATTTATTTATATAATAAAATAAATAATATTATTAATTTAATTAATAGCCTTTAGGGTAATCTATAGATTATAATATATTATCTTTTATTTAATAATTATTTATAAAGAATAAAATTAATAGATATTATATTAATAATATAAAGGACTATACCTTAATATATTTCTTATATAGACTTTGAAAATAATTATAATAAAAAGTATTGAATTATTGAAAATTAGCTTAAGAATAAAGAAATAAAGAAATTATAGTAGGCATATAAAAGTTCCAATAATTAGAGCCCCACCCTAACTACCTCGATTTTATCTTATAACTTTAAATAGCTATTATGGGACTAATTCGCGAATAATAAAGGAGTAATATATATTGTTTTAAAGCATAGAAATCATCGATTATAGTAATATATATCAATACTTAATATAAAAGCCGTCGGCGTCATAAAGGTCCCATGTACAGCCAGGCATCGAACTTACTAGGTTTTCAAACACCTAATCTTTAATATCAACTCAAACCTCTTACGCAGCCTTAATTAAGGTATCTAAAGCTTCCTCTATAACCGGCATTAACATAAGATATAGATACCGCTTATAAATCCTCTCTTTAAGGACTTTCTATAGATTTTCTATAGGGTTTAAATTAGGGCTATATAGAGGCTCGGGGAACGAAACTATACCCTCTCTTCTTACCTAATCTTAAAGCTATTCCTAAATAATTTTCGGCCAGAAAGTTAATCTATTATTATATCAAAAGATAATACTATCTAGGTTAGGTATTTCTAAAAGATACTCCTAAAGATAGGCTAGGATAATATATATACTAACGCTATAATATTTTATAAGGGGCTCCCCCTTAAGAGAGATTAACTTAAATAGGCTAGAGAGAGAAAAGGTTATAAAAAATATCTTTAAGTATCGTAAGTGCTTCCTATGAGGCTATACCTTATCCTTTTTAACCTCTCGCCCTATAGTATAGTCAGAAAGAGAGATAAAAAGGGGGCGGGGGGGGGTTATTTATATATTTATAAAACTACTACTTACTTTTATCGCTATCTATATAATTAATTAAGACCTTATTAGAAAACCACTAATTATACTAAAATAAAGCCTCTTTATAATAGTATCTCTTAGTAAAAGCCTAGCGCTTTATAACTATTATTAGCCTCAGAAATAGCCATTAAAATACAAGGTAATATTATATACCGGACCGAATAAGCTATTATCTTATAGTTACCCTATAGTAGCGAATACCCATCTAATTAAGGATTTCTTAAGATATAACGAAAGGGTCCCGATTAATAATTAAATCAATATGATTTTTATCGCGCTCTATTAAGATTATCAGACGCCTAGAGCATAGTTTACTCTTAGCCGATTCTTAGGTCTAACAACGTTATAGAATACCAAAGATCACGTATTATATAACGCCCTCTTTCGCTATAATATTAGGGATAGAAATACTATTATTATATATAGTTATAATCTTTATCCTTTTATAAGGAGAATAATCTAATTTATTCTATATTCTAGGTATCTTTTAGTCGAGAAATTACGTCATAAAGATAAAGAGGTATTTTCGCGTTATACATAATAAGGGGGCTAGGTCGGAAAATTATCGGAACTTTTATTACGGCACTATGCCTATCGATAAAGGTATATTAGGCCGGTATAAAGATAGAGATATTATTAGTCTTATTAAGCTTTAAAGGAAGCTAGTTTATTATATAATTTAAATAATAATAATAACCTATCGGAGTAAGGGCGGTAATTAATAGTAATAATATACTAAATATAAGGCTTAATAGCTTATTAATAGCTTTTAAGTAGCGCGGAATAATTTATATATATAATAATAATAAAAGAAATAAAAATAAAGCTAAACAAAGAAAGCAAGGTAACTAAAGAAATAATATAAAGCTATCCTTAATAATTATTAGCTTAAATAAAGGACGTATATTTTAAAAACGAAGCCTTATATAGAAGAAGCTAAGAATAATAATAATAAAAAAGAAGAAAAAGAAAATTATAGCTAAAAGGAGGAAATAATAAGAAATATCTCTCTTAAGCTCTTTATTTATAATTTATAGTTATTTTCCCTTTAATTATAATACCTTAATTATAATAAGAGTTTTTTAATTTAAGAGAAATATAGAGGTTAATTATAATATAGCGCTTTAGCTACTTTTAGGTAATTACTATATAGCCTTATAATAACTCTTTATTTATAGAACTTAAGGATAAATTAATTAAGAGGGAGTATCTTATTATAAGCCTATATAATAATATAATAGCTTAATTTAGTATTAGCTTAGATTAATTAATAATAATTAAGGTTAGTAGTATATAATATCCTAAAGGGGCTAATTAAAGGTAGGACTATAGGTTAAGGGAAAAGGCTATACCTTTATAGGTAGAAAGTAATATAAAATAAGGGATATTAAAGGGCTATTAAATAGATAAAGTAGAATATATAAATAATAGGTAAGGTAAGAATTAAGACGATTATATCTTATTATCTATTAATAAGAAGCCTTATAGCTATTTACCTTCCTTACCTTCTTTTATACCTTTTTCCCTAATAAAATAATATAATTAAAAGTATCTAGTGATTTCTTTTATAAATTTTATTTTTACCCTCTATATAATATTAGGGTGATATAAAAATATATAATATTATTAAAATTACTATTAAAATTACTAACTATTGCTAAATAGTTATCTTATATTTTAATATATATTACGTGACGTAAGAGAGTTAACGCTATCTTTAAATAAGGTCTCGCTAATAGCAATAATAACCTATATATTATATATATTATCTTATAGCTTATATTCTTAAATTTTTCATAAGCTATATGCATTATATATTTAATCTTATATTTTTTAACCGATAATTCAATTTAATATATTAACTCTTTACCTAAGAGTTATCTAAGTATAGATATTAATCCTATTTAATCTCTAAAACTTAATACTATAGTCCCTATATTATAATTAATCCCCCTAAGAACTCTATGACCCTTCTCTCCTCTATATTCTTTTATCTTTATATCTTCTTTAGTCTATTATTAAAGATTTAAAAGGTTATTAATTTACTTAAGGCCTATATATTAGCCTAAAGTTTATAGCTAATTTTATTAGCTAAAGGCTATATTTATTACTCTTTAGCTTCAGTAAAAACCCTTTTCTTATTATCTAAATAAGGCCTATATAGGGCCTTTAAGGCTAAAGTAATAAGGAAATAAAGCTTATTATTAAGTTAAACCTCTAGGTTCTAATTATATAGACCCTAAGGCTTTAAGATTAAGATATAATTTAGGTTAGCTAGAATAGATAATATAAACTTAATAATAAATATTAATTAATAGCTAAATACTATTAAAGCTACCTTTTTTTATTTTTTTTTTTTCTTTTGTACGCTATCTTTATCGATCTAGCTAGACCTATAGGACTTTATTAATTAAATGATAAAGGAAAAAACCCTCTAAAGTAGAAAACTTTATATTACTTTTTATCGTTTTATATATATAGTGCGAGCGCTCCTATATATAATAATTTACTTACTTATACTTATATGCTAGTTTAAAGGGGAAACTTAATTAGCTTAATTTTTATAAATACCTTTAGGCCGAAAGGTATAATTAATTAAGGGGCTTAGCTATACATCTATATCTATTACTCCTCCCCCCTAGCGCTCCTCTATACAGTATATCTTTATTATATTTTTATTTCTCCTTATTCTCTTCCTCCCTTATCGTATAAGGTGCTATCTCTTAATAATAAATTATAGCCTTAGAGAGAGTGGGATAAAAAGGTAGCCTACTATATATTCTCTATCTTTTAACCTTCTATAATAATAATACTTCTTATATATATATCTCCTATATATTACTCCTTACTGTTTCGCTTTATTCTTAAGGAAAAAAGATATAAAAGAGAGTAAGGAAGGTAAGTAGCTATAAGGCTTCTTATTAATAGGTAATAAGATATAATAATCTTAATTTTTACCCTACTTATTATATATCTATTCTACCTTATATGCCTAATAGCCCTTCAATCTCTCTTATCTCGCGCTATTTCTTAGCTATAAGGGCATAATCTTTCGCTTTACCTATAGTCTTACCTTTAATAAGCCCCTTTAGGCTATTATAAGCTATTAACGTTAGCTATTATTAATTAATCTAGGCTAATAATAAATTAAGCTATTATATTATTATAAAGGCTTATAATAAGGTATTCCCTCTTAATTAATATATTCTAAAGTTATTTAAATAAAGAGCTATTATAAGGCTATATAGTAATTACCTAAAAGTAGCTAAAGCGCTATATTATAATTAGCCTCTATATTTCTCTTATATTAAAAAGCTCTTATTATAATTAAGGTATTATTAATATAGAGAAAATAGCTATAAACTATAAATAAAGAACTTAAGAGGGGTGTTTTATATTATTTCCTCCCTTTAATAATACTTCTTTTTTTCTTTTTCCTTAAATATTATTATTATGAGCTTCTTTTATATAAGGCTTCCTTCTTAAAATATAAACCCTTTATTTAAGCTATTAATTATTAAAGATAGCTTTATATTATTTCTTTAGTTACCTTACTTTCTTTCTTTAGCTTTATTTCTATTTCTTTTATTATTATTTTATAAATAAATTATTTTATATTCTTAAAAGCTATTAATAAGCTATTAGGTATTATATTTAATATATTATTATTATTATTATTATTACCTTTACTTATATAAATATATTATTTATATTATAGAATAAATTAGCTTCCTTTAAAGGTTAATAAGATTAATATCTCTATATTTATATTAACTTAATAATATATATAATAAGCAAGTGACCCAGTTAAGTAAGCGACGCACTTTTCTTAATCTTTCGTCTAGAAATCGCGATAAAAATACTATAAACTATTTAATTAATTAAAACTACTTACTATATTTATCTCTAGATATCTTAATTACTACCTAATAAGTCCTTGTTTTATAGCTAGGCTTACTATAGATACTATAATACTAAATACTTAGTTATACTAACCTCCCTTAATTACTACTTTTAATAATTTAGCCACTATCTATATATCTATACTTATTTAATTAATTACTTACCTGCCTTCCTCTATTATTATAACCTCTCTTTTTTATAGTTAAGTCTATTTTGCCCTTAAGCGCTAGCTTAATATCTTATTTACCTATAAAAGGTCTTAGACCTCTACCCTCACGAGAGCTAATAACAAAGCTTCTAATTAAATACATTATTTCTTAACTATAAGCCCTCTTTAGTATATTAATATATATATTAAGAGGCTAATATATGTAAGATAAATAAGGAGGTATATAAAGCTAAATAATCTTATTATTATTATAATTATTATTAACCCTAGTTTATATTATTATTTACCTTACTTATTATTACTTATTACATCTCTATATAATACTTTATTATTAGCATAAAGCGAGGGGACTAACTTATAGGCTTAAGGGTTATATAATCTATAGGCCTATATAATAGGTGCTTATATAAGGAGTATTTTAAGGCTCTTACCAAGAATAGCCCTAGCTTTAATTAAATATATTATCTTTAACCTTATATTATACTTTTTTATAAATTATATATATTATATATATTAATTATAAATTTAGCTAATAATATTATAATTAAAAAGATCCCTTTTACCTATTAAGGCCTCTATTTCTATATAATTATCTATTTAAATTATTAAAACTTTAACCCTATCTTAATCCCCTAAAAACTAACCCCTCTAAACCTCTTCTTTATTATCTTTAAACTAACTATAGAGCTTAATATATTATATATAGATATTTAAGTATTTATATTATATTCAGATAAATAATTAATATTATATATTTATAATATAGATATTAATATTAAGATCTTAGAGGAATTTTATTTCTTAATTATTAGGCCTTTAGCCTTATTTTAGCTTCTCTATAAGATAATATAAAAGGTCTAGCTCTCTATTAACCTATCTATATAAGGTAGGATAATAGAATATTAATAAAAATTAAAATATAATAATAATCTTAACCCTAAAGATTATAAGGTTAATATAATATTTATACCTAAAATATAAGGTCTTATATTAAATATACTTAAGGAACATATTATTAACTCTTTCTTTAAATCTTTATTATATATTAATTAATATATCTAATAATATATTATTAAGCTCTTTATTGCTATATAGGGATAGGGTCTTATAGGATCTAGCTATATTACCTTTATTATTTAGTTAAAGGTTTAATTATAGAGCTCTTATTATTATTATATTAATAGCTATTCTATTAGAATTAATACTTTAATAAATTAATTTTATTAATTATTAAGGGTTAATAATTAAAAGATTAAATTAAAAAATTAATAATAACTCCCTTTAGGGCTTTTATACTCTTTATTTAATTAAGAGATTATTTATTTATTTAAAATAAAGTTAATTAAGTAAGGCTATAAATATCTCTAGGTCTTCTTCTTAAAGAGTTTATTAAGGCTAATAATTAATATCTTTAACTTTTCTTTTTAGAGAATATATTAAGGTAGGAAGCCTTATTATTAAATTATTATTTATTATAAATAGGTTAATTTAATAGATTATAGTATTATTATAGCTATATATAATATAATAATAACCCTTATTAATATAGTATATTAAGATCCTTAGTCTAGGTATCGGGCTTTATTATTTTAATTATTAATAAATATTAGGTACCTTTAATCGCCTTTATAAGCTATAATAAAGTTAGGAATATTAATAATTATTCTTAAAATTATTATTAAAAGTACTAACTATTGCCGAGTAGTTATCTCGCATTTTAATATATATTATATAATATAAGAGAGTTAATACTATCTTTAGATAAGGTCTCGCTAAGTGATAACCTTTATCTTCTATATATTATCTTATGGCTTATATTCTTATATTTTAGTTATAGGCTATATATATTATATATTTAATATTATATTTTTAAATTAATAATTTAATTAAATATATTAACTCTTTACCTTAGAGGTACTAATCCTATTTAATCCCTAAAATCCGATATTGTGGTCCCTATATTATAATTAATCCCCCTAAGAACTCTATAACCTTTCTCTCCTCTATATTCTTTTATATTTATATCTTCTTTAGTCTATTAGTCTAGGAGGTTATTAATTAACTTAAGGCCTATATATTACCTTAGAGTTTATGGCCGATTTTATTAGCTAGAGGCTATACTTATTACTCTTTAGCTTAATTAAGAACCTTTTCTTATTATCTAAATAAGGCCTATTTAAGGCCTTTAAGGCTAAAGTAATAAGGAAATAAAGCTTATTATTAAGTTAAACCTATAGGTTTTAATTATATATACGTTAAGGCTTTAGGATTAAGATATAATTAAAGTTAGCTAAAATAAATAATATAAAATTAATAATAAATATTACCTCATAGCTAAATATTACTAAAGCTACCCTTTAGTAATTATAAAGTTATTTAATATTGAGGTAGAATAATATAGAAGGGCTAATTATATATTATATAGTAAAGCTTTTAGCGGGCTCCTTATAGTATAGCCGCAAGGAAAGCCATAAGGAATTCCTTATTATATTAAAACCTCTATCGATAATCCTTTACTATCTAATAGAGGTCTAATATATATAGGTCTATATAGACGACTATAGATATATTAATTATATTTTATTTATCTAATTATTTAATATATTAGAGGGTAATTAGCCTTATCGGTATTAATAGGTAATAAAAAGCTTAGATATATAAAATATCCCCTTAGGAATCCCCTTAGGGTATTTATACTTCTTATTTTATTAAGAGATATATTATTTATTTAGAATAAGGTTAATTAAGATAGGTAATTAATACCTCTAGCTCTTCTTTTTAAATAGAGTTTATAGAAGTAAGTAGGCTTATTATTAAGTTAAGTTATTAACTCTATATATAATATAGTAATAATATTAATTAATATTTTAAGTTATTAAGATATTTAATTTAGGTACAGGCTATTATTATTAATCTTATTAGGTGATATTAAGAGACTTTAATCCTTTTAGGTATTATAGAGCTATAGTGATTTAATTATTATTATAATATCTCTTAAATTTAATAGAGTAATAACTTTTATAGCTATTAAGGATTAAGAGATAATAAAAATTCATTAATTAATTAATTATATATTAATTAAAATACTTAAGCTACTGAAGATTAATCTTATTATTTATTTAGTTATTTTAGGTTATTATAGTACCTTAATTACTTAAGAGGTTATTCTATTAGAATTAATTAATAAGGTAATATTAGCCTATATTAATAATAAATAATAGGATTAATTAGCCTTTTATATTTATTATTTAAATTATTATAATCTATTTCATTTTTTTAAGCTATATTAATTTTAGCTTTAAATATATTTTTAAGCCTATAATAATTATTCTGCTTATAATTATACCTATAAAGATATTAATCTTATTAAAGTTATAGATATTATTTAATTAGATATTATATTTTATAATTATATTTATTATAAATTAAAATTTATTATAGATAATAATTAGATCTTTATAATTAGCTCTCTTATAGTTATATTTCTAAAAAAAATATACCTTAAGCTCTAGATACTGCTTTATAAAGTTATAAGTCTAATATATACTTATAGATAGTATATTACGGTTAATAAGTAATTAATTTATAATTTCTTTAATACTATAAAGCTAAGGGGAAATCTATATAAATTTAGGTCGAGAATAAAATTAATAAAGATCTATTCCTTAAGATTTAATAGCTAATATAATTTCTAGATAATATTATATCGAGATTAAATGCTCTTTTATCGCCGATATAGGCTTAGCTTAGAGACCTAGTAGGCCTCTATAGCCTTTTAGACGATTAGATTTAGATTATTTTAAAGGGCATAAACGGTAAGAAGGGTTCTAGCCTTAATATTTAATTATAATATATTTTATAGTTCGGAATTAATTAGTTATATAAAAAGTTAGATATAAGAGGGAAAAGTGCGTCGCTCGCTTGACTATGTCGCTTGCTTATTATATATATTACATTTTTAATAATAAATTATTTCTTTATTTCTTTATTTTTAGGCTAACTTTTAAGAAGCTAATTCTTTTTATTATAATTATTATTAAAGTCTAGGTAAGGAATATATTAAGGTAAATTCCTTTATATTATTAATATTATATTTATTAGCTCCCTTCTTCATAGATAATTGTTAAATAAAAAAATATATTATAATCTATAGATTACCTTAGAGATTATTCATCAAATTAGTGATATTACTTACCTTATTAATTAAGTAAATATCTTTTTTTTTATTTATAATATCTATTAATAAGCTTTAATAAATTATCTTAAAATACTATATTTATATTAGTTAAGTTCTTACTCCCTTAATTTATAATAACTTTATATAAAAGGCTTATATTACTATAGCTAAGGCTAATGCTAAGGCTATATATTTTATTAATAAGATTATTATTTATAAAATAACTCTATAAAAAGAGAAGGTTTAATTCTTAATTCATATTTTAAATTCTTTTTATTTTTTAATCTAAAATAGTATTTTATTTATATTATTAAGGTATAATATTATCTCAATTTAAGGTATTATCCTTAATGATCTTAATTTTAAGACTTTCCTTAATAAGCTAATTATTATCAATAAAGATAAAGATTAATTTAGGTATTATATAATTGTTTATTTAGTATATTCTCTCTTTATTTTAATTAATATTAAGTGATTTAATATTATATTAAAATAAGATCATATATTTATAACACTATTTAATTGATATGTTTTTATTTTAATTTTAATTAAAATAAGATATCTTTATTATTTATATTCTTAAGCCTTATTTTTATTATAAAGGTACCTCTTATATTATATAATAATATCTTAATATATAAAGTCCCTATACAATATTTATAAATTCTTAAAGTAATTAAAGCCTTTTTATTTAAGAAGAAATTATTTTATCTTAAGGTTACTTTTATAATTAATACTATATTCTATATTCTCTATATTCTCTTTATTTAAGGGGCTATTTAGCTATTTAAGAGCTTTATTTTTATTATTATAATATTTCTTAATGGTTAAGATAGAGAATATATTATAAATCTATATCCTTAATAATAGCTCTAGCTTTTGTATTATCTTATATTCGCTAATTACTTTAAGTAGCTTATATAGCCTTAAGTATTTAATTAATACCTTCTTATTAGATTATTTTATCTTAATATTTTATATAGAGAATTAAATATATTCTTTAATATTAAATTTAAGTAAATTATCTTTCTTTTTATTATATTATTTCTTTTAATTCATTTAGATTTTATAAAAAGTTATTTAATTATTATTTTATTTTATTTTTTACTTTAGGTCAATAGTTACCTATTATAATAATCTTTTAGAGAGGTTCTTTTATAGAATAATAGTCCCTTAATATATACTTAAGTAAAACTTAAATAAGGCTTTTATTACTTAAGCTATAATAATTAGTATTATAGGTAAATTAAATAAGGTATAATTAATTATTTAATTTAATTAATTATAATTATAGAAAGTCCTTAAGTAATATTTTAATATTTAATTTTAATTTTAATTTTAATATTTAATTTAGGTATTAATCTAAAGGTAGAAAATAATATTTAGTAACTATTTAATAATAAGGTAATAATAAAAAGTCCTCTAGAAATTATGTATAAAAAGGCTTTCTTTATTAATAATAATTTTTATTTAAGGGATTATAATTATTTAAGATATTTTCTAAAAATAATATAATAAAGCCCTTATTAATAAAGTATTTTATTATAGAGATATATTATATATATTTAATATACCTATTAATATTAATAAGGATATTATTATATATCTTTTTATTTATTTAGATCTCTAATAGATCTATAATAAAATCTATTAAGATTTCATTAAAGGGGCGAGAAAGTAACAATAAAGATATTAAGCTTTTATATAAATAATATTATTATAGCTTAATTTATTAATAAATTATATAAATCTTAATATAATAAATAATATTATATTTAGATTTATTATAACGTATATAATAAGCGAGTGACCTAGGCAAGCGAGTAGCCTACTAATACTATACACTTAAAAGGCTAAACTTAAATCTTTTTAAAAATAGCTATAGAATAGCTAAGAACCTAAAAATATTATTTTTAATTATTTAACGAAAAAAAGAAAACTTTATAGTATTTTTTCTATATTTTTAAAAAATCTATTTAATTTTTAAAAAATAAATAACCTTAAAAGAACAGTGCAAATCGGTTTGTCTAAAATAACTTAATAAAAGGTTTTTTTATAAATCTATAAAAAAAATATTTTACTTTATATTATATTAGAAACCTATTCTGGAGTTATTAGCTATTTTACTTATAACGTAATTTTCTTAGGCACTTTTTAAAATTACTATAAAAGGTGAAAAATCTTAGTGGGCCACTTGCTTGCCTAGGTCACTCGCTATGTATCTACGTTAGAGTCTTTTTAATACCTTAATATCAAATAATAATGTTATTATAAATAAATAATAAGATAATACTTTATAAGCTTAATAATATTTAGGTCTTCTCTTTATATTATAATATATTTTAATTATTAAAATTTTAATTAATATTCTTCTTTTTTTTTTACTTTAATATTACTTTCTAAAACTATTCATTATTTTATAGTAAAGAAAGGGTTAATTTCTAGGCTACATATAGGTTCTTTATAAAGGGGTTTTCTTTAATAGTTTTTATTTTAGCTATTATTATTTATATTATCTATAACTATATTATAAAGTTAATATAATTTATTATCTCGATATCTATTACCTCCTTAAGTACAATTAAAATAGAGGTAACTCTTGTCTTTAGAACCTATAATATTACCTCTAGGTATATACTCTATAGCTTCTTAAGACCTATTATTTACTTAAGTATAGTTAAAATAGGGTCCTCTATATCTATATTATCATATTTAATTATATCTTCTTCCTTTAGAAGTTTAAGGTTTTTTATTATTAATCCGAGCTTGAAAATTTAGCTAATAAAGTTAATTCCTTTTTATTTATTGCCTTTAAACTTAAATAGGAATTTCTTAAATATTAAGGCCCCTTTCTCCATAATAGCTAAAGGGTCCTTATAATTAAGTTATGATAAGAGCCTATTTATAGGCTTTAATACCTCAGGTTAATATATAATATTAAGCTTATATAGGTTTAAATTATTTGTAGCTTTAATTTACTTAAGAGAGAGCTTTACTTTAAAAGTTAGGTAATAATAATTAAGGTAATTAATTAATATTTCTATATTATAGGTTATATATAATAGAAACCTCTATTAAGTCTTAGAAGATTTTAAGATTATAAAGAGCTTAATATCTAGGGCCCTATATATCTTTTTAGCTCCCTTAAGCTTATATAAGTAATATATAATTAGATCTCCTTTTTTCTATAATATAATACCCCTAACAATAAAACTTAATTTATGAACCTTTAATTAAATGAAGAGTATAAGATTAAAGTAAGATAAAATACAAATAATAATAAAGGTATATTATAATTACTTAAAAGCTATTTATACCTTAGGAATAAAATAAAGATACCCGTTGATATTCCTAGCGGTTATATCTATTAAGGGTATTATAATTTTATTATAGCCTTTAATAAAATATCTATAAAATCCTATAAAGCTAGGAAACTATAATATTTCTTTTAGATTAATAGGAAATAGCTATTTTGAGATAGTAATTACTCTCTCTAGGTTAATAATTATACCTTTAGGGGTAATAATAAAGCTAAGGTATTTAATCTTTATAGTATTAAAGATATATTTTTTAGAGTTAATATATAGGCTAATCTCTTATAGCGTCTTAAGTACTCTTTGTATATCTTATAAATATAGTGTTATGATTGAGTCATTTTAGTCTTAGTTACGGCCTGATTTTAGTCACTTAGTCTTAGTCAAAAGGTGAATTTAGTTACTTTAGTCTTCGTTAAGAGGTGACTTTAGTCAGGCTATTTTAGTCTGACTAAGACTAAGATTAAGACTAATTATATTTAGTTAAACTAAGACTAAGACTAAGGTTTTTAATAAAATCGAAAATTTATATAAGATAATATAGAAATAATAGTAAAAAATATAAAATTATATTTTATATACTTATGAAGCTTTGAATAAAAGAAATAGATATATTATTATATATTATCTTCTCCTGTATAGTAAATAATTAGTTTTATAATTTTATTTATTAGATTAAGCTTATTATAATTAAAATGAAAAAATATAATTCTAAAAGTCTTTAAGTATATATCTTTAAAGGTAAGTATTTAAATAATATAATAACTTAAGAAATAAAGTAGCCTCTTTAATAAGAGTAAGCTTATTATATAGGTAGCTATAGATATATTAATAATATATCTAATTATTCTTAAGGTTTACCTTCTTATAAATACTATATATAATTATTTATTATTTTTCTTATAATTATTTTATTTATATTTTATATTAACCCTAGTTTATATTATTATTTACCTTATTAATTATTACTTATTATATCTCTATATAATAGTTTATTATTAGTATAAAGTATGGGGACTAACTTATAGGCTTAAGGGTTATATAACCTATAGGCCTATATAATAGGTGCTTATATAAGGAGTATTTTAAGGCTCTTATTAAGCCCTAGCTTTAGTTAAATATATTATCTTTAACCTTATATTATACTTTTTATAAACTATATATATTATATATCTTAATTATAAATTTAATTAATAATTTTTAATTAAATAGATCTCTTTTACCTATTAAGGCCTTTACCTCTATATAATTATCCTTTTAAAACTTTAACCCTATCTTAATCCCTTAAAATCTAATTTATTTAGACCTCCTCTTTATTATCTTTAAATTAACAATAGAACTTAATATATTATTATATAGATATTTAAGTATTTAATAATATATAAAGATAGATAGCTAATATTATATATTATATATAAGTATTAATATTAAGATCTTAAAGGAATTTTATTTCTTAATTATTAAACTTTCAGCCTTACTTTAGCTTCTTTATAAGGTAATATAATAGGTCTAGCGCTTTATTAATCTATCTATATAAAATAAGGTAATAAAATATTAATAAAAATTAAAATATAATAATAATCTTAACCCTAAAGATTATAAGGTTAATATAATATTTATCCTTAATAGATATATCTTATAATATATTATTAAGCTTTTTATTATTATATAGGGATAAGGTCCTATAAGACTTAATCATATTATTTATATTATTTAATTAAAGGTTTAATTATAGAGCTCTTATTATTATTATATTAATAATTGTTTTATTAAAATTAATACTTTAATAAGTTTATCTTATTAATTATTAAGAGTTAATAATTAGAAGATTAAATTAAAAGAACTATAGCTCCCCTTAGGGTTTTTATATTCTCTATTTAATTAAGAGATAGCCTATTTATTTAAAATAGAGTTAATTAAGTAAGGCTATTAATATCTCTAGCTCTTCTTCTTAGAGAGTTTATTAAAGCTAATAATTAATATCTCTAGCTTTTTTTTTTCAGAGAATATATTAAGGTAAAAAGCCTTATTATTAAATTATTATTTGTTATAAATAGCTTAATATAATAGATTATAGCGCTATTATAGCTATATATAATATAGTAATAACTCTTATTAATATAATATAAAGATCTTTAGTTTAAGTATAGGCCTTTATTATTTTAATTATTAATTAATATTAAGTCTTATTAATTACCTTTATAGGCTATAAGGAAGTTAAGAATATTAATATTTTATATTAAAAGCTATATATAAGTTATATTAGGATAAATAATATATAGATATATAGAGTATATAGAGATATATAGTATCCTAAGGCTTATATATTTCTAGCTTATATAATAAGCCTTCTAGAATTAAAATAAGAATTAGGTATTTTAAAATGTCTAATTAGGCACTTTTAAATATATTAAGATCAATAAGACTATTACTATATAAATATAAGACCTTTTTAAGTAAAAATATTATATAAAGATAGAATAATAGCTAATTAATATAATCAAGATATATAGACTCCCTTAACCCTATAAAAGACTAGATATTAAAAGCTAGGGAAAAAGCCCCTAAATTTAGGATACTAGCTTTTAATTGCGAATTAAGTCGAAAAAGGGCTATTTTAAAAGCCTCCTTTAAGAAGCTTTTAAAATTCTACCTATTAATAATAGGTGCCTAACTATAAGGTAGCTACTATCAATTAAGGTTATAAGGGTTAAAAAGGGGAAAAATACCTATTATAGTAATATAATAGCTCTTGGAATAATTTACTATTAATAACCTAAAAAGATAGGTTATTTTAGATAATGAAGTATAATATTTTCGTAAGGTAGCCCTACTAAGACAATAGGGGTTTTTAGCGTTTTCCCCTTATAAGTAGATTAAAAAAAGTCCTACTTAGGGGTAGAGGTATTCTCTATTATATTATTAATATTTAATTAGGGTTATAAATGTTAAGGTTATTACTTACTTCTTCTCTAGGTTTTTCCGCTTTTTTTACTATAAGCAATTTCAGGGTATTTTTACCTATAATAGCAGGCGAAGTTAGAAGCTTAAAAACTAGCTATGTTTATAATCATTTTTTAATTATACCTAAAAATAATTAATACAACCCTAATATAATTATAAAAAAAAATACTAATATTACATATATAGTAATTATTTAATAAGGCTTATTTTTATATATAGGTAGGAGGGTTTAGGTAAAAAGCTCATTTTTTATAATATAAATCTTTAAATTTTTACAAGAAGGAAGCGAAAAATATAGGTGATTTTATTTTTTGTTTTTATGAGAATTAAAAGAGGATAAAATAGAAAATTGAATAGCATTAGAATTAGATAGCTAAGACTAACTTTAGTCTTTAGAGGCTACAAAGCTTAAAGAAGCTATTTTTAGGCTTAGGTTATCGTAAGGGTTATAATATAGTAGTAAATTAATGAAGTTATTAATGAACAATAAAAAAAAATAATTAAAGGGGCATTGTCTTATTATTATACTTAAGTATTACTTTAAAATTAAAAGTCTATTAGAAATTATAAATAAGGGGTTTAAAGTCTAAAAGATAGCGTTAGAAATTTAAAAAATATTATTAAAAATTAAAAGGAACCTTTTTAGCTAATAATAGTATCTTATTATATAAAATCGGTTAAATAACCCTCTATGATTCTTTAATATTATATTATAAATTATAACTAAAAAGAGGGGGAAAAATAGGTTATTCTACCATAGGCTAGGCTTATTTGAAATCAAGGTTACAGGATTAGAAAGGGCTTTTCTAGGTGTATTAATAGTCTTATATTCGAAAAATAGCGTTAAGCTAATATAAAGTTATCTATTAGTTAGTATAATTAAAAAAGGGGTAAAAGAGCGGTAATTATACTATAAGTAATTATTTTATTTTTTATATAGCTGACTAATTATAGTAGCTACCCTATAGTGCTTAGTATATATAGATTATTTATAAAAAGTAGTATATAATAAGCTTTTTTAGGGTTAAATTAGGGGTTTTTTTCGCTAAGTTAGGTTCTTTACATAGTAATATACCTTAAAGACTTAAATTAAAGCTTTTAAGGTTTAATAATTTTAAAAAAGTTAATATAGGCTTATAATAATTTTCTATATTAAAAGGTATTAGCGTTAGATATTAAGCTTAGAAAACCCTATATATAAAAACTAAAATATGCCCTAACCCTAATTTATTTAGCTACTTATAATAAAAAGAAGTAATTTATTATAGAAAAAGTCCCTAATAGAGAGAATTAAGAACTAGAAATCTTAAATATTAAATATAGGCTTACAATAATTTCCTATATTAAAACCGGTTAAGGTTATATATTAAACTATAAGAACGCTATATATATGAGTTGATAAAAACCCTAATAGTAAATTATTAAGTAAGCTATATTAAAAAAGAGTATATTAGGATAAGTCTTCAAGAGTATTTAACTCTATTATAACTTGAATTAAAAGTAAATTATATATAATTAAGTTTATATTATATATATATTCTTTTTAAAAATAAAAATAATATAGAAAAATAACTGATTTTTTAGTCTGACTAAAAAATCTTAGTCTTAGTCAGGGTTAAGGTTTAGTCACATTAGTCTTAGTCAAGGCTTGACTTTAGTCAGACTAAATTTTGTAGTCAAAATCAAACCTTAAATTTAGTCAGACTAAGACTAAAAAATCACTGACTTTTTGGTCATAACTAAATTTAGTCATTTAGTCAGTGAATTAATCACTGACTAAATCACAAGCCTGTATATATGTGTAGCTAGGTCGCTACTATAGACTAAGATATTATTAAGGTAAATAATATAGATCTTATTTAATATATTATTAAAGGTATTATTAATAAATTATTAAGAGGTAGCTAAAGTATTAATTAAATTAAAAGGTATAATATACTCAATGAGCGAGCCAGTTCGATAAGTAAGCCAGTTAAAAATCCCTTAACCTATAATATCACTATTTAATTAATTAATTCTTAATTACTTAAGATACCTTTATTAAATAATAAGGCTAGAATCCTTCTAGCCCTTTAAGCCTATTAAAGTTAGCTAAAACTTAGCCTCTAATATACTATAAGGATCTATTAAGTTCACTATAGTATACTTTATGACCGATATACCGGTATCTAAACCCAAATTAATATTATCCCTAAATTATATAAGCTATTAAATCTAGAGGAATAAATCCTTATTTATTTTATTTTTAATTTAGATTTATAAGAATTTCCTCCCTAGCTTTATAGTATAAAAGAAATAGCTAATTAATTATTTATTAATTAGGATATATCACCTATTAATATATATTAAGCTTATAACTTTATTAAGTAATATATAGAGCTTAAGATATATTTTTTTCGGAAATATAATTACTAAAGAGCTAAATATAAAATCTAATTATTATCTATAATTAGTTTTAGATAATAATAAATATAATTATAAAATATAATATTAAATTAAATAATATCTATAACTTTAATAAGATTAACTTCTTTATAGATATAATTATAAATAGAATAATTATTATAGGCTTAAAAAGGTATTTAAAGCTAAAATTAATATAGCCTAAAAACTAAAAAAAGATAATAGTAATTTAAGTAATTAATATAGAAGGCTAATTAATCCTATTATTTACTATCAATATAGGCTAATATTACCTTATTAATTAATACCGAGAAAGTAACCTCTTAAGTAATTAAGCTATTATTATAACCTAAAATAGCTAGATTAATAATAAAATAGGTCTTAAATAACCTAAGTACTTTAATTAATTAATTCTTATTATCTCTTAATCCTTAATAGCTATAAAAGTTATTACTTTATTAAATTTAAGAGATACTATAATAATAATAAGATTATCTAGCTTTATATACTACCTTATTTAATTTATTTACTTTAGCCCTTTAATATTATATATATATTTAATATACTTAAGAGGGCTTATAGCTAAGAAATAAAATATTTAATTAAAAGCTTTATTATATATATTTTAAAGACTAAATTCTTTTTAGCCTTTTTTATTATATTTTAAGCTATTATAATAGAAAAATATTAAAGTATTATTTAAAGAGGCTATATTTATTTTTATTAACCTATAAAATATAGTCTTAAAGCTTAATATATAGCTATAGATATTAATATTAGTTGAAGAGGTATTTAATTAATTAACCTCTTAAGTATTAAAGACCCTATAGACTATACTTAAGGCCTAATCTTAATCTAAATACCTTAAGAGATAGATTATAAGGCACTAAAGTAAGTCTCTAGAGTTAATTCTTAAAGCCCTAAAGTCTCTTATAAAGGGAATAAAGGTAATTATATATAAGATAGCTCTTATAAGGGTATAGGTCTAAGACCTATAATATATAAGATATTTAATTAATACTAGAGGGTAAAAAGGACCTAATTATAGAAAAGAGGGTTATAATAATAAAGGAAGGAAGATAAATAATTAATTAATAGACATTAATATATAGGTAATAGCTAAATTATTATAAAGTAATAATTAAGGGACGTTAATATAACTAAGTATTTAATATTATAATATCTATAGTAAGCCTAGCTATATAATATAAGGACTTATTAGGTAGTAATTCAGATATCTAGGGAAGAGTATAATAAATAATTTTAATTAATTAAAATAATTTATAGTATTTTTATTATAATCTCTAGCTTTAAGGTTAGGATTCTTAACTAGCTTATTTATCTAACTAGCTTACTTATTAAGTATATTAACTTAATATTTATAATATCTATAATAATATCTAAATGCTATCTTTTATTTATCGCCCTCGCGGATATATATCTCATAATAAATATCCTTAAGATTAAGCTTCATAAAGATCGTTACCTTAAAGAGTTAAATAAAGCTTTTATTAATTAAGGGTAACAATATTTAATTCTTTATTATAATAATATTTAATCCTTTATTATAACAATATTTAATTCTTTATTAGAGTAATATTTAATTCTTTATTATAATAATATTTAAGCCGCGATAATTAATATAAAATTATAATTTACCTCTTTTCTTAAGTATAAAGAATATTAATACCTTAATTAGGCCAATTAATTATTATACCTATCCCTTTTTTATAATATCTATAATATATTCCTAGATTATTTATAGCTTTTATATAGTTAGACTATAGATAGATCCCTAAGGTAATATCTTACTTAGCTCTATATTAATAATATATATTTATTTATCCAGCTATCTTAGGTATCTTATTTCTTTAACCAAAAAGCTATCCTAATAATCTAGATATAAAGATATTCTTTAGAAGCTTCTTCCTTATAATCTCTTTTTTTATATCTTTAGAGGTATATTTTATATAGCTATAATTTATTATCTATACTTAACTTAAAGGTATGAACCCTAAGGGTAAATATTATTACTATAATCTATATTACCTTTTATCCTTTCTAGGTAATAATAATCTTAAAACTTTCTTTAATAAGGGGTTATATCTAGAGTTTATCCTTTTAGCTAAAACTATAAGGTTTAATTTCCTTTAGGTAGAGATACCTTACAACAAAGTCTTTATTATTAATACCTATAATATAAAAGTATTATTTCTATATATAAATAACTTCAGAATTATTAATAATTTTAATTAATATATAATATATCCTTTATAAAATATTAGCTTATTATTTTTTATTTTATAATAGAGGTTCTCCTAATAGATAATATATCTCTTATCCTTTAGGCTTAAGAATTAAAGGTAAATAATATTAATATTAGCGCTATTATCTAGAAGTGACTTAATACCTCTCTCTATTAGCGCCCTAATTATAGAGATACTTTAAGGTATATATAAGAATATCTCTTTTAAGGCTAGATTTGGTTTGACCCTTATTCGTTAATCTTAATAACCCTAGGGTATAATAAATTAAAATTAAGGTTGTTAAAAATATTATTTAATCTATTATATTAATAGGTATTCATAATAAATATATTAAGAGCAATTATAGATTATATTATTAAGTTATATATAAATGGGGTAAATATATCTAGCTATATTATATTTATAATACTCTAGGGGCTCTTTTTTACCCTTTACGGTAATTAAGTCCTCTTTAATATTTACCTAAGTCTTAATATTATTTAAGGAAGAGGTCTATAGTCCTATATAAAAAGCTATAGGTATTTAATAGGTTCTCTAAGCTCTTTTAAGGATAATCTCTATTTAAAGGCTAATATTAATAAACTTTAATTAATTATTAGAGATCTCGCGGCTAATTAGCTATACTTTAAGTTTAGAGAGTAGCTTATTAATAATAAAATATACTTAAAAGGTGTTTAATAAAATAATAAATAACTTAGCCTCTAACTATGAGCTTATAATAATTCATAAAATTCTTAAAGGTCTAATTCTACCTTTAAATATAGTTAATAAGCTTTATAATAACTTTATAATAATAGGTTATATAATTCTTAATAATTAATTCTACTTACTTAAGGAAGTAAATCTAAAGGATATACCTAAATATCATAAATAAAGGTATTAAGCCATTCTTCTTTAAAAGGGGTAAAAGTATTTAAAATAATAATAATTAAGGGGGTAAAATTAACAATTTAGGTCTAAATTTAGGTCTTAACTTAATAATTAAGGATAGCTTTATTCTTATTATTACTCACTTAAGTAGGAGCTTTAATAATAGGCTATTAATTCCTATAGGGGTATAATTATTTTTTTAATAGTCTTTTTATATAATAAGAGAAGAATTAATTTATTAAGAAAAAAAGGTATAAAAGATAGTAAGGAAGGTAAGTAACTATAAGGCTTCTTATTAATAGGTAGTCAGATATTATAGTCTTAATTCTTACCCTACTTACTATATATATATTCTACCTTATATACCTAATAGCCCTTTAATCTCCTTTATCTCGCGCTACTTCCTAGCTATAAGGGTATAATTTTTCCCTTCGCCTATAATCCTACCTCTAATTAGCCCCTTTAGGCTATTATAAGCACTAACCTTAATTACTACTAGCTAATTTAGGCTAATATTAAGTTAGGCCGTTATGCCGTTATAAAGGCTTATAATATTTATACCTTTACTCTCTTCCTTTTATCATACCCGCGATATTTATTGCTATGAATAATAGAAATAATCCTCGCTTAAATAATAATAACCCCTTAGGCTAGAACGTCTATTATATAACCTAGAGCTTAGCCTAAAGAGATATAAATATTAATATAAATACCCCTTTTATACTCCTTTATATCTATATTAACTCTTTTAAACCCCCTTTAATAACTCGTATCTTCCTTATACCTATATTATAGCCGCTATTAAGTAGCCTAGCTATATATATTATAAGCATAATAATTAAGGGTATTATTATTACTACTATAGTAATAATAGAAAGGACTACCCTTATATAAATAGCCCTCCTTTTTATTACCTGTATTCTATGAACTCTTTTAGGCCTCTAATTTCTATACCTTAAGGTCTAAATATATAACTACCGCTATATATCTCCAAGAGATATAGGACTAAATTATTTCTAGTTATATTTCTTCTATATATATATTTATTCTATAAGTATACCTTTAATATCTCTCTATAATATTATTCTAACTCCTTCTTAATTAATTAAATTTAAATATATTACCTCTACCTTTAGTATTAAGGATAGCTATATATATTCCCGCTATTATTTCATAAGTGTCTCCCTTACGCTAGATATATCCTTTAATCTTAGTATTAATAGGTCTAATATACAAAATCTTTGCTATTAATAAAGTTATATTATTATTTTTATTAGCGTAATTATATAATATATGGCGGTATCTCTCCCCTTAATTAAGGAGGCTAATAATAATAACGAGAGCTTTAAGCTTAATAAAAAGGTAGCTAAATAAAGTTAATTGAGCTAGCGGCTTAAGTATATATTTTTTATATTAATTTAGTCTTAAGATTCCATAATTAATTTCAAAGAATTAATTTTATTTTTATTAAGGTCTTCTTTATAGATAGCCTTTTTTATTGACTCTTTTTAAAGCTATTCTATAAATGTAAATGAATATAATTTAATATTTAGAAGGTATTATTTTATAATTTAGGCTAATCTATATTATATATCTAGAGTAATATTTAAGTCTCTTTTATTTTATATACCTATTATATAGAGTTAACTCTTATTATAATATAGGTACTAAAGGATTATATAATAGATTATCTCCTTTTTTTCCTATAGCTATAATAATTGGATAGTATATTAGGGATATAAATATGAATGGAAAATTATTAAATTTAATCTTCTCTATCTTAATTCAAATTATTATTAAGCTTTTATAAACCCCCTATAGAGCTTAATTCTAGCGCTATTAAAGTTTAAAAAGGGGATAATATTAAATAAGGTATCTATATATTATTTATACCTTTCCCTTATAATATAATATATTAATTTTCTCAACTTCATCACAGCCCATAAAGGGGATCGAAGGTGCCCAATATTCGTCTGTAGTTGAAACAATAAAGGCCCATACCCGGACCAGGGATATAATATATATATCTTTTATTTTCTATCCTTTATTTTTATTCTTTACTTATTTAGGCTTTTATAACTTCTATAATTAAGGGCTCTTTATCTATTAGGTATTTAGATAGAATATAGCTATAATATCTTTATCTCTTTAGTATTATAGGGACTTAAATATATAATTACTTAATTATATTTTAAGTCTTTATATATTTTATTCTCTAGAGGAGGGCTTCCTATAGTTTATCTTAATATAGGTCTAGCGATATGATTATTATTTCTACTTTAAATTATATTATAGGTATTACTTTATATACTTTAGTAATAAATTATAGGTATTTCACCTACTTCCCTTATGTCTTACCGATAATGCCTTTTAGCTTTCCTTTAGTTAATAGGGTATAAAAGATTAATATCTTATATAATAAGGTAGCTTTTATAATTATAATATAGAGGTATCTTACCTTTATAAAATTATATCCTTAAGTTAAATCTATAAGTTTATATATTACTTAAGTAATAATAATAGCTTAATCCTAAAGCTTCTTTAATTACTTTAATTAATATAATTTCTTATTAATATTAATCTCTAGGAATTTAAATAATTAAGTTAGATATATCTATTAGCCTATAAACTATATATAGAGTATAGGTATTATCCTTATATTTATAAAATTTATTAATTTAGTTTTATTTATATTATTGATATATTATATTCTATAGCTTATACTATATAATCTAACTTAACTTCTATAAAGTATATAAGGCACTCTATTAATATATTTTTAATACCAAAGATATTTATATTTTCTATAAAACTTACTTTAATAACTTATCTATATTTCTAGAGCCTCTTATAGAGGGTTTTAATATAAATATTAAAGAGAATTAATAAAAACGGGGATCCTTATAATATTTTAATCATTACCTAAAAGGTCTTAAATACCTTATTTTGAAAGTATAAATATATTATTCTCTTTATAATGAAGCTTTTTATTTATTTTATTATTTAACTTAAGTAACCCTTTTAGCCTATAAGTTTAATTATTATAAATTATCTTATTAAAGGCTATAGTTAAGTCTATCTATAGAAGGGTAAATATCTTATTTTATATCTATATTTCTCTTATTACTTTTATAACTATAAAGATAATATATTCTATTAATTTATTTAGCCTATTCTCTATCCATCCTTTAGGGAAAAAGCTTAAGGGTTTAGCTATATAGGTAATTTAATTATCTATGAGAGCCTTAATAACCTTCTTAAGGGTATTAAATAATAATATTAGCCTTCAAGCTCTTATTATTATTGTTTTCTTTTTTATCTTTTTAGCCTTATAGAATATAATAACTTTTACTTTCTTAAAATAAGCTAGATAATAACTAAATCTAAAGCTAGCTATAATAAGGCGCGCTAATATTACTCTCGCTAGCTTTCTATATACTTTAAATAATTCTATAGGGGTATTATTATAGCTTAAGGCCTTTTAAGAGACTATCTTCTTTAAGATATCTTCTATCTCTTCTTTATTAACCTATTATCTAAGTATATATATATTTAGGATTTTATTAAATCTCTTATTTTTAGGTTATTTTAATAAAGGGATTAATACTATAAGAAAAAATCCTATATAAGGACTTTAGCTTTCTCTTTATATATTATAGTAAATATTTTATTTTATTTTTTAAGTATAATATAGAGGTTACTTATATCCTTTAGGCGAGGGCCTTTAATTACTTTATGAACTTCTAGAGGGATTTATCTTCTATATTTATTTTCTTCCCTAGTTTATATTACTATTTACCCTACTAACTATGATTTATTACGTCTGTATATAATACTTTATTATTAATATAAAGCGAGGGGATTAACTTATAGGCTTAAGGGTCATATAACCTATAGGCCTATATAATAGGTACTTATATAAGGAGCATTTTAAGGCTCTTATTAAGCCCTAGGTCTAGTTAAATATATTATCTTTTACCTTATATTATATCATTTCATAAACTATATATAATATATATAATAAGCGAGTATTATAGTTATACAAGTATTATAAAAATCCCTTAACCTATATTATCTCTATTTAATTAATTAATTCTTAACTACCTAATATCTTATAAAGCTTTATAAAGGCTAGAATCCTTCTGACCCTTAAAGTAATATAAAATAGCCTTAAGTTAAGCCTTTAATAAGCGGTAATTATCTATAAGGTCTATTATTGTACCTTATATTATTAATAATATAATATTTAATCTTAATGTAATACTATCCTATAATTATATTAGTTCTTTAATCTAAAGAAATAAATCCTTATTTACTTTATTTTTAATATAGATTTATAAGGATTTCTCCTTTAGCTTTATAATATAAAAGAAATAGCTAAATAATTACTTATTAATTATAATATATTATTTATTAATATATATTAGGCTTTAAATTTTATTAAGTAATACCTAAAACTTAAGATATATCTTTTTTAAAAATATAAATACTAAAGAGCTAAATGTGAAGATATAATTATTTATATAATAAATTTTAGCTTATAGTAAATATAATTATAAAATATAATATCTAATTAAAGAATATATATAATTTTAATAAAATTAATTTCTTTATAGATATAATTATAAATAAAATAATTATTATAGACTTAAAAAGGTATTTAAAGCTAAAAATAATATAGCCTAAAAACTAAAAATAGATTATAATAATCTAAATAATTAATATAAAAAGCTAATTAATTTTATTATTTATTATTAATATAGGTTAATATTACCTTATTAATTAATATTAAAAAAATAACCCCTTAGGTAATTAAGTTATTATAATAACCTAAAATAAATAAATTAATAATAAGATGAATTTTAAACAATTTAAATACTTTAATTAATATATAATTAATTACTTAATTAATTTTTATTATCTCTTAATCTTTAATAGCTATAAAAATTATTATTTTATTAAATTTAAAAGATATTATAATAATAATAAGATTATCTAGCTTTATATATTATTTTATTTATTTTATTTACTTTAGCCCTTTAATATTATATATTTTAATATACTTAAGAGAGCTTATAATTAAGAAATAAAGTATTTAATTAAATACTTTATTATATATATTTTAAAGATTAAATTCTTTCTAGCCTTTTATATTATATTTTAAATTATTATAAAAAAAAAGAATATTAAGGTATTATTTAAAGAGGCTAAATTTATCTCTTTTAATTTAAAAAATATAATCTTAAAGCTTAATATATAACTATAGATATTAATATTAATTAAAGAGGTATTTAATTAATTAATTATTTAAATATTAAAGACTCTAAAGATTATATTTAAGGCTTAATATTAATTTAAATACCTTAAGAGATAAATTAAAAGATATTAAAATAACTCCTTAAAGTTAATTCTTAAAGCCTTAAGGTCTCTTAAGAAAGGGATAAAGGTAATTATATATTAAGTTACCTTATTAATTATTAAAAATAAAAACCTTTAAGAGATAAATAAGATATTTAATAAGCGCTAAAGAGTAAAAAGGATTAAATTATAGAAAAGAGCGGTTATAATAATAAAGGAAGGAAGGGAAATAATTAATTAAATAGATATTAATATATAGATAATAGCTAAATTATTATAGAATAATAATTAAAAGAGGTTAATATAATTAAATATTTAATATTATAATATCTATAATAAGTTTAGCTATAATATAAAGACCTATTAAATAATAATTAAGATATTTAAGGAAGAATATAATAAATAGTTTTAATTAATTAAATAATTTATAATATTTTTATTATAATCTTTAGCTTAAAGGTTAGGATTTTTATAATACTTATATAATTATAATACTCGCTTATTATATATATTATTATATATTTTAATTATAAATTTAGCTAATAATATTTTAATTAAATAAATCTCTTTTATTTATTAAGGCCTCTACCTCTATATAATTATCCTTTTAAATTATTAAAATTTTAACTCTATCTTAATCCCCTAAATAAAATTAACCTCTTTAGACCTCCTCTTTATTATCTTTAAATTTCCTAAATTTAATATATTATTATATAAATACTAAAGTATTTTATATTATATTAATATAAATAGCTAATATTTTATATTATATAATATAGGTATTAATATTAAGATCCTAAAGGCATTTTTTTTCTTAAGTATAAAGCTTTTAGCCTTATTTTAATATCTCTATAAAGTAATATAATAAATCTAGCTCTTTATTAATCTATCTATATAAAATAAAATAATAAAATATTAATAAAGATTAAAATATAATAATAATCTTAACCCTAAATATTTTAAGGTTAATATAATATTTATCCCTAAAGTATAAGGTCTTATATTAAATAAATTTAAAGACCTTATTATTAACTCTTTCTTTAAGTCTTTATTATATATTAATAGGTATATCTAATAATATATTATTAAGCTTTTTATTATATTAACGTAAGGTCCCATAGGACCTAGCTATATTATCTATATTCTTTAATTAAAGGTTTAATTATAGAGCTATCATTATTATTATATTAATAATTATTCTATTAAAATTAATACTTTAATAAATTAACTTTTTTAATTATTAAGGGTTAATAATTAAAAGATATATTACTAAAATTATTATTAAAATTACTAACTATAACTCAATAATTATCTCGCATTTTCATATTTATTATATAAAGTAAGAGAGTTAATACTATCTTTAAATAAGGTCTCGCTATATGATAACCTTTATATTATATATATTATCTTATAGCTTATATTCTTATAATTCTTATAAGCTATATATATTATCTATATAATATTAAATTTTTTAATTAATAATTTAATTAAATATATTAACTCTTTACCTAAAAGGTATTAATCCTCTTTAGTCCCTAAAATTTAATACTATAGTCTCTATACTATAATTAATCTCTTAAGAATTCTATAACCCTCCTCTCTTCTATATTCTTTTATATTTATATCTTCTTTAATCTATTACTATAGATCTAAAAGGTTATTAATTAACTTAAGGCCTATATATTACCCTAAGGTTTATAGCTAATTTTATTAGCTAAAGACTATATTTATTGCTCTTTAGCTTAACTAAGAACCTTTTCTTATTCTCTAAATAAGCCCTATCTAAGGCCTCTAGGGCTAAAGCGATAAAGAGGTAAAGCTTATTATTAAGCTAAATCTCTATATTTTAATTATATATACCTTAAGGCTTTAGGATTAAGATATAATTAAAATTAGCTAAAATAGGTAATATAAAATTAATAATATAAAATTAATAATAAATATTATTTTATAGCTAAATATTATTAAATCTATCCTTTAGTAATTATAAAGTTATTTGATATTAAGAGATAAAATAATATAAAAGGGCTAACTACATATTATATAATAAAGTTCTTAATAGGCTCCTTATAATATAGCCGCGAGAATAGCTATAAGGAATTCCTTATTATATTAGACCCCTTATTAATAATCCTCTATTATTTAATAGAGGTCTCCAATCTATAAGTCTATATAGATTACTATAGATATATCGATTATATCTTATTTTTCTAGTTATTTAATATATTAAAGGGTAATTAGCTTTATTAATATAGATAGGTAATAAAAGGTTAAATAGATAAATATCCCCTTAGGAATCCCCTTAGGGTTCTTATACTTTTTATCCTATTAAGAGATATATTATTTATCTAGAATAAAGTTAGTAAAGATAGGTAATTAATACCTCTAGCTTTTATTTTTAAATAGAGTTTATAGAGGTAAGTAGGCTTATTATTAGAGTTATTAATTCTATATATAATATAGTAATAATATTAATTAATATTTTAAGGTATTAAGATATTTAATCTAGCTATTAGCTATTATTATTAATCTTATTAGGTAATATTAAGAGACTTTAATCCCTTTAGGTACTATAGAGTTATCGTGATTTAATAATTAAAAGATTAAATTAAAAGAACTATAGCTCTCCTTAGGGTTCTTATATTTTTTATTTAATTAAGAAATAGGTTATTTATTTAGAATAAAGTTAATTAAGTAAAGCTATTAATATCTCTAGCTCTTCTGTTCAAAGAGTTTCTTAAGGCTAATAGCTAATATCTTTAGCTCTTCTTTTTAGATAGTATATTAAGATTAAAAGCCTTATTATTAAATTACTATTTATTATAAATAGCTTAACTTAATAGATTATAGCATTATTACGGCTATATATAATATAATAATAACCCTGATTAATATAATATATTAAGATCCATAGTCTAGATATAGGCCTTTATTATTTTAATTATTAATAAATATAAGGCACCTTTAATCGCCTTTATAGGCTATAATAAGGTTAAGAATATTAATATTAATATTAGCTTTACCGCTAGTCTAATAGGCCTGTAGGTTACTTAATAGGTATATATAATATAAAATAGATAATTATTTAAGCCGTAAGGAGCTATTAAGCTTTTAATATTTTATTCTTAAATAGCTTTTTTAATTAATTTCTTAATAATATTATAATTAAGCTTAATTTACTTCTATTATTACGTTTAGGCGCGCTATATACATCCTATTAAGATCTTAATAAGGTCGCGAATAATATCCTTAATTATAATAATAGTATCTCCTAAAATTAATATCGCGATCTTTTAGACTATATTTATCTTATTTTTATTTCTATATTAATAATTTATATTTTCTTTTTATTTATTACTTTTAATAGGTATAAATATTATATGTATAGCCTAATTATAATTTAGGTAATATATACTTTATTTAAGCCTCTTTCTACCTTAATTAATATCTATTAGCTTATTTTGTGCTATATAATCGGTATACTTTTTATCTATTATTATAGGTAAGTGAAGTATATTTATTAAATCTCGCTTTAGTTTTTTTTTCGATTTTAATTATCTTATAGCCGAGATATTAATATCTCAATATAGTCGCGTTTTTTTTAAGGTAATTAAAGTTATTAATATTAATTAATTAATTAATATATAATATACTATTATGGCTTATTTTATTAAGCCTATAGTACCTTAATATTTATATTTATAGGGAAAAACCTTATTATAGTGGGATAAAAACCCTATATAACTCTTTATTAGCTATATAGGCGCGCTATATATATACTATATTCCTCTATTAATTAATAATTTCTTAACTTTATCTTTATTTCTATCTATCGCCTATAATCCCGTCTATATATAACCTTCTTTAGTCTCTATTATATAAGAGGTATAGGTATTCTAAAAGGTATATCGCTTATATACTGGCATCTAATTAATTTTTTGTATAGCATTAATATAATATATAGTCTACTAGCCTAGCGGTTAAGGGTCCTATTTAGTACTAGATATACATATTAATTTAATCCCTAGGCGCTAACGTTTTATAGGTCACTACTCTTATATTATAGTACCTTATATAGGACCCTAGCTAGATTTAAATTAATAACCTCCCTCCCTAAAGGGAGGTTACCTAGGTGCTAAATTACTATACTATAGGGGAAAAGTTATAGATATTATTTAATTAAATATCATATTTTGAGATTATATTTATTATAAGCTAAAATTAATCGCGAATAATAATTAGATATTTATATTTAGCTTTTTAATTATTATATTTCTAAAAACAAAATATACCTTAAGCTCTAGGTATTACTTAATAAAGTTATAAGCCTAATATATATTAATATGTAATATATCGCAGTTAATAAATACTTAATTAGCTATTTCTTAAATATTATAAAGCTAAAGGAGAAATCCTTATTAATTTAGGTTAAGAATAAAGTAAATAAAGCTTTATTCCTCTAGATTAAAAAGCTAATATAATTATAGGATAATACTATATTAAGATTAAATACCTTTATAGTGATTAATAAAAGTATTATACTTAACTTTATAGATTATTATAGTATATTAAAAGCTAAGTTTTAATTAATTTTAATAGGCCTAAAGGGTAAGAAGTATTTTAGCCTTACAATTAAACTATAATATATTAAGTAATTACGATTTAGTAAATTAAATTAAGAAGATATTAAATAAGGGATTTTTAGCTAACTCGCTTAACTAGCTAACTTACTTATTATATATATTATAGATTATAATATAAATTAATTCTATCTTTAGGTTTATTATATAAATAATTAATTTAAAAGTTAGAGGCTTTAATTAATTTATTACCTTTATTACTTTAAGAAGCTATAATTTTCTTTCTATTATATTATTATAAGTAACATATGTAATAAGCGAGTGCAATAGTTTTCTATTTCTTAGTAATTATATTTTATTTTAAAAATACTTTAAAAAGTCCTTATAAATTCAAGCTAAGCCTAAAGTAGCTATAATATTCAGATAATATAGATTCAAAATTCAAAATTTAAAAAATACCTTATTAAGATTTTTTAAAAAATTCCTTAGTAAGCTATTTATAAAAGTCTTATTCGCAATATTTATTTTTTAATTTTTAATTTTTAAAAATTAAAAGGATTTTTTAAAAATCTAAAAAAATTATAGCCTTATGACTGTTTCAATTAGATCTATAAATATATTATTTTTAGACTTATACCTATTTTATACCTCCGTGGCGGAGTGGTTACCGCCGTGGTGGACTTTACTGTATTCCGTACGGCGAGGTCGCTGGTTCGATTCCAGCCGGAGGCACGATTCTTCTTCGTCACAAGGGACCGCAGCGCCACGGTCGCTATGCGCTGGAGCCATAGGCCGGCAGCACGCAACCGTCGCCCACAGTCACAGGTCACGTGATGAGGCAAGGGCCGCTGCACGCAAAAAGAGGCTTACCTCGTACGCTGTGCGTTGCCGGGAATTAAACCCCCACCCCATGGGATAAATAGGCCTCGCTGCCATTGAGCCACCGGCTCTAGCGGAAGTGGTTGAACTGGCAGTTGAAATTATTGACAATAAGCCGGGGCCGCGACCGAAGGCACCCTGGCCCGACGCGTCGGGCCAGGCGCGCCGAGACGGAAGGTGCCGAGACCAGCCTCGGCACCGTACGGAGGGACGGCCGAATGCGGCAACCTTGAGTGACGGAAGGCTCGGGCGCCAACGCGGGTAGGGGTTTTTCATCCGGTCTTGGGCAGGTCTACTGCCGGAAGCGGTTTTCCTCTGTATATAGCCCACCTCTTAATTGCACCCCTAAGAGAGGTCCTTTAGATGCCCTAGATAGGTAGCTTTAGGAATAAACCACGTTAATACCTATTTTATAGTAGTTTTTAGAAATTTAAGGTTTATAATTTATAAGTATATAGTACGCTATTGAACTCGCTTATATATTACACTCACTTATTACGCACGTTAGTTTTAATTTATTTATATAGAATGTAATATTATTATCGCTTTTAAGGTATAAATTAACTAAGGTATTAATCTTAATTAACTCTTTAAGATAATTAATTATAGCGATAATTTATTTATTATCGCTATATTAAATTAATATATAAGAAGGTATAAAGGTAAAGGTATCTTCTTTATTAATTTACTATATAACTTAATTAATGTTTTAATCTTCAGGTACCTAAGTCTCTTAAGCTATAATAAGGGCTTAATAATAATTACTTCTATAATATCCCATCTTTCTATAATTATAATAAATAACTTAAAATAAATCTCGCTAGATATTTCTAATATCTATAGTTCTTAATTAAATACTATAAGAGGTATTTAATTATTATCTTTAGTTCTTATAATTACTTTTTTATCTCTTTCTTTAATAAGTATTATCTCTATTAAGGTAATAAAGGTTAAATTAAGAAATATAGCCTTTATCTTTTTAGGCTATTTTCTCTTAATATCTCTTATATTATCTTTTATTCATTTTAATAATTATAGTAATATATTTATTTAGATCTTTTAAATAATTTACTTTATGAAACTAATTTTTAACTTCTTTCTTAAGCCCTCTATAATAAATCTCTATTAAGGCTTTATTTTTTAATTAAGTTTAAGTAATATTTATTAAAATATAGCTCAATATATAATATATAACCTATTCTAAATAAAGAAATAAAGTTTAATTATTACTTATTATTCCTTATTAATTCTTCTAAAGGCTCCCTTTATCACGGCTATAACAAGGGTTAGGCGGGGAAGCACGGCAGAAACACTCTAACTAAGCTAGGGACCGAAGGGACTAAACGTTAGCTATATCAGTCTAAGGACCGATATTTAAGAATATCGGTCCTACTCTAGACCGAATAATAGGAATATTAGTCTAACTACCTAACCTTAAGTATATAGAATATACTTATTATACTTTCTTATATAGTAATTACCTTAGCTATTAATATAATTTAGTTATACTTAATACCTTTAAGTATATTACTAGATATAATACTTTATTTAAGATTATAATATAATATTCTCTATTATTAATATAAACCTAATACGATCGGTTTATCCCTTAGGAATATATATAATTATTATATATTAATAGCTCTTTTTTAATAGATTACTCACGCTACCTTAAATAATAATAAATATAATAATTACTCCCGCTACCCCCGTGAATAATTAATAATAGGGCCCGCCTATACCTATTATACCCGCTTTAATTAACCTAATTAATATAGAGATAGAAGATACTTCTAGCGCTAATAATAATAACGAGGAAGTTAAGTAACTTAAAGCTTAGATTACCGCTATAAATACCGAGATAGATAATCTCCATGAAATTATAGAAAGGATAGCTAACTCTTAATATATTTAGAATAAATAATATATTAATAGCACTAAGATAATTAATAACCTTATGATTATTATTATAAAAGGTAAAGATATAAGAGAAATCCTTAAGCTAAACCTACCGGAATTATTTAATAGAACCTTATATAGACTATAAATATTCCTTACTTAGATATATACTTTTATAACCTATTACTTAACCTAATTTACTACTAAATCTAATAAGGTCTAATATACCGCGGGACGCCTTATAAAGTATATCGCTATATAATTTAAGCTAATAATAAAAGAGTACCTTATAACCCTATTTATTAACCTCTCGCTATAAATTACGAACCTTTATATTAATTATAATATATTTAAAGGAGCCCTTCGCTAGGCCTTTAGAACTATTAACGAAAAGGTATAAGCTAAATAAGAGATTAAGGTATTTAAATAAACCTAATCTACCTTAGAGTATAAAATAAAATATCTCTAATTAATATTTAGGCTATTATAGGATTAAGATATTTTAATATTATTCTTCTTTAATAGACTTAAGAAAGAAGTCTAAGCTAAACTATATAAAGGAGATAGGCCTAAGACCCTTATTAATTATATTAAAATAGTAATTAAGATTAATAATTAATAATTCTTATAAAAGAAATTATAAAACCTAAGATTTAATAACTATAAGGCTAATACCCTCGCTTTAACCTAAATTAAGGTAAGAAGAGATATTATAATACCTTATACGGTATTAAAGCTAGACCTATAGTATTAGGAGCCGCATAATATAATAAGAGACTAATTAAATACTTTTATTATTATAAACCTAATTATAAGGTAAATATATATAAGAAGAAGGTATAGGATATCACTAAAGGAAAATATTAGCTAAGAAAGTATTAAGAATAATAATTACTTCTAAAAGGTAAGAAATATATAAGCTATACTTATTAATAAGGCGATATATAAATAGCGATCTAAATAATTAAGACTATTATAATAATATAATCTAATTATGACTTAATTATAGCTATATTAAGATAAATAGCTATACCGTATATATAGATATACCTAGCGGAAGAATAAATAAAATATAATATCACTTATAGATTATACTATAAGGAATATATATATAAGGTTATATTACCCTTAATAAAAAGATATATTAATATCGTTATAAGTATTTAAAACCCCTAAATAAAATTAATTAAACCTAGATCCCCTTACCTAAATTAATAAAGAAGGAAGAAGATATAGAAGGATAGAAAGTTAGATTTAGATAAATTACTATTATAATAACGCGACCTAATAGATATTATAAACCTATAATTATAGTAATTACTTAATAGGCATAATAAGATAAAGAGAACTTAAATTAATTTAATTTTAGCGTAATTATCGCGAACGATAAATATAATAAATATAATAAAAGCTTAAGGAGATATAATAAAATATTAAGCGATATTAATAGATATAGAATAAAGACTATAATATTTAGATCGATAAATAAGGAATATATTATTAAAATAATAATATTAATATATATATCTAATTAATTTAAGAATAATAAAAAATAAAGGATATAGAAGATATCTATATTTAAGCCTATTATAAAGAAATAACGCTAAACCCCTATCTATTAGAACCTTAATATAACCTATATAGCGATAATAAAATATTATTAAGATACCTATAATACTATAAGATCGCATAGGTCTCCTATAGAGACTATTACTATAAGGTATACCTATATAAAAAGAGGGAGTAAGATTATTTCCTTATCCCCCTCTTATAATTAAATATATAACTCTATTTCTTATATAAAATAAAAGATTATTATATTAAATAATATATAAGGGAATTAAAGTAATATAACTTTAGTTTTATTTATTATAATAATAAATTATATCTCTAGAATAATTTATAAATACCTTTATTTAAGTAAGAAAAGTAGAGTTAGGAAAAAAATAAAATAATAAGGAAAAAAGAATTACCTTAAATAGAATTATTAGGATAATAGAAGAAGGCTTTTATACCCCTATATAAATAAGAGGTATAATAGAGGACTAAAAATAATACCTCCGGTAATAATAATATATTAAAACTTTACTTATATAGGAAAAAACCGCGCTATAGAAATATATAAAATACCTTGTTAAGTTAAAGATACTATAGATAGATTTAGGCACTAAAGGAAAATAGCGATATTAAGAATTACTCTATAGCTAAGACGATAAGTATAACTATAAGGCCTATAATAATAGCGAATATAGTAAGGACTATCTAGGGAGGATATTATTAAAAAATTAAAATACCTACCTATCGCGGAGCTATAGGTAGAGAAAAAAAGGAAATAATTTCTATAAAGGGCTTTATATATAATTATAAATAGTTAATAGCTAAAATACTTTAAATTATAAATATAAATTAAGGGAGAATAACTAGATACTTTAATAAATAATAAAGCTAAATAGAATTACTTTAATCTAGCGATAATAAATAGGCTTAAGCTATTATAGAGGTATAAAAAGGATCCTTATTCGGTATATAACATAGAAGGAGAAAGGTTTAATTATAATAATAGAATTATTAAATATAAGATTAATTACTTTATAGTCTTTATTAATAGAAAAAACTAAGGAATCTTATTTAATATTATACCTATATTAGGATATTATTTAATACTTAAGTACCTATAATTATATAGGTTTAACCTATATCTTAATTAGCGGATTAATTAAGTAATCTCCTTTAATAAAGAGATACCCCTCTAGGGAAATAATAATTTATTCAATATAAGATCTTAAATTTTTATTAAAGATAATAGAAAAATTAAGAAGAGGTAAATAAGAGATACCTCTCTACCTAAAGGAATATAATATAAAGAATATAATAAAAGAAATAATAGGATTAATAAATAATTATAAATATTATAAAGTAATTCTATAAATTAAAAAAAACCTTAAATAAATTAAAAGAAAACTATAAGATAAATAGCTTAAAAATATCCCTCTATAATACTAAATCTATAAAAAACTCTTTATAGAAGAACTTAAGACTAACTTATTACTATATATATATTATAACTTAAAAATCGAATTTATTAATAAGAAATAGCCTAGCTTTAATAAATTCTACCTATTTAATATAATATAGTTATTAATATTAAAGGAATATATTAAAGAAATAATATAAAAAAGATATATTAAGGAAAGTAAGTTATTTATTAAATACCTTATTATATTTATCTTAAAGAAGAATAAAAAGCATTATTTTTATATTAACTTTAGAATACTTAATACTATTATAATTAAGGATTATATATCGCTACCTCTTATTAATAAATTAAAAGATTTACTTTTTAGAATAAAATATTTTATTATATTTAACCTTAAGGGAGCCTATAACCTAATTTAGATTAAAAAAGGATATAAATAGAAAACCGCTTTTTATATTAAATATAGATTATTTAAATACCTTATTATACCTTTTAGATTTATTAATATACCTATTATATTCTAATAAATAATTAATAATATATTATAAGAATATCTAGATATATTTATTATATATTACTTAGATAATATCCTCATCTTCTTTAAAATAGAAAAAGAATATATAGAATATATCTATAAGGTATTATAAATACTATAAGATATTAATTTATTAATAGAATTAGAGAAAAATAAGTTCTATACCTTATAAATAGAATTTCTCAGATATATTATCTCTTATAATAAGATATATATAGACCTTAAGAAGGTTATAGTAATTAAAGATTAAAAAGAATTAATAAATATTAAGGAAATATAAGCCTTCCTTAAGTTTATTAATTAGTACTATAAGTTCCTTAAAAAAATTTAATAAAATTATAGTATTATTAATAGATCTAATAAAAAAGGATATATTATTCATAATAAGAAATAAGATATAAGAAGCTTTTAATGAGATTAAGGAACTTATCTTAAGTAAATTAATCCTTAAGATATTTAATCTATCTTAATTAATTAAATTTAAAATAGATACCTTAAATTTTATATTAAGCGCCTAGATTAAATAATAAGATAAGGAAAGACTCTTATATCTAATCGCATTTTATTCCTATAAGCTATATAGAGTAGAACTTAATTACCCTATCTATAATAAGGAATTTCTCGCTATTATTAATATATTTAAAGAATTTTAATATTACCTTATTAAAAGTCCCTATTAGATTAAGGTCTATATAGACTATAAGAATATCTTATATTTTGCTATTATTAGAGAATTAAGTAGCCGGTAATGATATTATGCTAAATACCTCTTGGAATTTAATTATATTATAATCTATATAAAGGGAAAAGAAAATGGAAGAGTTAATACTATTAATAGATAATTAGACCTTAATATAGGAAAGATTAAAATAAATAAATAATTATTATAATATACCTTAAAAGGATACCTTAAATAGAAACTTATTATATAAATACTTAGGATAACCTATATAATAAAATAAGGTAATCTATTATTAGAATAAATCTTAAAATATAATAAATAACTCCTAGATAATAAGGAAATAGATAAATAATAAATCCTAGATAAACTATAATATAACCTTATAAGCGAGATATATAAATACCCACTATATAGATACTAAAGAATTAATAAAACCCTAGAATAAGTTAAGACGATATATATTTTTCTTAATATAAAGAAAATAGTAATATAAGTCGCGAATAAGTGCGATATATACGCGAAAATAAAGGTATAATGCTATAAACCCTATAGAAAACTATAATTACTCCCGGTTATATAATAACCTTAGGAATTAATCGCTATAGATTTTATTATTAAATTACCCCTATTAAAAAAACTAATTATTAAAAACTTCTATAATAATATTCTTATTATTATAAATACACTTATAAAATTTTCCTATTTTATCCCTTATAGTAAATTAATAAATATAGAAGAATTTATATACCTCTTCTATTATAATATCACTAGAATATATAAAATATTACTTAAGATTATCTTAGATCGAGGACTACCCTTTATATCTAAATTTTAATAAAGATTAATTAAATACCTTAAGATTAACTATTAGCTCTTTATAGCTTATTATAAGGAGATTAATAAATAAATAAAATAAATAAATTAAATATTAAAATAATACCTTTAATACTATATTAACTATAAATAAAATAATTAAGTTAAAAAGCTATTAGCTATATAGCTAGCCTATAATATAATAACTAATAAAAATATAAAGACTATATTAATATATATTAATTTTAGGTTTACCTTAGATACCTATAGATAAGCCTAAAATATAGCTATTAACCCTAAAGTAATCCTTATTAATAATTAACTAAAGAATCTATATAAGGAAATATAAATAAAACTTAAATTTATTAGAAATAAAATAAATAATTATATTAATAAGAAAAGAATTAAGAGATTAACCTTCTTAAAGGGAGATATTATCTATCTCGCAATAAAAAATATCGCGATAAAATAATAAAATAAAAAACTTAATTATAAATATTTTAGACCCTATAAAATTAAATAAAAAATCTTATAAAATAACTATAAATTAGATTTATTATTAAAAGTTAAGCTTTATTTAATCTTTTATATTTTATGACTTAAATTAATAGAAAATATTATTTAAATTAAGATTAATAATAAATTAAAAGCTAAAGTTAATAGATTAAAAGAATATATTATAGAAGCTATCCTTAATATAAATAAAATTAATAATAAAATAATATATTTTATTAAATAGAAAGATTACCTAGACTTAAAAAATATATAAGAATTACTAAAATACCTTATTAATATATAATACTTTTTAAAGAATTTCTATTAATAATATTAAGTATAGGCTTATTAAGGCTAATAGTATTTTAATTAATTAAATTAATAGCTCTAAAGGAATATACCTCTATAATAATAGATAACTCCTCCTAGAGCTTACCTAATTCCTTTAAGGTATAAAGGCTATACTTAAAAGCCTTATTACCTTACGCTTTAAGTAATTATTTCTACTTATAGATATAAGTAAATTTAGCTATCGCCTCCTCTAAGGTAGCCTCCGCCTTAGCCTCTTTATCTTTTAGGCGCTTATATTTATAAATATTCTTTATTATTACCTAGATTATTAGCTATTAGCGGTAAAGGGAGGTAAGATATACTTATAAAAGGAAGCTATATTAGCCTTATTATAAATAACCTTTATATTAATATAATTAAAATAATAATTAAAATAATTAGAAATAACCTTATAGGATAAGCCCTAGCGGAAATAATAAATATAAGGTATAATTTTAGAATTAAAAGCCTTAATATAGGTAGAAAGACTTTATACTTTAGAAAGCTTATAGGAAGAAGAATACTTAAAAACTCGGCCTAATATTATATTAATAATAAAAGGAGATTTTTATAAATTAGAATTACCTATTAAAAATATTTAGTTATTAAAGCTAGCCTTAAGGATAAGATTAATAAAGGGGAGACCTTATATTACGGCTATAATAAAGGTCAGGCGGGGAAATATAATAGAAATACTTTAATTAAGCTAGGGACTAAAGGGACTAAATATCGGCTATATTAGTTTAAGGACCGATATTTAAGAATATTAGTCCTACCCTAGACTAAATAATAAGAATATTAATCTAATTATTTAACCTTAAGTATATAAAATATATTTATTATACTTTCTTATATAATAGCCACCTTAGCTATTAATATAACTTAATTATACTTAATACCTTTAAGTATATTATTAGATATAATACTTTATTTAAGATTATAATGTAATATTCTCTATTATTAATATAAACCTAGTACGACTGGTTTATCCCTTAGGAATATATACGATCGTTATACCCTTAAGGATAATCTTAAAGTTAGCTTTATTAATAAAGATATTTATAGTCTTTTAGTCTTAATTATGCTTATTATTCGTTAAGAGGTCTCTTTAAAGAGGGTTAAATTATATTTTTATAATGCTATAAAGGAAGGGTAAAGTAAATAATACTTTCTTTATTTCTATATTAATATATTAAGGGAATATATAAAAGTATCCCTTTATATAGATAAGAAAGGGGAATATATCGCTAACTTATATTAAGAATAATTTAGGTATTAATAATTTAATAACTTTTCTTAAGTCCTTATTATAATTAACTATAAAGTTAATAAAAGTCTTTTCTTAAGTCTTAATTTATATTTATAGCTAGGTTATAAGACTTTATAGTTACTAAAGCTTTATAGCTATCTTAATATTAATAACAGATATTTTATATATCTAGGGGGTAGTCTTCTTAATAAGGATTTAATAGATAGGGTATTTTATTTATTAGAAGATATATTATTTTAATAATAAAAGGTATTATATAATATAATATAGAAATATATTATGTGAGAGCTATTAATATATAATATCTAGTATTTTCTAAGGAAATAAAATCTATATATTAAGTTTAGTATTACTAGGGTATTTAGCTATTATTATATAATAGGGGTTATTATATCTTAATTATAGATTAAGAAGGTCTTAAAGGTAATTAAAGTCTAATTAGTAGCTAAAGAAGCTAAATCTCTATTTAAGGTATAATAAATATTATATATATATAAGTATCTTATAGTTATTAAAAGGTTATTATAGGGTAAGATAGAGTATTATAATATAAGACTAGATTTCTATTATGAGATTATCTATAATTAGTTATTAAGGAGATGGAATTTATAGGGAATTTATAGGTATATAATATAACTATTAATTAGGCTATAATAAGTAAGAAGTATTTAATATTATAATTACTCTATAATATATTAGGTAATAAGGATTTAATTAATTAATAAGAATAATATAGGTTAAGCGATTTTTAGGCTACTTAGTTAATTAAGTTACTTATTACATATATTAACTAAAGTAGTTAGGGGTAATATAACCCTAGGGTTAGAGTTAGGGTTAGCCTTTATTTCTAGACTAATAAGGGAATTTTATATACAGCCCCCCTTAGTCTTTTATTAAGAAATTAATACCTTACCCCTTAGTCTTTAGCTATTATATAGACTACCTCTACTTGTTTTAGTTCTATACCTAGCTCTGCTTCTTTTTGTATACTATATTCGGTGTTCCGGCCCATGGGATAACTAAGCTTAAAGTAAATACATCTTAAAATCCGACGGAATGAGAATAACTTGCTCTGCTTCCCTTGGGTGAGGATATGGCCGTGTTAGAATAGTCTAAGCTGTCTCTAGAAGCACAACACCCATTTCACAGTTTGGCCGTGGACAAAAGCATGACCGAAGACTCCCTAGGTCCCTCAACTGACAACGTGTGAGGCAGGATAACCATTCTGCAGCCACTGGCTTGAATTCTGAACTGTCGCCTTAACATATGTCTCTTCCTCGGCTGCGATTGTCATTGTCCCTTGCTGCCTTGAGGGCTTGTCAGTTTTTCTTCCGGCAGTTTTTTCGACAAACCGGCCGATGAAAGCGAACACGACTGTCACACTGTTCAAAAACCCAGTTTTGGGGTCAGTAACATCCCATTCATGACGGAGACGCTCATCACTCCACCTAGCGAATGATGTTTCCCGCGCCTCAAACTCTCTATTTCTCTCAAGGAAGCAAATCACCTTAGTATACGCCTTGAGGGTCTTGAGCTGGTAGGGTGAGACATCCGGCGGAGATGAAGGATGTGGAGGAGCCTCGCTCACACGAGACGGACTGACTACCCTGAACTGGGTCGTTTGTGAAATGTATGCCAAGGAAGATCAAAGAAACGCATGGGTACGCAACATAGGCGCCCAGGTTGATTGATTTTTCCGAAATGTTTGGAAGCATTACTGGACCAACAGTCGATAAAATCTCAGGACGCACGATCGTGAGAGTATTTGTCGCTAACTCGGAGAGCCCTCGAACCGTTGCCGGTTTAGTGATACACCGCGGTACGCATGACCTAGAGTAGTACATATTCAATGCCCTATAGCGTTTATTTCAGAAGCAACTAAAGCTCTCATTACCAAGATAAACAGCCAAGATCCTTCCTCTTTGGTCGTTTTAGCAGCTGGACCCATATTTCCGGGGCCGAAGAATGACCGGCGACGTTGACCGGTCAACCAGCATCTGGATTGAGATGGCTTATGTAAGGCGTCAAAACACTGATGCGCGTCATGGTGTAACAAACAGAGCTCCCATCAATAACAAACCATTCTCATCGGCCCATCATTCTTGCTTCTGTCCTTTTCTTGCCGGCAATGCATCCTGTCATCGTTGAAGCTTGGCTCTGCGATCTTGTTGCCGACCAGCTGCCCCCGTCACCAGGCTATTGTCCGTTGGTCACGCCTCTGGCCGCATCGCCAGTATCGCGCCCACAGTGCACGAGGGGCTTGCAAAGGCCCCCCTCTCTCCACTCATCAGACGGCCTAGGGCTCATCCTGAATATGAGCGACACAGATGCCACAAACCAGCCAAGGAGGAGCGAGCGTGTCAAGGCCACACAATCACCAAGGGCAAAGACACAGACTCTCCCAGTCCGGCCCCCGCTGAGCAGTGCTGGATCCCCCGTGAAGCGGAGCTCCCGGAGACCTGTTCCCAGCAATGCCGGCACAGAATCGGCCAGTGGCTCTCAGAAGGGCCATCCTTCGGCTGGTACAGACCCCGAAGCCACACCGCGTGCGCCTCGAGATTCCACCCAGCGCGCCATGTCATCAGCCAGCGCCACTTCAATCCAGTACAGCAAGACCCTGTCCAAATATCAGCCAATATTCGACAGGCCTTCCTTGCCAAGCTCTCGTTCGTCACCATCGAGACGATCCTCGGCTTCGAAACGGTCCACAAGTCCACTAAAGAATATGGCCTCACTGCGGGAAGCCGGAATCGAATACGACGACCTCAAAGACAACGGGGCGCGGCTAGGTGATGCCGGAGATGAGCTTCATCAGGACCTGACCGACATTACCATGTCGGTTGGGATTTATCCGGCTCAGATTTGCGAGGATATCCACGTCGCCATTGAACGCAAGCATCGGATCCATCAACTGCATAAAAACATGGATGACCCTCGCAGTCCCCAGGACTTGCTTCATGAGCTTTCCCAACTCCAGGAGATCAAGAAGCTTTCAAGGCGATGCAGTCGGGATATGGAAGGAGAGGCTGAGTGGAACAACGCGGTCCATTCAGCAGTCCTGCGCCTAGTCTTTGGTCACGACGATTCTGAGGTTGGCTGGAGATACATGTAGGTGCTTCCCCCCAGACTCTCGCGAGCATACTTCTGACTTACCGTTGCAGTACGAACGCTAAGATCGATCCCCGATACCTACCAACTATGTCTGACGGTCTCACCTCCTCGTCCAAGATGGTCGACTTTGCCTTGTTTATTGGGGATGGGCAAGCCGACCGACCGCATGATGCACCAACGCCACCAAGCAACCGCCTTGATCAGACGATTTCCACATTCATAACCGGAGGCTCTGAGTCGATCAATCACATCTCCTACTTTGCCCTTCGCCATCGTCCTCTCTTTCTAGGGATCGAGACAAAGACCATCAGCCGAACGGAGGAGGAGGCTCGAGTTCAGCTTGGCATCTGGGTGACTGCGCACGTCAGACGCATCTGGTCTCTGGGTAGTCTGACGTCGGCCTCTAAAGCCTCGACTTTGAGAGGTGTCCTTCAAGAGATGGTCTTTCCCTTGATATATGTCCAGTCTGCCAAGTGGAGCTTGCTCTTCGCCCGTCCCTTTTTCAAGCTGGATGCCAAGGGGGCTGAGGTGCTTCACATTGTCATCTATCACGACATCAGTCTAGGGATACCTCATCTATCGATGGCTTGTACCGGCTCCTTCAAGCTTTTCGGATTATACGCAAGTGGGGAGATGCTGTGTTTCGGGGTTGGTGGACGAGGATTCTTGATATCATTCAGGAGCCAGATGTTGCTGGTAAATGATGTGGTTCGAAGTGATGAGTGTCTTGCCGGTAGATCTTGTTAATTCCAAACAGGTTGAGCTTCTCCAGTGTGTTCCTCCAGTCCCCAGGGCGACCCCCAGAGCAAACACTTTATCTGATTGTAACTGACGCCCTGCACGACTCGGTTGGCCTTGTTTCGGAGAATGCATTGCTCCCAGTTATGGAAGCCGTCTCGGCCAGTCTGGTACCATCTACCTTGCTTTCGCCCAATGTCTAATCCTAGGAATATTCGGCATGCATACCAGGCTCTGTCTCAAGACAAAACCCTCGTATCATACTACTTTGCCCTATGTCCACAACTTCTTCCCTGTAGTATCACCCTCCTTAAGGTATCACGTACGTTCCTCTCCCTTCATATATTCTTCAGGCGCCCACGCAGTTTCTCGGCCCCTAGAAAAAGCATAAATGTTTTCCCCTGCACTACGTCTGGTGACATGCTTCACTCCCTACAACTGCTTCCTATGGTTGCGGAGCATCTAGTTCAACTATGGAACAGAAGTTTACGACACTTAAGGTGGCTACCTGGCTGATTCTTCGTTCAATACATCTTAAGTCTCAGTCAACCAGTGACCAATTAACTACGGATAGAACACAATGAAGGAAATTCATAGGGGAGTAGTTTAGTTAGGGAGTTTCACTAGTTATTACTCCCTAACTCTCGTTAAATTGTCATTGCCTTCCACCCCCATTAAGAAGTTATCATTCGCTATATAGTATAACACAATAGATTATTATCTAGGTCAATAGAGTATTACTTACGGAACTCTCTTTATAAAAGCTTATTGTTAAATTCTTTAAAGGGGCTACTTAGGTAATAATATTAAAAATATAGCTCTAATATAATAGTAGCTAGATAGCGGTAATCTCTATCTATACTAACTACTTAGGCCTATTATATATTATATTCCGGGGCTAGCTCGAAATAAATTCTTTTTAGTAAGGTATTAATACTATATTATTAAAATACCCTTAAGCTTAGGATTCTTTTTAGTATTTAGCTAAGATTATAAGAAAAGTATATTTTTATTATATATTAATACTTAAAAGTCTAATAATAATAAAAGAATATAGAATTAATTAATTTTAATTATTTATTTGTTTTTATAAGAAATAATTCTTAAGATATTTATAGACTATTTAACCCGAAGGTTACTTTATTATAATAACCTTTTATTAATTAAAGTTAAAGAATTTAATTATATATTAATATATAATTAAATAAATATAGCTTATAATTAAGAATAAAGAATAATTTTATTATATATTAATATTACAACCTTATATATATATAAAAGTAAATATAACTAATTAATTATAATTAATTATCTAATATATATATATAGCTTATATAATAAATAAATATATATAATAAAAATCCTAACCTCTAGGACTAAAATTATAATAAAAATACTATAAGATATTTAATTAATTTAAATTACTTATTATATTCTTCTCTAGATATCTTAATTATTACTTAATAAGTCCTTATATTATGATTAAATATATTATAGATATTATAATACTAAATCCTTAATTATATTAACCTTCTTTAATTATTACTCTATAATAATTTAGCTATTATTTATATATTAATATCTATTTAATTAATTATTTACCTTTCTTTTTATTATTATTACCCCTCTTTTCTATAATTTAATCTTTTTTACCCTTTAATATTAATATAGTATTTTATTTATTAATTAAAAGTCTTAAACCTTTATTTTTATAAGAGCTATTTTATATATAATTACCTTTATTCCCTTTATAAAAGACTTTAATACTTTAAGAATTAACTTTAGAGAGCTATTTTAATACCTTTTAATCTATCTTTTAAGGCATTTAAATTAAAATTAAGCCTTAAAAATAGTCTTTAAGGTCCTTAAGGCCTCAGGGGTTAAGGGGCTAGCTTTTTATTTAATTAATATTAATATCTATAGCTATATATTAAGCTTTAAGATTATATTTTTTAGGTTAAAGGGAATAAGCCTTAGCCCTTTAAAAGATATCTAAATATTCTTTTTTATTATAATAGCTTAAAATATAATATAAAAAGCTAATAAGAATTTAATTATTAAAATATATATTATAAAGTATTTAATTAAGTACTTTATTTCTTTTTTATAAGCCTTCTTAAGTATACTAGAGTATATAATATTAAGGAGCTAAAGTATATAAAATAAATAAAGTAATATATAAAGCTAGATAATTTTATATTTATTATAATATATCTTAAATTTAATAAAATAATAATTTTTAAAGTTATTAAGAATTAAGAGATAATAATAATTATTTAATTATTTAGCTATATATTAATTAAAATACTTTAGTGACTTAATATTAATCTTATTATTAATCTAGCTATTTTAGGTTATTATAATAGCTTAATTACTTAGGAAGTTATTTTCTTAGTATTAATTAATAAGATAATATTAGCCTATATTAATAATAAATAATAGAATTAATTAATTATCTATAATATAAATAATAGGCATATAAACTAGTTAAGTATATAAACTAAAAGTCCCTTAACTTATATCTTCTTTATTTAATTAATTAATTCCTAATTACCTAATATATTATAATTAAATTATTAAGCTAAAATCCTTTTTACTCTTTAGGCCCTTTAAAATAACCTAAAACTAAGTCTTTAATACGCTATAGAGCTTTATAAAGTTAATTAAATAACCTTATATCGCCGCTAGACTAATATTTAATCTTTATATAATTATATTCCTACCCCAGCTTATATTACTATTCACCTTACTAATTATTACTTATTATATCTCTATATAATACTTTATTATTAGCGTAAAGTAAGGGGACTAACTTATGGGCTTAAGGGTTATATAACCTATAGGCCTATATAATAGGTGCTTATATAAGGAGTATTTTAAGGCTCTTACCGAGAATAGCCCTAGCTCTAGTTAAATATATTATCTTTAACCTTATATTATACTTTTTCATAAACTATATATATTATATATCTTAATTATAAATTTAGCAAATAATATTTTAATTAAATAGATCTCTTTTATATATTAAGTCCTCTATCTCTATATAATTATACTTTTAAATTATTAAAACTTTAATTTTATCTTAATCCCTTAGAAACTAACCCCTCTAGATCTCTTCCTTGATATATTTAAATTAGCTAAGTTTAATATATTATTATATAAATATATAGGTATTCTATATTATATTAAAATAGATAGGTAATATTATATATTATATAATATAGGTATTAATATTAAGATCTAAAATAAACTTTATTTTCTAGTTATTAAGCTTTTAGCTTTATTTTCGCTTCTCTATAAGGTAATATAATAAATCTAGCTTTCTATTACCTTATTTATATAAAGTAAGGTAATAAAATATTAATAGAAATTAAAGTATAATAATAATCTTAACCCTAAAGATTATAAAATTAATATATAATATTTATCCTTAAAATATAAGGTCTTATATTAAATATACTTAAGGAACCTATTATTAACTCTTATTTTAGGTCTTTATTATATATTAATAGGTATATCTAATAATATATTATTAAGGTCTTTATTATTATATAGGGGTAAGGTCCTATAGGACCTAGCTATATTACCTATATTATTTAATTAAAGGTTTAATTATAGAGCTCTTATTATTATTATATTAATAGTTATTTTATTAGAATTAATATATTAATAAGCTAATTTCATTAATTATTAAGGGTTAATAATTAAAAGATTATATTAAAAGAATTATAGCTCCCCTTAGGGTTTTTATATACTTTATTTAATTAAGAGATAGCCTATTTATTTAAAATAGAGTTAATTAAGTAAGGCCCCTAGCGTCTCTAGCTCTTTTTCTTAAAGAGTTTATTAAGGCTAATAGCTAATATCTCTAGCTTTTCTTTTTAGAGAGTATATTAAGAAAGGAAGCCTTATTATTAAATTACTATTTATTATAAATAGCTTAATTTAATAGATTATAGTATTATTTTAGGTATATATAATATAGTAATAACCCTTATTAATATAGTATTTTAAGATCCCTAGTCTTAATATAGGCCTTTATTATTTTAATTATTAATAAATATTAAGTATCTTTAATCGCTTTTATTAGCTATAATAAAGTTAAGAATATTAATAATTATATTCCTAAATTATATAAATTATTTAATTAAGAGGAATAAATCTTAATTTAGTTTATTCTTAATCTAGATTTATAAGGATTTCTCCCTTAGTATTATAACATAAATGAACTAGCTAATTAATTACTTATTAACTATAATATATTATTAATTAATATATATTAGGCTTAAAATTTTATTAGGTAATACCTAGACCTTAAGATATATTTTTTAAAGAAATATAATTACTAAAGAGCTAAATATAAAGATTTAATTATTATATATAATTAATTTATATTTATAGTAAATATATTTATAAACTATAATATCTAATAAAATAATATCTATAATATTAATAAAATTAACTTTATAATAAATATAATTTAAAATAAAATAATTATTATAAATATAAATAGATATAAAAAGCTAAAATTAATATAGCCTAATAATTAAAAATAGATTATAATTATTTAGGTAATTAATATAAATAATTAAGGTATCTTATTATTTATTATTAATATAAGCTAAGATTACCTTATTAATTAATACTAAGATAATAACCTCTTAGGTAACTAAGCTATTATAATATCTTAAAATAGCTAAATAAATAAGAAAATTAATCTTAAATAACTAAAGTACTTTAATTAATATATAATTAAGTAAATAAATAATTATTATTATTAATTAATTCTTAATAGCTATAAATATTATTATTTAATTAAATTTAAGATATATTATAAAGAGAATAAGATTATTAAGCTTTATATATTACTTTATTTATTTTATATACTTTAGCCTCTTAATATTAAATACTTTTATATACTTAAGAATATTTACTATATATATTTTAAAGATTAAATTCTTTTTAACCTATTATATTATATTTTAAGCTATTATTATAAAAATAATATTAAATTAGCTTTAAGAAAGGCTAAATTTATTCCTTTTAATCTAGAAAGTATTATCTTAAAGCTTAATATATACCTCTAGACTTTAATATTAATTAAATAGGTAATTAAATTATTAACCCTTAAGGTCTTAAAGACTTAAAAGATTATACTTAAGGCTTAATCTTAATTAAAATACCTTAAGATATAAAGTAAAAGGTATAAAAATAGCTCCCTAAAGTTAATTCTTAAAGTTATATAATATTTTTTAAGGAAATAAAGATAATTATATATAAAATTATTTTATTAAAGGCTAAAGGTAAAGACTTTAAATTAATAAATAAAATAATAAGTTAATATTAAAGAGTAAAAAGGATTTAATTATAAAAAATAGGCGTTATAATAATAAAGGAAGGGAGGTAAATAATTAATTAAATAGATATTAATATATATTTAATAGCTAAATTATTAAAAAGTAATAATTAAGAGAGCTTTATATAATTAATAATTTAATATTATAATATTTATAGTAATATTAATTATAATGTAAGGATATATTAAGTAATAATTAAGATATCTAGAGAAGAATATAATAAATAATTTTAATCAATAAAATAATTTATAGTATTTTTATGATAGTTTTATTTAAGGAGGTAAGGAAAAGTAGTTTATATACTTATTATATATATTATTAATTACCTAAAGTATTATAATTTATTTTTAGTTTCTAGGTATCACGGTCTAATATATATATTATATGCATAAACCACCCCTATAAATTCCTTATTAATTAAAAAGTAATTATATTTAAATACTAAATAATTACGGTAATTACCTCTCTAATTATTATAATTAGTTTTATAATTACCTTAATTAAGACTATAGGCTATATTAATTAGGTATTATACCTATAAGTATATAGAATATATTTATTAGTACTTTCTTATATAGTAGCTACCTTAGCTATTAATATACCTTAATTATACTTAATACCCCTTAAATATATTATTAGATATAATAACCCCCTTTATTATTTAAACTATATAATTATCCCTATTATTAATATAAACCTAATATAACCGGTTTATCCCTTAGACTTAACTATACTATTATATATTAATAGCTCTTATTTAATAGATTATTTATAGTACCTTAAATAATATTAAATATAATAGCTACTCTTATTACCTCCGCGAATAATTAGTAATAATAGGGCCTATCTATACCTATTACTCTTACTTTAATTAACTTAATTAATATAGAGATAGAAGATATTTCTAGCTTTAATAATAATAATAAAGAAATTAAGTAACTTAAGGCCTAGATTATAGCTATAAATATTAAAATAAAAAACCTCTATATAACTATAGAATAAATAATTAACTCTTAATAAATTTAAAATAAATAATATCTTAATAATACTTAAATAATTAATAACCTTATAATTATTATTATAAAAAAAGAGATATAAGAGAAATCCTTAAGTTAAACCTATTTAAACCCTTTAATAGAATAATATATAAATTACCTTTATTCTTTATTTAGTTAAGGGCTTTTATAATATATTACCTAATATAATTTACCTTAATATCTAATAAAGTATAATATATTATAGGGTAATTAATTAAATATATTATAATATAATTTAAGCTTATTATAAAGGAATACTTTATTATACCCTTTTTTAATCTTTTACCTTAAATTATTAATATTTATTTGGACTATAATACCTTTAAGGCTATACTTTAATAAGCCTTTAAAATAATTAATAAAAAGGGATAAACTAAAAAAGAGACTAAGACTTTTAGGTAGATTTAATCTATATCTAAATATAAAATAAAATACCTTTAATTTACCTTAAAGCTTATATAAGACTAAAAGCCCTTAATATTATTTTTCTTTAATAGACTTAAGAAAGAAATATAGGCTAAACTTAATAAAGAGGACTAACTTAATAACTTTATTAATTATATTAATAAGGTAATTAGAATTAATAATTAATAATTTTTATAAAAAGAATTATAAAATCTAAGGTTTATTAATAATTAATTTAATACCTCTTGGTTTAATATAAATTAAGGTAAGAAAAGTATTATATATACCTTATATAATATTAAGGCTAGGCCTATAATATTAAGAATTATATAATATATATAGAAATTAATTAAGTATTTCTATTATTATAAGCTTAGCTATAAAGTAAATATTTATTAGAGAAAAATATAGGATATTACTAAAGGAAGATATTAATTAAGAAAAAGATAGAATAATAGATATTTTTAAAAGGTAAGAAATAAATAAATTTATATAATTATTAAATAGCCCTTAAATAATATATAATATTAAAAATTATTATTATAATATAAAATAGCTATAATAGATTAAGATTATATAAGGGAGAGATTAATATATTTAATAGATATATATACCTAAGAAAAAAAGAAATAGAATATAATATTACCTATAGATAATACTATATTATATAAGTTTATATCCTATAGTAATTATTAAAGAGATCTTTTATTAATATTATTATTAATAATAAGAATTTATAGAATAATATTGATTTATCTTAGGTATTATTATTAGAACTTAAGGATAAAGAAGTAATTAATAATAATAATTATAAGAAAATAATCCTTAAAGCTACTTAATAATATAGCGATTAGCTTATGAAGTTAATAGCCTAAAATAATTATATACGCTATAAATAATAGATATAATAGGTATAATAAGAGCTTAAGGAGATATAATAAAATATTCAATAATATTAATAAATATAGAATAAAGATTATAATATTTAGATTAATAAATAAAGAATATATTATTAAAATAATAATATTAATATATATAATAATTAGCTTAAGAATAATAAAAGGTAGAAGATATAGAAGATATCTATATTTAAGCTAATTATAAAGAAATAATATTAAACCCCTATTTATTAAAACTCCTATATAATCTATATAATAACGATAAGATATTATTAAGATACCTATAATATTATGAAATTATATAGGTCTTATATAGAGATTATTATTGCGAGATATATCTATATAAAAAGAGGGAATAAAATTATTTCTTTATCTCTCTTTTATAATTAAATATATAACCCTACTTTATAGATAGAGTAAAAGATTATTATATTAAATAATAATATAAGGGAATTAAAATAATATAACTTTAGTTCTATTTATTATAATAATAAACTATATCTCTAGAATAATTTATAAATACCTTTATTTAGGTAAGAGGAATAAAGCTAGAAATAAAATAAGATAATAAAAAAAGAGGAGTTACTTTAGATAGGATTATTAGGATAATAAAAGAAAGCTTTTATATCCCTATATAAATAAAAAGTATAATAAAGGACTAAAAATAATACCTTTAATAATAATAATATATTAAAACCTTTTTTATATAGGAAGAAATTATGCTATAGGAGTATATAACATACCTTATTAAATTAAGGATACCTTAGATAGATCTAAGCGCTAAAAATGAATAATAATATTAAGAATTATTCTATAGCTAGGATAATAAATATAACTATAAGGCCTATAATAATAATAAATATAATAAGGATTATTTAAGAAGGATATTATTAAAAAATTAAGATATCTATTTATTATAAAGCTATAGATAGAGGAAAAAAGAAAATAATTCCTATAAAGAGCTCTATATATAACTATAAATAGTTAATAATTAAAATACTTTAAATTATAAATATAAATTAAGGGAGATAAATAAATACTTTAATAAATAATAAAGCTAAATAGAATTATTTTAATCTAGCGATAGTAAATAAGCTTAAGCTATTATAGAGGTATAAAAAAGATCTTTATTTAATATATAAGCTAAAAGGAGAAAAATTTAATTATAATAATAGAATTATTAAATATAAAATTAATTACCTTATAGTCTTTATTAATAGAAAAAACTAAAGAATTTTATTTAATATTATACCTATATTAAGATATTATTTAATACTTAAGTACTTATAATTATATAGATTTAATCTATATCTTAATTAATAGATTAATTAGATAATCTCTTTTAATAGAGAGATATCCTCTTAAGGAGATAATAATTTATTAAATATAAGATCTTAAATTTCTATTTAGGATAATAAAGAAATTAAGAAGAGGTAAATATAAGATATCTCTCTATTTAAAGGGATATAATATAAATAATATAAAGGATAGAAGTAATAAAACTAATAAGTAATTATAAATATTATAAAATAATTCTATAAGCTAAAAAAGAACCTTAAATAAATTAAGAAGAAACTATAGGATATATAGCTTAAGAATATTTTATTATAATATTAAATTTATAAAAAACCCTTTATAGAGGAACTTAAGATTAATCTATTATTATATATATATTATAATTTAAAAATTGAGTTTATTAATAAAAATAATCTAGCTTTAGTAAATTCTATTTACTTAATATAATATAATTATTAATATTAAAGGAATATATTAAAGATATAATATAGAAAAGATATATTAAGGAAAATAAATTATTTATTAAATACCTTATTATATTTATTTTAGAGAAAAATAATAAATAATAACTTTATATAGACTTTAGGGTATTTATTTAATATTATTATAATTAAAGATTATATATTATTACCCTTAATTAATAAACTAAAGGATTAATTATTTAATATAAAGTATTTTATTATATTTAATCTTAAAGGAGCCTATAATTTTATTTAAATTAAGGAAGGATATAAATAAAAAACTACTTTTTATATTAAATATAGATTATTTAAGTACTTTATTATACCTTTTAGACTTATTAATATATTTATTATATTTAAATAAATAATTAATAATATATTATAAAAATACCTAGATATATTTATTCTATATTATCTAAATAATATCTTTATCTTCTTTAAAATAAAATAAAAATATATAGAATATATCTATAAGGTATTATAAATATTATAAGATATTAATTTATTAATAAAACTTAAGAAGAATAAGTTCTATACCTTAGAAATAGTATTTCTTAGATATATTATCTCTTATAATAAGATATATATAGACTTTAAAAAGGTTATAATAATAAAGAATTAAAAAAATTAATAAATATTAAGGAAGTATAAGCCTTCTTTAGTTTTATTAATTATTATTATAAATTCCTTATAAAATTTAAAAAGATTATAATATTATTAATTAATTTAATAAAGAAAGATATATTATTTATAATAAAAATAAAATATAAGAAGCTTTTAATAAAATTAAGGAATTTATCTTAAGTAAATTAATCCTTAAGATATTTAATTTATCTTAATTAATTAAGCTTAAAATAAATACCTTAGACTTTATATTAAGTATCTAGATTAAATAATAAAATAATAAAGGACTTCTATATTTAATTATATTTTATTTCTATAAATTATATAAAATAAAATTTAATTATTTTATCTATAATAAAGAATTCCTTATTATTATTAATACTTTTAAGGAATTCTAATATTACTTTATTAAAAGCCTTTATTAAATTAAGGTCTATATAGACTATAGGAATATCTTATATTTCGCTATTATTAGGGAATTAAATAGCCGATAATTATATTATATTAAATACCTCTTAGAATCTAATTATATTATAATCTATATAATTAGAAAGGAAAATAAAAGAGTTAATATTATTAATAGATAATTAGACCTTAATATAGGGAAGGTTAAAGTAAATAAATAGTTATTATAATATACCTTAAAAGGATACCTTAAGTAAAGACTTATTATATAAATTATAAAAATATCTTTTTAGATTAATAAAATAACCTATATAATAAAATAAGGTAATCTATTATTAAAATAAATCTTAAAATATAATAAATAATTATTAAATAATAAGAAAATAAATAAATAATAAGTCCTAAATAAACTATAATATAACCTTATATATAAAATATATAAATATTAGCTATATAGATATTAAGAAATTAATAAAACCCTAAAATATGTTAAAATAATATATATTTTCCTAATATAAAGAAAATAATTATATAAATTATAAATAAATATAATTTATATATAAAAATAAAGGTATAATACTATAAACCTTATAGAAAATTATAGTTAATTTTAATTATATAATAACCTTAGGAATTAATTATTATAGATTTTATTATTAGGTTATCTCTATTAAAAGAACTAGTTATTATAAATTTCTATAATAATATTCTAATTATTATAGATAGACTTATAAAATTTTCTTATTTTATTCCCTATAATAAATTAATAAATATAAAAGAATTTATATACCTCTTCTATTATAATATTACTAGGATATGTAGAGTACCTCTTAAGGTTATTTTAGACTAAGGATTACTCTTTATATTTAAATTTTAATAAAGATTAATTAAATACTTTAGAATTAATTATAAGCTCTCTATAGTATACTATAAGGAGATTAATAGATAAATAAAATAGATAACCTAAATATTGAAATTATACCTTTAATATTATATTACTTATAAATAAAATAATTAAATTAAGAAATTATTAGCTATATAGCTAGCCTATAATATAGTAATTAATAAAAATATAAAAATTATATTGGCCTATACTAACTTTAGGTTTACCCTAGATACTTATAGATAAATTTAAAATATAATTATTAACTCTAAAGTAATCTTTATTAATAATTAAGTAAAAAATCTATATAAAGAAATATATATAGAATTAGAATTTATTAAAAATAAAATAAATATCTATATTAATAAAACAAAGATTAAGGGATTAACCTTCTTAAAGGGGGATATAGTCTATCTCGCAATAAAAAATATTATTATAAAAAAATAAAATAAAAAACTTAATTATAAATATATTAGACCCTATAGCATTAAATAGAAAATCTTATAAAATAATTATAAATTAGACTTATTATTAAAGGATAAGCTTTATTTAATTTTTATATCTTATTACTTAAATTAATAGAAAAAACTATGTAAATTAAGATTAATAATAAATTAAAAGCTAAAGTTAATAGATTAAAAGAATATTATAGAAATTATCCTTAATATAGAAAAAATTAATAATAATAATATATTTTATTAAATAAATAGACTACCTAGACTTAGAAAATACTTAATTATCTAAATACCTTATTAATATATAATACTTATTGCGGGATTTTTATTAATAACTTTAAAAAAAGAGAACCTAAGTTAAGGTTAAAGATAGCCGATTAATTAATAATATTAATAGCCCTATAGGACTAAATATTAATAATAGCCTTAGCTTCCTAATAATCTAACTCTTTTAATTAATTTAGGAAATTTAACCTTTAGTATATTATCTCTATACCTTACTTATTTTTAATTCTTTTAATAATAAAGATATATTATATAGGATAATCGCTTATTTATTTATTACTATAAAACAATTAATTCCTCCTTTACTCTTTCTTCCTTAAGCTTTAAGTAATATTTCTTAGCTATTAAATAAGATATTACCTAAAGTTAATAAAGAAAGAGGTATAATTAAAAGAAGTTATACCTATTAATAGAAACTAATATACCTAAATTATTATAAAAATAGCTATAATAAATATATTTAAAATAATAGAAAATACCCTTAAGTATCTTATACCTTAGATATTTCTAAGAATAATAAGAATAAGGTATAACTTTAAAACCTATTTCCTTAATAAGCTTAAATAAATAATAATAGCGTGCGGCAGATTAAGATTTTACTTTTAATATATTATTAATAATATAAAAAATATTTATAGAGGGAGGTTTAATAAACTATAAGAAATATAGAATAGCTAGCCTAGGAGGCCTTAAGGATAAAACTAATAGAGGGAAGATATTATATTATAGTCTAATATATATATATATATATATAAACTACCCCTATAAATTTCTTATTAATTAAGGAGTAATTATATCTAAATATTAAATAATTATAGTAATTACCTCTTTAATTATTATAATTAGTTTTATAATTACCTTAATTAAGACTATAGGCTATAGTAATTAAGTATTATACCTATAAGTATATAGAATATACTTGTTAATACTTTCTTATATAGTAGCTACCTTAGCTATTAATATAACTTTGTTATACTTAATATCCCTTAAGTATATTACTAAATATAATAACCCCTTTATTATTTAAACCACGCGACTATCCCTATTACTAATATAAACCCAGCACGACCGGTTTATCCCTTAGACCTAACCGTACTATCACACTAGGCTATATTAATTTTAGCTTTAACTACCCTTTTTAGCCTATAATTATCACGGAATCAGGTAGCATGCCGATTAAGCTAATAGACCAAAAGATCAACTAGTTCAGGCACTTTATGCCGGAAATGTGCCACACCCTCGTACATAAGGTCTTCCACTGCCGGCTCCCATAGCGGGCCCTCACAGGGGTCCTCGCCGGCCTCCGCAAGATGCCTTATATATCTTACTTTAGTATAAAAATAGAATATTTAATATTAGCTTAAGTAAAAAGAGAATATAATAAATAAATAATTATATAATACCTAAATTAATCCTTATTTTTATTAATAGTAATTAATTTATTAAGGAAAGCCTTAAAATTAATATAATTAGGGATAATACCTTAAATTAAGATAGTATTATACCCTTATAGTATAAATAAAATAAGGTTCTAAATAAGAAATAAGAAGAATTTAAAATATTAATTAGGGATTAAACCTTCTCCTACTATAAAGCTAGTTTATAAGTAATAATCTCACGAGTAAGATATATAGCCTCAGCTTTAGCCTTAGCTATAATAATATAAGCCTTTTATATAAAATTACTATAGATTAAGCTAATAATAACCTAAGTAATATATATATAATACTTTAAGATATCTTATTAACGCTTATTAATAGCTATTATTATAAGAGCTTATGCTCTATAAAAGCTTAAGCTCTATAAGAGCTTAACCCCTATAGTATAATATAGTGCTATTAGCACTATTTGCACTATAGGGTTATATAATAGCGATTTCTCTCTCTTTTCTAGAATTTAGAACTTAGACCTTTAATTATCTTAATTTATACTTCTTCCTCCTGAGACTCTTTCTAGCTTATATAAGCTATCTTTACCTAGCCCCACTTTTCCTAGCTTACTAAGCAGCTTATTATGCCGCTTATTAAGCAGGTTCTTTTCCCTGCATTTAGCTTAATTTACTGCTTAGTAATCTTGCTTACTAAGTAGCCTTTCTCAGCAGCTTATATAAGAGCTCAGTTTCTTACAATTATAAAAGAAAGAAGAAGGATACTTATTTAATTAATAAGGTAAATAATATCGCTAATTTAGTTAATAGCCTCTAGAGTAGTCTATAGATTATAGTATATTATCTTTTATTTAATAGTTATCTATAAAGAAGGGAGTTAGTGGATATTATATTAATAATGTAAAGGAATTTACCTTAATATATTCCTTATCTAGACTTTAGTAATAACTATAATAAGAAGACCTAGCTTATTAGAAATTAGCTTAAGAATAAAGAAATACAGAAGCTATCTATCGGTAAAGGTATATTAATTTTATATAAATATAGAAATATTAATCTTATTAACCTTTAAAGGAAGCTAGCTTATTATATAATTTAGATAATAATAATAACCTATAGAAGTAAGGGTAATAATAATCATAACGGTAGCGCGCTAGATATAAGGCTTAATAGCTTATTAATAGCTTCTAAGAAGCGCAGAATAGCTTACTTATATAGTAATAATAGAAGAAGTAGAAGTAAGGCTAAAGAAGGAAGGTAAGGTAGCTAAAGAAGTAATATAAAGCTATCCCTAAAAACTAATAACTTAAATAAAGAACTTATACTTTAAGAAGGAAGCCTTATATAGAAGAAATTAGTAATAATAATAATAAAGGAAGAAGAAGAAGAGAATTATAGCTAAAGAGAGGAAATAACGAGAAATACCTCTCTTAAGCTTTTTATTTATAATTTATAGCTATTTTCTCTTTAATTATAATACCTTAATTATGATAAGAGTTTTTTAATTTAAGAGAAATATAGTAGCTAATAATAATATAGCGCTTTAGCTATTTTTAGGTAATTACTATATACCCTTATAATAGCTCTTTATTTATATAGCTTAAGGATAAGTTAATTAAGAGGGAATACCTTATTATAAGCCTTTATAATAATATAATAATTAGAATTATTATTAGCCTAGATTAATTAATAGTAGTAAAGGTAAATAGCTTATAATAGCCTAAAGTGGCTAATTAAAGGTAGGACTATAGGCGAAGGGAAAAACTATACCCTTATAGCTAGAAAGTAGCGCGAGATAAGGGAGATTAAAGGGCTACTAAATATATAAGGTAGAATATATATATAATAAGTAGGGTAAGAATTAAGATTATTATATCTTACTACCTATTAATAAGAAGCCTTATAGCTACTTACCTTCCTTACTCTCTTTTATGCTTTTTTCCCTAATATATTATTATTATTATTATTATTATTATTATTATTATTATTATCTTTAAGGGTATTTATAGAAGTTTTAATAGTTTTAAGATTAATTTACTATTTTCCTAAAGTATTATTTAATAAAGTAATAAAAGCTATAATAAATTACTATAATATTACTTAAGGTATAATATATTACTAAATGAGAGTTATTAATATATAATAGGTAGTTAAATAACTATAGATTATTATACTAAAGTTAGTTATTAATAAAAATATAAGGTATTATATAAGTAAAAGTAAAGAGTTATATCTCTTAATAAGTGTAAAGGACTGAAGGATATAGACTATAAAGTCCTCGTAAGGTGTAGGGTAGGTAATAGAGATAGGAGGTAAATAGGTAGTGGAATCAGTCCTTATGAAAAGCTGATTAGCTAGATGGAATTATATAGCTAGAAAAGTGGATCTAAAGATAGATAAGGTTAAAGAGGAAAAAGAGAGCTTCTGATTGGTGGTCTTATTGGTTGTATTGTATGAGAGGATATTGATCTAAGAGAGGTTCTAATTCTTAGGGAGTTCTTCTTCTTTTATAGAAATAGCTCGGAATCTATTCGTCCGATTCGGTTAAAAGTCATACCGCCGGATAGCCTGATTTCCGGGCTATCTAGCTATATAGGGTAGGCTGAAACCGGATAACTAGATCCCGAGTTATCGCATAAAGATATATATAACTATAGAGGTTTTATATTAGGAAATTTAAAACCGGATGGAAAATACCTCTATTTTAAGCCCGGCTTTTAATGGCGTTATCGGGCTTATAATAAAGCCCTATATCCGAGGTCACGTGACTTACCCATAGGGTAATATTACTAAAATTATATAATTTTAGGATTTTTATGTAACTCTCTAATATCTTGCTTACATAAGCGGATATTGCTTATATAAGTATACCGCTATAAAGCGCTAGCTTTATACTATATAGTAGTAAATTCGTATGCTTCTATCTTATGAGCTGAATTTATTAGAATTATTCACAAAGTCCCTTATATATTATAAGGTCTTTTACAATAAATAACTAATATAAGTAGGCTTTAATAGTATAAAGAAGTTATATTCATAGCTAGGGTGCTTTAGTTTAAGGAAATATACAAATAAATACTTTTATATATTTAATATTCTTTAATAAAATTAGTAATAAAAAGGTCTAATATTATTTTTAAGCTATATTAGTCCTAAAGTAATATTAGTTTTTTTTCAACATTAGTTTTAATCTAATTAGCAAGTTAGGAGTTCAAAATTTATATAGTATATATAATATAGCTATAAGGGTTATAATATTTAGCTTTATGTCTCTTAAATTCCTTTTTAGTATAGCCTTATATCTTAAATAAATATTTAGCATATTAATATAACTTAAGTTATAATTAAGGTATACTTATAATAGTTACTTTAGTTTACTCTCTTTATATTTAAAAATAATAGTTGCTATAACTATAGTAAATAAGTTTATTAAAAGAGTTCTTTACTTAGCTACTAAAGAGATTACTTAAGCTTATTATTAATATATGCTTTCTTAATTAAAGTTATATTAAAGTCACTTTCCCTAAGGATATCGAGCAATATACCCTACTATGCCTTTAATGACTATAATAGAGTAAAGAAGAGTTAGCTAACCAGACGGGCCGTATTATTATAGACGCGTTATTAGATATTTAAGCAGCGCGACGAGCGACAAGCGACGAATAAGCGATGCCAATGCGACAGATATAGCGATGGCGCGATGAAGTACGACAGTGACAAAGATTTATTACGGAGAGGAGACGAAAGGGGGCGTTTGGCAGCGATTGGACTGGATTGGATTGGATTCTACGCACCGTGATGTGCCTTGCGTATGAAGCCATCAGGTCAGGCGAAATTCTCCTTTTGGGTTTCGCGGTCTACACGCTAGCCTACTTTGGGCTTAGTACTCAAAACCTTAAACCAACCAGAATTTGGCGGTCACACACTAACTTCATTCGATTTTCGCGGTCACGCCCTAGCCTAACCAGGATTTCGCGGTCAACTCAGGGGCAAGCTCATCTGTCGCACTTTTGTGTGCTAAAGGGCCTGAAACTCAGGTCATAAAGAATGAGCAGCGGCAGTGACTTGATTGATTCTAGCTTCTGTGTGGGGTAATTCATCCCACACATTTCACTTAAAGCACCCAGCTTGATGACTGAGGGCTATTGCTCCTGAGGCTCGCCCGATGGCGGAGTGGTTACCGCCTAGGCAGGCCTCCTCTAGAGGTGCCGAGTTTGAAACCCGGTAGGGCACCTTTAACCCCCTGGAGCTGGCTCTAGGGCCGCCGTAGTGATCGACCTATCGCGAAGAGCTGCTACTGAATGGAGCTGACTGCGGCCCTTACTTAGTAAGGGGCGCAGCCGTATAGACGATTGTGATTAGTGGAAATTAGAGGCTATAGGGTCGCCCCGCGGATTTTTATAGCTAGCTAAAGAGGAAGGTTTTCATCTGAGGTATTTATTTACTACGGTTTCCCCTAAATAGGTTAGACCGGATTTTATGCCGCGCCTAATAAGCTTACTTATAGGACGGGGTGGAATTAGGATTATGATATACTATATTAGGAAATACCTATTTAAGTTAGATCGGCTGCGCCGAGAATCTAACACGTTACGATTGGAACGCTCCTGAGGCTCGTTGAGACCATGCTCAGCCTGCGACACTTGCCCTCTCGCCGGTAAGACGCAGTCATCATCAGTTGGTAAGAAATGGCTTGCCCTTTTGAGACATATTCTACCCCCTGGCTGTACCTGATCTGACCGCTGATCGAATCATGGCATGGAATTGACCGCTGGAAGGATCAATTCAAGGCACATTGTCCGAGGGACTCATTGCCAACTTCCTCTTTCGAACAGCTGCCCTCCTCATGTAGAGTACCCAAAAAGGCAAAAGGTCGCGACGTTGCGACCCCTCTCGCAGCCCGAGATCGACGCTCATCCCTGCTGCATATTGACTCTTGCCCCACCTCTTGGCAATTTTTTCCTTCTCCATAGCGGAATCACAATTGGAGGCCTTGGATCAACCCCATCACTTATCACCCGCTAACTCTCTTAAGCCTCAACATGCCTTGTCTGTCGGAACAAATGACTCTATCCAGCAGAAACTTGGCCCAACTTAGGACCAATCTCAAGGCAAAGCTGGGCGGTCCAACCCGGCCCACACTTTTCTTACAAGTCGCTGCTATGCCTCTACAGGTGTATTGCTGCGCTCGTCGACGAGCATCACTTTGTTCATTGGAGTAAGTAAAGCGTCTAGAATATTGTTTCTCTCTTTGGCTTTTCCCAATGCCTGTCGCGGTTCTGTCTCTGGTGACCATGACTACTTCGCTCTCTACCCCTCTCAACTATAAGATGACCCCTACGGGAACTTCTTCTTCCCCCCAGCACCACTCGCCAGTTTCCCACCTTGAACACTCCGCAACTCCTTCAAACAGCCCAAGGATTGCAGGCCAGTCTTTGAGCTTCCACCTTGTTCAAACAACCTCGGGAAAAGCCTCCTCAAAACAACCATTAAAATGTTCACCAAGTCGACCGCCACTCTTCTCCTAGCCCTTCCCTTCCTCACCAGCGCCGCCCCAGCCTTGGATCCTCGCACCTCGGGCGACGCTACTTTCTACTCCCCGGCAAGACTTTCTGTGGCCCGGTCCATTCTGACGATGACCCAATCGTCGCCATCTCAGCGGTGCAGTTCGGGTTTACCCCTGACATTTGTGGCCGCTATATCCGCGTCACGGCGAGTCGTGGTGGCATGACCCGCCAGATCGTCGTTCAGGTTGCCGATAAATGCCCAGAGTGCTCGCGGGGTAGCATTATCCTCACACCTGCTGCCTTCTTGATGCTTTTTGGCTCCCTTGAAATTGGCAGGGCCCCTGTTAATTGGGACTGGGTCTAAATAGTTTATATATGTTATGGGGTAACCCTAGGCATTGCTGTAGAAGGGATCTAAGAGATGTTATTACTAAAGCTAAGAAAGAAAAAGAGAGGCTATAGTGCCCTCCTGCCTATTTAAGCTAAATACTTCCGGAAGATTGAGCGGCCCCTACAGCGGCAACGAGACGAGCAGTTTATCTCAATCTCTTTGCTTATAGATTAGTTTTTATCTCTCCCACACCCTTAGATATAAGAGAGTAACACGTGAGCAAAAGAACACTTTAAAATACCCAGAATGGCATTTTGAATTGGCCCAACGCCATGTAACACAATATTGCTTACAGATAAGCAGGGCATCTTGCGAGTGAACCACATCATTAATAACATTTTCAAAGGGATTGTGCCAGAGGTTGTGATTGTCAAGCCCGGATACTTCCAAGATGACCACCTCTAACAGCCAACATGCGGGCTGTGCTCCATGACGAGTCCGGGAAAATGCCGCTGATCCTTTTTTCAAGATTAACTAGACAATTGGTTCGTGCCCTCGCTGAGCCGCTAGGTGTAGAGGGGTATAAGCCCGGCTTAACATATACTTGTTGATTTCGGCGCCTTGCCACCCACAAGGTTCTATTCCCTCCCGCGCCCTCCTCTTGGTGGTTCACGACCTCTTCGTGTGTCAACGGCAGTCTATCGTCCTGCAAATCAACCTTTGCAGCATCTTCGAGTGTGTTGATGGCATTCTTAAGACACCCAGCGCCTTTGTATCGAGCAATCAATATGGGTGTGAACGCCAAGGCCGCCGGCGACTGGCTTTGTCCCAATGCAAGCAATCAGTTTTGTTGAAGCCGTTAAAAGTGGATAGCTTTAGACTCACAAGATGGTTTGCAAAAATGCCATTTTATGTGTTATATACTGTTCTTTGCTGATGTGTTACTCTCTTATATCCAAGGGCATGGGAGAGACAAAAACTAAAGCTAGGGAGGCACTATGGGTTAAGTCCAGCGTTGCAGCGACATAAAAGTTTGCCTCCCAGCGCCACATTTTCATCAACACCACAGCTCAGCATCCCACCAAGTTGATCAGTTACATATGCCTGTACCTGGGCCTTTTGCGGGTTTTGAAGATAGTGATGTTACTGAGAACATGCTGATGGTCATTTCCATGGCTGGAACGACGACCGACTCACTAGCTCCAGGAGCTAATCGAAGGACGACGAGGCCGGCGTACCTTGTGGCAACGCAATGCAGGAGAAGAGTAACTCCCGACATGAAGATGAGTTCAGCGACAGCCATAAACTCTGTGCCAGTAACCTGCCGCTGCAGGCATTCATGATCAAGTACTTGCCCATATCAACGCCAGCGACCTCGACTGTAAAAAATACAGACACGCCCAGTAGTCTCGATGTGGAGGCTATGGACGAGACTGTCGCGGGGAAGAAAGCCCAGCTGAACCATGATTTCCTCATCTAGATCATCTTGACTGTGCTGTAGGGAGGCGGTGCTGGAGAATGACAGATGTCCCGATCTATTAAAACTTGAGTGTCGAGAGATGCTTCGTAAGTGGGCCGAGTCCCGATGGGTCTTTATATCGGGCTCGCAGGTCATTTGAAGATACCGAGATTAGCCCAATCCAGCCCTACAAAACCGAAAGTGTTTAGATTCAGCCCTACTAGTCCCTTCAGAGGGGATATGGTTACTACATGACTCGTTCAACATATCACACAGCTTTGGAGCCTCGGGGTGCGGTCTCGTCTTCTCCACACACTCGAGAGTAGGCATCAATCAAAGTGACGACTTAGTGTTGTGACAGCTGTGTTATCTGTGGTCTAGGATGACGCTGTGGTGATCGTCGGCGAAAGTCTCGGTTTCTGTCGTTATCTCGTCGATCACCCTTCCATCTAAAGCCTCCTGAGCCCCGAGACTTTCGCGCAGGCGACCGCGGCCGGTCTCGAGGCCTGCGAGGGGGGAGTCTCTGAGTTCTCACCGGGCGGTGGGTCCGATGTTAGTCATCTGTACGCAGCCCCCGTCCTACGATGAGCTTCGGTGAAGTCAGGAGGGACAAGCGGGAAGACGGAACCATCCGCCATCCTCCACGAGTTTAGAGGGAGAAATTCGCCGACCTTGGGTGAAGCCCAGATTCCGCAACCAAGTGCCAAGCGCTCTTCGCCTAGATGTCCCCAAGTCGTCGTCTATGCACTCTATGCGGAGGAATTACTCGGTATGTTAATGTGGCCTCAAGTTATCCCTTGCCAGACACTAATTTGGTGAGGCACCGACAATCACTTGGTCTTGTCCGATCTCAAGCCTCAAGGCATCGACAGAATAATAGGGCATCTATTATCTCATCCAAATGCAAAGGATCAGCGCCTGATCCACAAGGTAGATGACGAGGGGACCAGCAGCGGCAATCCCTAGCCATAGACTCTTGACAAGGTTTATCCCAAAGTCTACTCAATCAGGCCCTCTCTTAACGCAGAAACAGGGCGAGATCCGGGCTCATGGAGAACAGAAATCTTTAGTAGAACAAAAGGGTAAAAGTCCCATTGATTTTGACTTTTAGTGTGAATATAAACCATGAAAGTGTGGCTTATCGATCCTTTAGTCCCCGGCGACATCTGAGGCTAGAGGTGCCAGAAAAGTTACCACAGGGATCGAGAATAGCGCTAAAACCACGTTTTCTCTCTCGGAATCGCAATCGAAGCTTCATTGATAAGGATAAACCCATCGTGGTGCGTACCTTGGGAGAAGTGACCTGTTTTGACATCCAGTGTTGGCAACGGAAGGAATTGGAGGGCCGGTGGACCTTGCGCCTATAACCGGGATATTTTGCACTAGTTACACAGTCAAAACGATCATAGCATGGTCTATTACTAACTGGGCGACGCCTTTAATTTGGTACATTCACTGTTTAGAATGCGGCATAGGTTAGGTTTGTTGCTTGGAAGTCCAACCAATGCCGCTGCCGGACAGGAAGTCGGCTGAATATTTCGTCAAGGCTTACTGTGCACGTACGAGGAGTGTTGATGACGATCATCTTGGTGCGAGGAGTGACGGCCGTCTCCGACTCGTCAAAGTCAATAGTCCAGTCAGCTCTAGACCAATTCTTAAAAAGTAAAAAAGGAGAGAAATAACTTTAGAAGGGCCGCGGTGCCGGGACGAAGCATACTATCTGGTGTGGAACCGATACCCGAGACTATGTATGGCTCAATCTCGTGCCGTCGCTGTGGGTGGTCAAAGTCTGGCCAAATGACACGCGATGCGGTTATTGGTGTTTTCGTGTCGTGTCTTGGTCGCTGTTCAACACTAGAAGCTGATGAGGGCGTGGTCGAGGCACTGAAACCTCAGAGTGAAAGTACGGAGCGTCAAACTTTTTATCTAGATCGCGTTCATAGTATCTGGTTTCTAAGCAGTATCTATAGTGATACGTTGAAGGAAATATTTTTCTATAAAGGGAGGATTGTCGGGATAGATCGTTGGTTGTTCGTGGTCAAAATGATTAATGACGTCGCTGCGCAGTGATGATGAAGGTGGTGTCGGGGTGTTAATTGTCTCTCTGTCCAGAAGGGAAACCTCAATCTCTCTTAGCCCGCAAGCGAACAATAGCGTACCCGGGACATAGGCGGAAACGAGAAAAGCCGAGAGTGCTTCAACCTATAGGTGGCGAGATGTGTGAGGGCCCTGGATGCTATTCCGTGGAGTAGAATTGTTTGTTCTGAGTTTTAGGCCTTAGGAGACGCGGTTGGAGCCGCCTGTGATCAACGAATACAGTGTATAAAATGGCGAGTAGTGGCCGACGGCTCTCTGCTTTCTTTTATGGCTTTATGAGACTGATCGTACCGTGTGATGAATGTGAAGAATGTCTTAAGGGGCCTACAATGTATGCGAAAAGGAAAAGGGGTTAAACTCAGATAAATCTAATACAATAGGCTACCAGTGAGTGAGGTGCGCTCTTTATTATAGGCCTTATCGCCGCTAGCACCTATCACATATTATATTTGGGAGCTAGCTAGGAATGGATTCTTTTTAGTGAGGTAGTAACGCCGCGTTATTAAAGTACCCTTAAGCTTAAGATTCTTTTTATTGCTTAGCTAAAATTATAAGAAAAATATAATATATATAATAAGCGAGTATTATAGTTTTAATTTCTTAGTATTTATATATAATAAAAAATTATCCCCAGTTTATATTATTATTTACCTTACTAATTATTACTTATTATATCTCTATATAATACTTTATTATTAATATAGAGCGAGGGGACTAACTTATAGGCTTAACGGTTATATAACCCGCGGGCCTATATAATAGGTACTTATATAAGGAGTATTTTAAGGCTCTTACCGAGCCCTAGCTATAATTAAATATATTATCTTTAACCTTATATTATACTTTTTTATAAACTATATATATTATATATCTTAATTATAAATTTAGCTAATAATATTTTAATTAAATAAATCTCTTTTACTTATTAAGGCCTCTACCTCTATATAATTATCCTTTTAAATTATTAAAACTCTAACCCTATCTTAATTCCCTAAAAGCTAACCCCTTTAGACCTCTTCCTTATTATCTTTAAACTAGCTAAGCTTAATATATTATTATATAGGTATTTAAGTATTCTATATTATATTAAGATAGATAGCTAGCATTATATATTTTATAGTATAAATATTAATATTAAGATCCTAGAGAAATCTTATTTCTTAGTTATTAGGCTTCTAGCCTTACTCTAGCTTCTCTATAAGGCGATATAATAAATCTAGCTCTCTATTAACCTATCTATATAAAGTAAAGTAATAAAATATTAATAGAAATTAAAGTATAATAATAATCTTAACCTTAAAGATTATAAGGTCAATATAATATTTATCCCTAAAGTATAAAATCTTATATTAAATATATTTAAGGAACCTATTATTAGCTCTTTCTTTAAGTCTTTATTATATATTAATAAGTATATCTAATAATATATTATTAAGCTTTTTATTATTATATAGAGGTAGGGTCTTATAGGACTTAGCTATATTACCTATATTATTTAATTAAAGGTTTAATTATAAAGCTTTTATTATTATTATATTAATAGTTATTCTATTAGAATTAATACTTTAATAAGTTAATTTTATTAATTATTAAGGGTTAATAATTAAAAGATTAAACTAAAAGAATTATAGCTTCCCTTAGGGTTTTTATACTCTTTATTTAGTTAAGAGATAGCCTATTTATTTAGAATAAAGTTAATTAAATAAGGCCGCTAATATCTCTAGCTCTTCTTTTTAGAGAGTTTATTAAGGCTAATAATTAATATCTCTAGCTTTTTTTTTTTAGAGAGTATATTAAGGTAGGAAGCCTTATTATTAAATTATTAAGCTATTTATTATATATAGCTTAACTTAATAAATTATAGCGTTATTACGGCTATATATAATATAGTAATAACCCTTATTAATATAATATATTAAGATCTTTAGTTTAGGTATAGGCCTTTATTATTTTAATTATTAATAAATATTAGGCACCTTTAATTACCTTTATAGGCGATAATAAAGTTAAGAATATTAATAATTAAAATTATTTAAAAGATTTTATAAAAATTAATTTAAGCTTAAATCGCTATAATTTAAATTTTAACTTAATTAGCTTATATATACTTTTGAAGAATTTTATATAGCCTCTAGGGTAAGTACTTAGTTAGATATATAAAATATTCTTATTCACACTATATAAATAGCTATTTCTCTATAAAGGAATTTTTTTAAAAATCTAAAGAATTTATATATAGTTTATTTACTAGTTAAATAACTAAAAATAACTTAACCCTAACCCTAGCTATTTTTTCGCGGTTTTTATTAAGCTTTAAACTTTAGAGTTTCAATATATAATATAGCTATAATACTCGTGTGACTATAATACTCGCTTCTTATATATATTATTCCTATTATATATTAATATTAAAAAGTCTAATAATAATAAAAGAGTATATAATTAATTAATTTTAATTTTTTACTTATTTTTATAATAAATACTTCTTAAGATATTTATAGATTATAACCTTAGGGTTATTTTATAAGATTAATTTTAATAATTAATAATCGTTATTATCATATTTTCTATAAAACTTTATTATCACTAATATAATATATATAATAAGTAAGCTATATAATTTTCTTAACCTCTTTAGCTAAAGTTATAATAAAAATACTATAAATTATTTAATTAATTAAACCTATTTATTATACTCTTCCCTAGATATATTAATAATTACTTAATATCCTTATATTATAATTAAGCTTACTATTAATAATATAATATTAAACTCTCGGTTATATTAATATTTCTTAATTATTACTTCTTAATAATTCAGCTATTATCTATATATTAATATCTATTTAATTAATTACTTACCTTCCTTTTTTTATTATTATTACCTCTATTTTCTATAATTAAGTTCTTTTTACCCTCTAGCTATTACGGCCTAAAACGTCCCCTATCACGTACTATCTCATTCCCTATCAATTCTCTTCTTCTTAAACTAACTATAAGAGACCTTACTTCTACAAGTGCGAGGCTCTTACTTAGACCTCACTTCTATAAGTATAAGGCCCTTACTTAGACCTCACTTCTATAAGTATAAGGCCCCTTATATATAAATAAATAAATATTATACCTTAAATAGACCTTTAGCTACTTTAGTTATTAATATAATTTAGTTATATTAATCCCTAATTAATATATTATTAGATATAACCCTTTACCGCTTAAAGTTATATATTGCCTTTACCTATTAATAATAAACCTATAGTTTATCTATAGTTAGAACCTAATTATTATATATTAATAGCTCTTATTTAGATAATCCCTATATACCTTAAGTAATATTAATATAATAGCTACTTTAGTTATACCTCTTAATAATAATATTATTTCTATTTATAATAGATAATAGGATATACCTCCTATACTTTAACCTCCTATTAATTGAGAGATAGAAGATAATAATAATAGCTCTAACTCTAGCGATAATAAAGAAATTAAATAACTCCGCGCCTAGATAATTAATATAACCCTTAAAATAAATAAACTTTATACCTAGATAAACTATATAGGAGAAGCCTAATATATCTAGAAATAATAATACCTCGATAATATATAATATATTACTTAATTTATATATATTATAATAGCCGGAAAAGATATTAGAGAAGTCCTAAAGCTAAATTAACCTAAACCCTTTAATAGGGCTCTATATAAACTATAAGCCTTTTTAATATCCTATTAAGCCTTCTTTATATACTATTTAACTTAATTTAATTTTAAGATCGCTAAGGTCTAATATATTTTAGGAAGACTTAAGAGATACCTTATAGCTTAATTTAAGCCTATTATATAAGAATACCTTATAACCCCTTTCGCTAGACTCTTACCTAAGACCGCGATTATTTATAATAACTTTAATAAATTTAAAGCGGCTATTTAATAAGCCTTTAGTATTATTAATGAAAAGGGATAGGCTAAATAAGAGATTAAAATACTTAAATAAACTAAATCTATATCTAAGTATACCTTAAAATTCTAATAGCTTACCTGAAAACTTATTTAGGGAGAAGATATTCTTATATTACTCTTCTTTAATAGCCTTAAGGAATAAGTCTAGAAAGAACTCTATAAAAATAATAGACCTATAACTCTTATTAAATATATTAGAATAATAATTAAGATCGATAATTAATAGTTCTCTTAGAGAAAGATAAAAAACCTTAAGATTAAATAATAGCGAGGAAATTAATTAAGATATACCGCTAATTAAGGATAAAGAATTAAGACCCTAATTATAGAGTTAAGAATATATTCTAGACCTATAGCCTTAGGATATATAAAATATAATAAATCTAAAGTTACCTATTATAACTATAGAAAGAAAGGATATTATAAATTAAAGTATCTTAACTCTATTAAAATTAATTAATAATATAATCTTAAGAAAGACTCTTAATACCTTAATATAATCTAAGTTAAAGAATATACCCTTAATATAATATACTAAAGATATAATTAAATAAGACTCAAACTTAATAAAGTCTTAATATTATATATAAATATATACCTTAGTAAGGAATAAATAGAGGATAACGCTAGAATAACTATAAGAGAAAATTATTAATAATTTCTCCTCTATAAAGCTATAAAACTAAAACCGGCAATATATTTATAGCTACCTATACTATATATATAACTACCCTTAAAATAATAAATAATTATAATAATAATAAAAGGTAAGGAAGTTAACTTTATATCGGATAATAAACTAAATATATCTATACTATAAAGGAATAACTAGATTATATAAATAAACTCTTAAGGACTTATGCGAATTAATTTTAAGCGTTATACTTAAAAACTATAAAAAGAACTTTAGAATAATAAGAAGTAGAAAGAAGATTATACTATCTTAATTAAAGAAGAAATTAGATTATACTATTAAAATAATAAAGAAGATAAGAATATCTAATTAATATAAAAATAATAAAATATTAAATTAGCTAATAATATCTATATTAAGGTATACTATAAGGAATCTATAATAAACCCTTAATAACTTAAATTAAAATATAACCCTAGGGATAATTAATAAATATTATTAAGATACCCCTAATATAGCGAGATTATATAGGTATCTTATTAATATTATAATTAAAAAATACCTAAAGGAAAAATAGGAGTATAATTACTTTCCTATAGACCTATTATAACTATATATTTAGCTATACATTATATATAAAGTCTATAATTATTAAACCGAAAAGTAATATAAATTACTTATAATTATAAAACTTTAATAAAAATTAATTAAAGAAGGCACTATCTTATTAGAAAAATAGGTTATTATTACCACTGAGGCTATATATATACCTTTATAGTAGGTAATTAATAGATACCTATATAAAGAATATTATTCTAAAATATACCCTAAATATAGAGATATTATCTATAATATCTATTAATAAATTAAATAAATAAGCTAGAAAGAATTTAACTTCTTAAGATATAAAGGTAATTAGGATAACCTTAAATAAGATCTTAATATCTAATTATAGCTAAATAATAAGGGAGAATATATTAATAAATAACTATATTAATATATTATATACCTTTAATAAAACCCTAAAGAAACCTATAAATTATTAAAAAATTATAAATATTATCTATAATAAAGCTATAGATAAATATAGAGTTAGGAATTATTAATATTCCCTAAAGAGCTCTATAGATAATATAAGATAATATATACTTATATTACATTAAATTAAAACTATAAATTAAGAGAGAATAACTTATTACTATAGTAGATAATAGAGTATAAGGGAACTATATCTCACTAAAGATTATAAATTACCTAAAGCTATTAAGGAAAACTAAGAAATAACCCTATATTATCATTAACCTTAAAGGAAATTAATTCTTATATAATAATAGAATTATTAATTAAGAGATTAATTATCTTAAAGTCTTTATTAATAGAAAGAATTAAAGGATTAACTTTAATATTATATTAATATAAGATATTAATATTATCTTAAGATATCTATAGTTAAAATACTATAACCTCTATATTAATTAGAGAATTAACTAGGTTAATTATAAAGAAGACCCTCTAGGAGATAATAAAATATTAAGATCTGAAGATTTAATTAAAGAGAATAGCGGATTATTAAGTAAAGAAATATAAGATATTTTATTACCTCTAAAAGGAATATAATACCGATATAAAAGAGGATAAAAAATAAAATTAAATAAATTATTATAATCCTAAGGAAGTAATTTAGAGAAATCGATTTAAACCTTTATAAAATAAAAGAATAAAAGAATATTATAGATAATAAATAACTTAAAAATATATTATTAGAATATTATATCTATAATAAGCTATTTAAGGAAGAACTTAAAATTAAACTATTAAAATATATAAATTAAGACCTTAAAATTATCCTTAAAGAAGGAAATTCCCTTAAGTTCTTTCCTATCTATAACCTAATATAGATTAAGCTTAATATACTTAAAGAATAATTATAAAATATATTAGAAAAGGGATATATTAAATAATTAAAATCCTCTATTAGATATCTTATTATATTTATATTAAAACCTAATATTAATAAACTCTAATTAATTATTAATTACCGCTAGTTAAATAATATTACCCTTAAGGATAAGACCTTATTACCGCTTATTATAGAACTTAAGAATTACCTTTATAGGAAATACTTCTTTATTATATTTAACCTTAAATCTATATATAACCTTATCTATATCTAAGAAGGAGATAAATAGAAAATAGGTTTTAGGATAAAATATAGATTTTTTAAGTACCTAATAATACCTTTTAGACTTATTAATACCTCTATTATATTTAATATATAATTATATATATTCTATAAGAATACCTTAATATCTTTATTATCTATTACCTTAATAATATCCTTATCTTCTTTAATATAGAAGAATAATATATAGAATATATCTATATAATTTTAAAAGTACTTTAAGATAATAATATACTTATTAAACCTATAAAGAGTTATTTCTATTAAGATAAAATAACCTTTCTTAGATATAAATTATATATAATAAAATCTATATAGATCTATAAAAGATCGCTATAATTAAGGATTAATTAATACTAAAGAACCTTAAGGAAGTTTAATTATTCCTTAGATTTATTAATTATTCTTAAAGGTTTATTAAAGACTTTAGGAAATATATAATATTATTTATTAAGTTTATAAAGAAAGGAAAAAAGTTTAATAAACTTATAGAGCTTAGAAAGCTTTTACAATACTTTAATAAGTAATCCTAGATAAACCTATCTTAATTATATTTAACCTTAATATAGAAATCAAACTTAAGATTAATACCTTAGATTTTACCTTAAAAGTATAAATAAAGTAATAAGATATATATAGAAACCTTTACTTAATTGCCTTTTACTCTTATAAGTTATAAGGAGTATAATTTAATTACTTAATCTATAATAAAGAGTTCTTTATTATTATTAATACTTTTAAGGAATTCTAATATTACCTAAGAGGAAATAATTATTAAATTAAGGTCTATATAGATTATAAAAATATCTTATACTTTATAACTATATAAGAACTTAATAGAAGATAATTATATTATACTAAATATCTCTCTAAATTTAAGTTTATTATTATCTATTATAAAGGATCTAATAATAAAAGAGCTAATACTATTAGCCAATAAATTAACTTTAATATTAACAAGGTTAAATTATATAAATAATTACTTAAGAAGAATATATATAATAAGCTATAACTCTTAAATATATAAATTATTATATATACCGCTTAAATAAATAGTAATAACCTAAAAGAGTTATATAACTTCCTTTACGATGTTTATTTATATATTCTCTATAGATATTAAGGAGTTATAAAGACCCTTAAATAACTATAAGAATAAGGATATTAATTCCTAAAGATAAAGAAAGAAGTTAAAAATATAATATATTAATATAACCTATATACTAAAATATAAATATAATAATATAAATTATATAATACCCTATAATTATTATTAGTCGCCTAATAATTATAGGACTTAATTATAATAAATTTTATTATAAAGCTACCTTTCTTAAAAGAACCCTTAATCGATATTATCTATAATAATATCTTTATTATTATTAACTACCTTATAAAGTTTATATATCTTATCTTATTTTAGGAAGTAATAAATATAGAAAAACTTTCCTATATTTTTTTATAATATATTATTAATATTTATAGATTACCGATAGAGATTATTTTAAATCGAGAATTAATATTTATTTCTAAATTCTAATAAATATTTATAATATAACTTAGCCTTAATTATAAACTTATTATAGTATTTCGACCCTTAGTTAATAAGTAAACTAAATAAATAAATTAAATAATTAAATAATACCTATAATATTATATTAACTATAAATAAATTAATTAAGTTAATAAGCTACCTACTACCTAATTACCCTATAATATAGTATTTAATGAAAATATAAAGATAACCCTAGCTTTTATTAATTTTAGGTTTACCCTAAATACCTATAAAATAAGAAAGGAAGGATTAATTAACCCTAAAGCTATTATTACTAGTAACTAACTTAAAAATCTATATAAAGAAATAAAAATAAAACTTAAATTTATATAAAAATATATAGAGACCTACTATAACCCTAAACGGCTAAAAAGATTAACCTTTAAGGAGGGAGAAATAATCTACCTTATAATAAAAAATATTATAATAAAATAATAAAATAAAAACTTAATTATAAATATATTAGACCCTTTTAAGTCCTATAAAAAATCGGAAAAAATAACTATAAATTAGACTTACCCCCTAAGGTTAAGCTCTACTTAATCTTTTATATTTCCTTACTTAAGATAGATAAAGATATTATCTATATTAGATATTATAATAAACTATAAGAAGTTAATGGATTAAAAGAATATATAATAAAAGAAATTATTAAAATAAAAAGAAATAATAATAAAATAGAATATTTAATTAAATAAAAGAACTACCTTAATTTTAAAAATACCTAAAAACCCCTAGAGTACCTTATAAACTTATAATGCCTTATAAAGAACTTCTATTATTAATAATAGGAATACTTGAAGTATTAAGGAAATTAAAATTAAGAAGATCTATATAAACTATACTATAGATATCCTTAATTAATAAAGACTCTTATTAATTAGCCTATTTTAATTTCTTAAGAGTATTAACTCCTTTCTTAATTAATTTAATCCCTTAAGTTATTAATAGATACTTCTACCTCCGGTATAACTTTAATTAAGAAAGCGATTTATTTAACTTACGCTAAATACGCCTAAGATTCTCGCGATAAGAATTTAATAGAGCCTTAATAATAGCCTCTTAATTATCTAACCTTTTCGCCTTATTAATAATTTAGCTTATTAGAGGTAAATTAATGAAAAAAAAAAAACCTAAATACTAAAAGGACCTATAAGATAATAATAGAGTATTAGTTATATCGCGGGGATAACTTAAGTCGGTATAGAGACTATACTTAAGATAACTCTCTAATATCTTACGCGGAGTACCTCTTTTCTTATAATAACTATAGGGCATAACTTTATAACTATACTAGTTTATCCTAGCTATAATTAAATAATATATAATTATATTATAGTTTAGATCAATAGACTTTCTTTTATTAATATAACTTAATATTATATATATTAATATAGGAAGAATAATTATAGGAAGAGGTTAGGATTAATTAATTAAAAAGAACCCTAGCTTAAGGAAATAGTCTTAAGGGCGAGAATTAATAAAAGAGGGGAGATTATATTATAGCCTAGAATATCCCCTATTATATACTATCTTATTCCCTATAAATTCTCTTTTTATTAAATTAACTATAAGAGACCTTACTTCTATAATTATAAGGCCCTCACTTAGACCTTACTTCTATAAGTATGAGGCCCTTACTTAGACCTTACTTCTATAAGTATAAGGCCCCTTATATATAAATAAATAAATATTATACCTTAGATAGACCTTTAGCTATTTTAGCTATTAATATAATTTAGTTATATTAATCCCTAATTAATATATTATTAGATATAACCCTTTACCGCTTAGAGTTATATGCCGCCTTCGCCTGCTAATAATAAACCCACGGTTTATCTATAGTTAGAACCTAACCGTTATACTAGCGCTAACTTAATATCTTATTCGCCTATTAAAGGTCTTTAACCTTAGCCTTTACTAAAGTAACCTTATATAAATTATCTTTATTCCCTTAAAAGAAGATTATATTACCGTGATTTATTACTATAGCTACCTATCTAGGTACCTAAAGGACCTCCTTAGGGGTATAATTAAGGGAGAGCTATATATAGAGGAAAACCTAATCCGGCAGTAAGCTTACCTAAGACTGGATAAAAAACCCCTACCCGCGTGGCGCCCGCGCTAAATCTCGCCCTTAATTTTTACCGCATTTAGCTATATCCTTCCATATGGTACCGCAGTATAGATATAGCACTTCCAGTCTCGGCGCCTTTAGTCGCGGCCTTAGCTTATTATGGACAATTTTAACTATTAATTTAATTACTGCCGGGGGAGCTAATAGCTTAACGGCGGTAGAAATCCTAATTAACCTATAGGTAGGGGTTTAATTCCCGGTAACATATAGTATATAAGGCTATGCCTCTTTTTATATATAGCGGCCCTTACTTTATCACGTGACCTATAGCTTTAGCTATTATCAGTATGCCGATAGCTGCGCTATAGTCCCTTATATAAAAAAAAGAATTATACCCCCGGCTAGATTTAAACTAGCGACCTTTATATAAGACAGGTCTTTTATAGCGTATAACTACTGCGTTATAGGGGGGAAGAGGATTATATAGCTTTTAGAATTAACTCTAGAGAGTTATTTTTATACCTTTTAATTTATATCTAAAGGTATTTAAAGTAAAATTAAGCTTTAAATATAGTTTTTAAGGTCTTTAAGACCTAAGGGGTTAAAGGTATAACTACCTCTTTAGTTAATATTAAAGTCTATAGCTATATATTAAGCTTTAAGATTATACTTTCTAAATTAAAAGTAATAAAATTAATGCCTTAAAAGGCTAACTTAATATTTTTTTTATTATAATAGCTTAAAATATAATATAAAAAGCTAAAAGAAATTTAATCTTTAAAATATAGATTATAGAGTATTTAATTAAATATTTTATTTTTTAATTATAAATATCCTTAAGTATATAAAAATACTTAATATTAAGGAGCTAAAATAAATAAAATATATATAAAGCTTAATTATCTTATTTTCTTTATAATATTTATAAAATTTAATTAAATAATAATCTTTATAATTATTAAGAATTAAGAAATTATAGATATTAATTAATTAATAAATTATATATTTATTAAAATATTTTAATTATTTTAAATTTATTTTATTATTAATCTAGCTATTTTAAGTTATTTTAATAGCTTAATTACTTAAGAGATTATTTTCTAAATATTAATTAATAAGGTAATATTAGCCTATATTAATATTAAATAATAGGATTAATTAGCCTTCTATATTAATTAATTAAATAATTATAATTTATTTATAATTTCTAGGATAAATTTATTTTAGCTTTTTATATTTATTTATATCTATAATAATTATTTTATTTTAAATTATATCTATTATAAAATTAATTTTATTAATATTATAGATATTATTTAATTAGATATTATATTTAATAAATATATTTATTATAAATATAAATTAATTATAGATAATAATTAGATCTTTGTATTTAAGTCTTTAATAATTATATTTCTAAAAAGAAAAATATCTTAAGGTTTTATTATTATTAAATAAAATATAAAGCTTAATCTATATTAATTAGTAATATATTATAATTAATAATTAATTAATTAATTATTTCTTTTATATTATATAATGAAAAGGGAAATCCTTATAGATTTAAATTAAAAATAAATTAAATAAGGATTTACTTCTTTAAATTAAATAATTAATATAATTAAGAGATAATATTAATTTAGGCTTATATATTCTTATATAAAGTATTAAATTACTATAACTCTATAATACCTAAAGGGGTTAAAGTCTCTTAATATTACCTTATAAAATTAATAATAATAGCCTATACTTATACTAAATATCTTAATAACTTAAAATATTAATTAGTATTATTACTATATAGTATATAGAGTTAATAGCTTTAATAGCGAGCCTATTTACCTCTATGAACTCTATTTAGAAAGAAGAGCTAGAGGTATTAATTACCTCTCTTAACTAACTATATTCTAGATAAATAATATATCTCTTAATAGGATAAGAAATATAATAACCCTAAGGACTCTTAAGGGGATATTTTATTTATTTAACCTTCTTATTATCTCTTTATATTAATAAAGAGGATTACCATTTAAGTATATCTTTATAATTATTATAATTATTATAATTAAAAAATAACTATAACCTAAATATTAATTTAAATTAATTTATAAAATATAGATTATATTAATATTATTATTTTATATAGAAATAACTTTTAATATAATTAAATAAATCTAGCTATAACTCTTATAATAATACCCTATAAGGCGCGCTAGAGGTTCTAGAGGAAATACTATTATAAAGCCCTTAAAAGGATTAAGCTAAACCCAAGAGTAATAATTAATAACTAAAAGGTCTTACTTATTAAATTTAGCTATAAGCTTTTATTTATTATAAACTTTATAGCCCTATCGCTATAGCTATATTATAATTTAGTGCTTAAAAATTTTATTATTAATAAAATTTACCTTTTTAGCTACCTTACTTAAAGGGTCTTAAATAAATACCTCTTAGCTATTAAGTAGGCTTTTATAAATAATATAAATAATAGAGCCTATAACCTATAGTTTATATAATTAATAATTAAGCTTAAGGTAATTTAAGTAATTTAATAACTATATAGACCTATAGGAATTAAAGATATAAATAGGAAAGAATTATTAATTATAGAGGCATAGGGGATTCTATATTCTTAGGGGATTAATTATAATATAGAGACTATTATATTAGATTTTAGGGACTAAATAGAATTAATACTTATAGTTAGATAATTCTTAGGTAAAGAGTTGATATATTTAGTTAAATTATTAATTAAGAAATATAATATTAAATATATAATATTATAGCCTATAATTAAAAATATAAAATAATATATAAGATAATATATATAATATAGAGGTTATTATTACCCTTGGCGAGACCTTATCTAAATATAGCGTTAACTCTCTCACGTTATATAATATATATTAAAATATAAGATAACTACTTAATAATAGTTAGTGATTTTAATAGTAATTTTAATAATACTTATATAAGTATAAAGGGTATTATAATTACTATAATAGATTATTATACTCTATTAAAGGCTAAGTCTTAAGTTATTTTAAGAGGCCTAAAGGGTAAAAAAGATTCTAGCCTCTCTATTAAACTATAATCTATTAAGTAATTTAGAATTAATTGATTAAATAATAAGGATATAAGATAAGGAATTTTTATATAGCTTACTTATCTATCTAGCTTACTTATCATATATATTCTATTCTTATATTTTTAGTTATAATATATATAATAACGAAGTGACCTCAGTAAAGAAGTAGGCTAAAAATCCATTACCCTATATTATCTTTATTTAATTAACTAATTCCTTACCGCCTAATATAATATAGAGTAATTATAAGGCTAGAATACTTCTTACTCTTTAGGCCCTTTAAAATAAAACGAAATTAAGCCTCTATCGCGCTATAGAGATATATAAAGTTAATTATAAAACCCTATATCGCCGATAATAAAGTCTCTAATCTTAAGATAATATTATCCTGAAGTTATATCTATTATTTAATCTAGAGGAATAGATCTTTATTTAATTTATTCTTAATTTTAATTTATAAAGATTTAGCCCCTAACTTTATAATATTAAAGTAATAGCTAATTAATTACTTACTAACTATAAGATATTATTCAATAATATATATTAGGCTTTTAATTTTATTAGGTAATAATTAGACCTTAAGATATATTTTTTTTACAAATATAATTACGAGAGCGATAAATATAAAGATCTAATTATTATTTATTATTAATTTTAATTTATAATAAATATAATTATAAAATATAATATTAAATTAAATAATATCTATAATTTTAATAAGATTAACTTTATATAATTATAATTTAAAATAAAATAATTATTATAGATATAAATAAATAAAAAAGTCTAAATTAATATAGCTTAAAAATTAAGAATAAATTATAATAATTTAAATAATTAATATTAATAATTAAATAACTATATTATTTATTATTAATATAGATTAATATTACCTTATTAATTAAGATTAAGAAAATAACCTCTTAAGGAATTAAGTTATTATAATAACTTAAAATAGCTAGATTAATAATAAAATTAATCTTAAATCACTTAAGTACTTTAATTAATATATAGCTAAATAAGTAAATTATTATTATTATCTCTTAATCCTTTATAATTATAAGAATTAATATTTTATTAAATTTAAGAGATATTATAATTAATATTCTTAACTTTATTATAGCTTATTAAGGTAATTAAAAGTGCCTAATATTCATTAATAGTTTAAATAATAAAGGCTTATACCTAGACTAAGGATCTTTATATACTATATTAATAAGAGTTATTACTATATTATATATAGCTATCGTAACGCTATAATCTGTTAAGTTAATCTATTTATAATAAATAGCTAGATAGTTTAATAATAAGGCTTCCTAGCTTAATATACTATCTAAAAAGAAGAGCTAGAGATATTAGTGGCCTTACTTAATTAACTCTATTTTAAATAAATAAGCTAACTCTTAATTAAATAAAGAATATAAGAACCTTAAGGGGAGCTATAGTTCTTTTAATTTAATCTTTTAATTATTAACCTATAATAATTAATAAAATTAATTTATTAAAGTATTAAGTCTAATAAAAGAACTATTAATATAAAAAAAATAAAAGCTCTATAATTAAACCTTTAATTAAATTATATATATATAGCTAGGTCCTATAATACCTTATCTCTATATAATAATAAATAGCTTAATAATATATTATTAAATATATCTATTAATATATAAAAAGACTTAAAGGAAGAATTAATAATAGATTCCTTAAGTATATTTTATATAAGACCTTATACTTTAAGGATAAATAATATATTCATAATATAATCTTTAGAGTTAAAATTATTATTATACTTTAATTTCTATTAATATTTTATTACCTTACTTTATATAGATAGATTAATTAAGAGCTAGACCTATTATATTATATTATAAAAAAGCTAAAATAAGGCTAGAAGCCTAATAATTAAAAAATAAAATTCCTTTAAGATCTTAATATTAATACCTATATTATATAGGATATAATATTAATTATCTATCTTAATATAATATAGAATATTTAAGTATCTATATAATAAGTATTAAGCTTTATAATTAATTTAAAGATAATAAAAAGGAGGTCTAAAGGGATTAATTTTTAGGGGATTAAAAATAGATTTAGAGTTTTAATAATTTAAAAGGATAATTATATAAAGGTAGAGGCCTTAATAAATAAAAGAGATTTATTTAATTAATATATTATTAGCTAAATTTATAATTAAGATATATAATATATATAATTTATAGAAAAATAATATAAGGTTAAAAATAATATATTTAATTAGAGCTAAGGCTATTCTTAGTAAGAGCCTTAAAATACTCCTTATATAAGCTCTTATTATATAGGCCTATAGGTTATATAACTATCTAGCCTATAGGTTAATCCCCTTACTCTATATTAATAATAAAGTATTATATAGAGATTTAATAAGAAATAATTAATAAAGTAAATAATAATATAAACTAAAGAGAGATATTTTAATAATAATAAAATTATCTAGCTTTATATAATACCTTATTTATTTTATTTATTTTAGCCCCTTAATATTATATACTTTAATATATTTAAGAGGGTCTTTAAGAAAGAAATAAAGTATTTAATTAAATATATTATTAATATTCTTAACTTCATCATAGCCCATAAAGGCGATCAAAGGTGCCTAATATTCGTTAGTAGTTAAAATAATAAAGGCCCATACCCGGACTAGGGATCTCAGTATACTATATCAATAAGGGTTATTACTATATTGCGTACGGCCGCAATGACGCTATAATCCATTAAGTTAAGCTATTCATAATGAATAGTAATTTAACGGTAAGGCTTCCTACCTCGATATACTCTCTAAAAAGAAGAGCCAAAGACGCTAGCCATTAGCCTTAATGAACTCTCTAAGAAGAGAGCCAGAGATACTAGCGGCCTCGCTTAACTAACTCTATTCCAAATGAATAGGCTATCTCTTAACCAGATAGAGAGCATAAGAACCCCAAGGGGAGCCATTACTGATTCTTCTAGTCCAATCTTCTAACTACCAACCCTTAACGACTAATGAGATCGGCTCGCCGAACAATTCCAGCAGAATAACCATCGGCATAACGATAATAAAAGCTCCGCGACTAGACCTTCAACCAAACGACATAGGTAACATAGCTAGGTCCTATAGGACCCTGCCCCTATATAGCGACGAAGAGCTCAGTGACATACTGCCAGATATACCTGCCAATATACAATAAAGACTCAAAGAAAGAGCCAATAATAGGTTCCTTAAGTATATCCAGTACGAGACCTTATACTTTAGGGACGAATATCATATCGACCTTATGATCTTCGGGGTCGAGATTATTATCGCGCTTTAATTTCTACCGGCATTCTATTGCCCTACCTTATATAGGTGGGTTAATAGAGAGCTAGACCTACTATATCGCCTCACAGAGAAGCTAGAGTAAGGCTAGAAGCCTAGCAACTAAGAAATGAGGTTCCTCTAGGATCTCAATACCGATACCTATGCTATATAGCGCATAACGCTAGCCGTCTATCTCAATACGGTGCGGAACGCCTAAGCACCTACGCAATAATACATCAAGCTCTACGGCTAATTTAAAGATAACGAGGAGGAGGTCTAGAGGGGTTAGTTTTCGGGGGATTAGGATAAGGTCGGAGTTTCGGTGATTTAGAAGGATAACTCAGCAGGTAGAAGAGATCTATTTAATTAAAATATCGTCGGCCGAATTCACGGTTAAGATATATAATACGTATAGTTCATGAAAAAGTATAATATGAGGTCGAAGATAATGCGTTCAACCGGAGCCGGGGCTCGATAAGAGCCTCAAAATGCTCCTCACGTAAGCACCCGTCACGTGGGCTCACGGGTCACGTGACCCTCGAGCCCACGAGTCAGTCCCCTCGCTCCACGCCAATAACAAAGTGTCATACGGAGACGCAATAAGCAACGGTCAATAAGGTAAACAATAATATAAACCGGGATTAAATATATTATAATATATATTTTATATATTAAATTCTTTTTAACTTTTTATATTATATTTAAAACTATTATAATAGAAAAGATTATTAAGGAATTATTTAAAAGGGCTAGATATATTTCTTTTAATCTAGATAGTATAATCTAAAAGCTTAATATATAGCTATAGATATTAATATTAATTAAGGAGGTATTTAATTAATTAACCTCTTAAGCCTTAAGGATATTAAGGATAATATTAAAGGCTTAATGTTAATTTAAATACCTTAAGAGATAAATTAAAAGGTATTAAAATAACTATCTTAAGTTAATTCTTAAAATATTAAAGTCTCTTATAAAGGGAATAAAGGTAATTATATATAAGATAGCTTTTATAAAGATAAGATTTAAGACCTTTAATAAATAAATAAAATATTAAGTAAATATAAAAGGGTAAAATAGACTTAATAATAGAAAAAAGGGGTTATAATAATAAAAAAAGAAAGAGAAGTAATTTATTTAATAGATATTCATATATAGATAATAGCTAAATTATTAGAAAATAAAAATTAAAGAAGGTTAATATTAATTATTTAATATTATAATATCTATAATAAGCTTAGCTATAATATAAAGATTTATTAGGTAGTAATTAAAATATTTAGAGAAGAATATAATAAATAATATTAATTAATTAAATAATTTATAATAGTTTTATTATACTTTTAATAAAAAAGTTAGGATTTTTAGGCTACTTATTTAGCTAGGTTATTTACTTATTATATATATTAAGCTATATATATTTTATATTTAATATTATATTTTTAATTAATAACTTTATTAAATATATTAACTCTTTACTTAAGAGGTATTAATCCTCTTTAATCCCTAAAATCTACTATTATAGTCCCTATATTATAATTAATCCCTTTAAGAACTCTATAACATTTCTCTTCTTTATATTCCTTCATAGTTATATCCTTTTTAATTTATTACTATAGATCTAAAAGGTTATTAATTTACTGAAGGCCTTTATATTACCTTATAGTTTATAGCTAATTTTATTAACTAAGGCCTATATTTATTACTCTTTAGCTTAATAATAAGCCTTTTCTTATTATCTAAATAAGGCCTATTTAAGGCCTTTAAGGCTAAAGTAATAAAGAGGTAAAGCTTATTATTAAGCTAAACCTTTAGGTTTTAATTATATATACCTTAAGGCTTTAGGATTAAGATATAATTAAAGTTAATTAAAATAAATAATATAAAACTAATAATAAATATTAATTAATAGCTAAACATTATTAAAGCTACCCTTTAATAATTATAAAGTTATTTAACATTAAGAAATAAAATAATATAAAAGGGTTAATTATTAATATATAATAAAGCTTTTAATTAGCTCTTTAAAATATAGCTATAAGGATAGTTATATAGAATTCCTTATTATATTAAAACCCTTATTAATAATCCTCTATTATTTAATAAAGGCCTTTTATCTATAGGTCTATAGAGATTATTATAATATATATATTAATTATATATATTAAATAAGTATATATATGACTCTTTTTATACTCTTAAGATAGAAATTATAATAAAATACTATGAATTATTTAATTAATTAAAACTATTTATAATACTCTTTCCTAAATATCTTAATTATTACTTAATATATCCTTATATTATAATTAACCTTATTATAGATATTATAATATTAAACCCTTAATTATATTAACTTTCTTTAAATATTATACCTTAATAATTTAGCTATTAATTATATATTAATATCTATTTAATTAATTACTTACCTTTCTTTCTCTATTATTATTAAATCATTATAACTCTATAATACCTAAAGGGATTAAAGTCTCTTAATATTACTTAATAAATTAATAATAATAGCTTATACCTAAACTAAGTATCTTAATAATTTAAAATATTAATTAGTATTATTATTATATAGCGTATAGAGTTAATAGCTCTATATATATAACTTAATAGCGAGCTTATTTACCTCTATAAACTCTATTTAAAAAGAAGACCTAGAGGCATTAGCTACCTCTCTTAGCTAACTATATTCTAAATAAATAATATATCTCTTAATAAGATAAGAAATATAATAACCCTAAAGACTCTTAAGGGGATACTTTATTTATTTAACCTTTTTATTATCCTTAATATTAATAAAGAGGATTACCCTTTAAATATACCTTTATAATTATTATAATAATTATAATTAAAAAAAATAATTATAACCTAAATATTATTCTCGATTAATCTATAAAATATAAATATATTAATATTATTATTTTATATAGAAATAGCTTTTATTATAATTTAATAGATCTTACTATAATCCTTATAGTAATACCCTAGAAGGTATATTAGAGGTTCTAGAGGAAATATTATTATAAAGCCCTTAAAAGGATTAAGTTAAACCTTATAGCGATAATTAATAATTAAAAGGTCTTATTCATTAAGTTTAATTATAAATTCCTATTTATTATAAACTTTATAGCCTTATTATTATAGCTATATTATAATTTAGCACTTAAAAATTTTATTATTAATAAAATTTATCTTTTTAATTACCTTACTTAAAGGGTCTTAAATAAATACCTTTTAGCTATTAAATAGGCTTTTATAAATAATATAAATAATAAAGCCTATAACCTATAGCTTATATAATTAATAATTAAGCTTAAGGTAAATTAAGTAATTTCATAACTATATAGACCTATAGGAATTAAAGATATAAATAAGAAAAAATATAAAGAAGTAAGAGATTTTAGGTTCTTAGGGGAATTAATTATAATATAGGGATTATTATATGAGATTTTAAAGCCTAAATAGAATTAATACCTATAGTTAGATAAC